>JAJMLR010000004.1:0-422913 GCA_030569745.1 Petasospora bimundalis
CCAGGTAAGGTGTATGGTAACTTACGTACCGTTGCCTCCAGAATGAAGGAGCGTTATTGAATGTTTTTTATATGTTTATGGGTTAAATGACGAGCACTAATTGCATTTTGTTTTGTAATACACTCTATGGGTAAAATACTACAATGTAGAAAAGAAAAAAAGAAATAACAGAACAAAAGGGAATATATATTCTCTAGTCACATTTTCCAATTATTGAACTGACACAAACATCACAAAAGGCCTCCTGTATAAAGATGGAAGCCCTTAATTCTCCTCTTTTGAATTTTTGTTTTGTTTTTGCTCACACTTGTGGGGGGGGGATAGATAGTTGAGACCAGACCAGTTACTCAAATGTTTTAGTAATAATATGATGCAATTCGTGTTGAATACATTGTTCGTTTCGTCATGTCACAAAAAAAAAAGTTGAGTACAAAAGTGGGGGGGGGTAAGCGAAACAAAATTAACAAAGGGGGAAAGATAAAATCGAAGAGTTTAAAGTAAATTTACTTCTTCATGGCAGCAAATTGTTGCAACAAACCCTCACCCAATCTAGCTGGAGAAGGCTGGACAATGACACCAGCAGCCTCCAATGCTCTAATCTTGTCCTGAGCACCACCCTTACCACCGGCAACAATGGCACCAGCGTGACCCATTCTTCTACCTGGTGGGGAAGAGACACCAGCAATGAAGGAAACAACTGGCTTTGGAACGTCTCTAGTCAAGTTGTGCTGTTTCAAGAACTCAGCGGCTTCCTCTTCAGCGGAACCACCAATCTCACCAATGAGGATGATACCTTCAGTCTCTGGGTCCTTCATGAACAAGGTCAAAGCGTCAATGAAGTTTGTACCTGGGAATGGGTCACCACCGATACCAATGACAAGGGATTGACCCAAGCCGGCCTTTGTGGTCTGGTCAACAGCCTCGTAGGTCAAGGTACCGGAACGAGAAACGATACCGATCTTACCTCTCTTGTGAATGGATTGTGGCATGATACCAATCTTACATTGACCTGGGGCAATGATACCAGGACAGTTTGGACCAACCAATCTTGTCTTTGACTGAGTCTTAAGCATGTTAGCAATTCTCAACATGTCATGTTGTGGAATACCTTCAGTAATAGCGACTGCAAGGGAGATTTCAGCTTCAATGGCCTCTTCAATGGCCTTTGCGGCAATTGATGGTGGGACAAAGATACCGGTAGCGGTAGCACCGGTCTGAGCCATAGCCTCCTTAACGGAAGCAAAGACTGGTCTATCCAAGTGCATGGTACCAGCCTTCTTTGGGTTGGTACCACCAACAACTTGTGTACCATACTCAATAGCTTGTGAAGCGTGGAAAGTTGCCTGTTTACCGGTGAAACCTTGGTAGATCACCTTGGTGTCCTTGGTGATCTTAAGGTTCTCGATTGTGTCGGCATAAGAACGTCTGGCGACTGAAGAGGAGAACTTTCTCGTCTGAGCGAGCATTTGTCTGTTCAACATTGTGAATTGAATCTTTATTGTTGTTAGTTAATAGATGGTGTGATGCCGGGTGGTAGTGGTGGTGGTGGGGGGTCCTGTCGGCTTTTTATATATGCGGGCGCGAGCAGCGGGCACCAGGTGTGCACACTTGGGATCCCTTTTTTCTCACTAGCCGAGTTGACCCGCTGGAAGATGTTTGATCCGAAGTATTCCGTTATTTTACTATTCATTTACTTTATTTATAATTTAATCATAATTGAATTATAATTTATTGGGGTTTTAAATTTTTTGTAAAGAATCTTAATTGACTTTTAATAATCACAAAGAGCACACCTCCACTTTCTTACTTCTCCCCCATAGCGTACAGCCACACGTATATACAGAGAACCACGAGATGGCACACTTCCCACGAAAAAAAAAAAAAAAAAAAAAAAAAAAGGACATAGTGGATGGGGGCACACACAGAGAGAGAGAGAAGATGGAGATGTAAAAGAATATAGTTGTATGATGAGAGATCCCAATAGGCTATTTTCTAGGTATTTTATATAAAGATAAAGCGAATGAATCAATTGTCTCTCTAGAACTTGTTATATGGGTGTTCCAAAGACCGAAGATCTGAGATATGGAGTTAAGCAATAGAAAGTAAGGGGTAAATATTTTTGTATGGGGTGGGTTGGTTTTAACATGAAGATCGCGTGTTTAAAGGTGTTAAAAACCCACAGATTCCGGGATTGACAGCCGTGTATAGAAATCACATTAGAATTAGAATTATTAGCATTGTCTATACATATAAGATAACATAAGTATGCTACTCACACCCACTTCATATTTACATGTATATTTATCCTCGGCTTGGCTCACCCGTCATCATCCATAAGAAACGGTTGTTATTAACCGCCATTTCGAGACATTCGAAGGAGGGGAACCACGCCATGCGCGGTTGTGCTGCGCATACCATGTAGGGTTTTTTTAAGGGGAGAGAGGTCTGTATTTTTTTCTTCTTGAAGACATTTAAAGACAAAAGACAAAGACTTTGTTTGTCCTTAATATATGATAATTGGGTTGACAAGAGACAGATGTCACTTGAAATCGGGGAGGTTAACAACGAATTACACGATGTACAAACAGAAACGCTGGTAAGATCATGGGAGAGGTTAGTTGAGAGTTATAGATCAACGTTCTCTGGTACATGTGTCACGGATGAAACAACAACAGAAAACGATAATTCGGAAAATGCGCAGAGTGATGACAAATCTGATACAAATGACAACTCAAATTCATGAAGAATCTTAAAGTATTTTTTCAACACATGAACAACAATTTATAAATGACTCCAAAAAATGAATAGGTAACGTGGGATGGGAAAGTGGATTTTTTTTTTTGAAGAAAAGACAAAAAAGTAAGAAAAAAAACAAGGTAAAAGATATATTATAGAATGAAAGAATGTGATAATTTAATGATTGAATGAATGGAAAAAAAAATTGGATATAAAGGTTTTTATATATACAAATGTACAACATACTCGTAGTTCACTATTTACAATTGAAGTTATACCATCAACAGTTCGCGGAACTCCATATAAGAAGTTCGAGACGCGATCCGCCACAAATGTCGACAACAAAAAGCTTTAACGTTTTGTCAATTTCCATTATAGGAATCACTTAACACCGCAAAACAGACAAAGATGTCGGAGACACCACAACCTTCGTCCCCTGTGACGGAGACCCCTTCAAGGGCCTCACCAACACCGTCTTCGACAGCGTCAACATCAACGGCTACTAAAGGAAAGAAGACAAACTCTCAATCAGGTACAAAAGTATCTGCTGAGATTTTAGAGAGAAGACGTCTTGGTCGTTTGAAAGCTGCAGAGACAATGGCTCTTAAGATCAAAAAATCTGGTATAGAAAGACGTGATAACAGATTGAAGTATTCTGTTTTTGAAAATGTTAATTTGATTAATCAAAAGAACTACTTTACAGATTACTTGAAAAAAGATGAACAAAGTTATATCCTTAGAGAGAGAAAAGAGACCAAAGTACAAGCAAAGACAACAATTCCAAAAGCTGGATCTCGTGCTCCCGGTGCTTCAACACCAGCTATAAATGATGATGATGAAGATATGCAAGATGCAGATGATGATGAAGAAGAAGGTGAAAATGATGATGAAAATGAAGGCAATGAAGAGGAATCAGAAGAAGATAAAGCAGGTAAAAGAACCATTGTTATTCATCCAGGTGCTAAAAATATTAGAATAGGGTTAGGTACAGATTTAAATCCTAAAACTATACCTTTTGTCATTGCAATCCCTGGTAACCCAACACAATCACCAGAATCACAAAGATCGTTATCACCAGAGGAGGAACAGAAATATGACCAACAAAAGAAACTTCTATATAGAGACTTCAAAGAACGTATGAAATATTACAAGAGAAGAATCATTCCAAATTCAAATGAAATTGTCGTTAATTTCAATAAGAAAGTTCAAGCTGAGAAAATCCCTGAACATAACGACGTTCATAAAATGGAATTCATCAACCCTCCAAAGGAAACAAAGATGACTTACTTTGTTGGTCATGACGCTTTGAAATTGGATTCAGATGCTTACAAACTTAGATATCCATTGATCACAAGTGGTAAATTCAATGAATCTGCATATGCATCTGTCCAAGAAAATTTGGGAGAGATTCAATTGTTCTTGGTTGAGGCTTTGAAAAAGGAATTCGATATTACAAACTTGAGAAACTTTAGGGTTACATTAGTCGTTCCTGATTTATATGACAAGGTTTATGTTGAGCGGTTCATTGAGTTACTTTTGCAACTACAATTTCAAGGTGTGGCCATAATTCAGGAATCACTAGCCGCTACTTACGGTGCAGGTGTTTCGTCAGCTTGTGTGATTGACATTGGTTCCAAAACTACAAAAGTCGCATGCGTTGATGATGGTATGGTCTTACCAAATTCACGTGGTATCGTACATTATGGAGGTGATGATATAACGAGGTATTTCTACAGATTGTTGAAAGAGTCTCAATTTCCTATTGAATTGGATGAGAACATCCCACATGAATGGGTTATGATGGAACAGTTGAAGGAAAAATTTATCACTTTCAAGGATGAGAATATCACAGTGCAACTGTACAATTTTATCAAGAGGTACCCTAAGAAGCTGAGTGAGAAGTATGAATTCAAAGTGTTTGATGAAGTTATTTTGGCACCAATGGCATTGTTCTTCCCCGATGTCTTTAAAAAATCTAAAGACACCGTGGATAAGAAACCGTTCACAACGGCCAAATCGGTTGATATCTTTACCGGTGAAGAGGACAGCCCTGTTTCAACAACACAGAAGAACTTGCAAGATGGACTATATGCGGATATGGGCGATTTCGATATCTTAAAAGATTTATTGAACTCTGATTCTCAAGATGATGGTATATCAGCAGATAGCCCTGTTATTGCTCCATTGGAAAAGTTAATCATTCAGTCGATTGCAAATGCTTCTCGTTATGATTTTGGTAAGATCAAACAGTTCTATTCGAATTTATTGATTGTTGGAGGATCTTCAAAGATTGAATCTCTCGATTTCATACTTACCGATAGAATCAACATCTGGAGACCAAAAATCTTAGCTTTCCAAAACCTCCCTGATTTCTTGAAAAGTGTTGAAGCTACGGTTTCCAATTTTGAGAAAGAGAATGAAATGTCCAAAATTCAATCAGAGGAGGAGTTACAACCTCTACAAGAAAAATTATACCGATTGATTGAAAATGAGCTCGAGAGTTTCTTGTCAAACATCAACAATACAACTGTTCCTATAGAGATCTTACCTGCACCAAGAGATATTGATCCAACTCTCTTGATATGGAAAGGTGGATCCGTTTTCTCCAGACTAAAATTGATTGAGGAACTCTTTGTTACTGAGAAGGATTGGGATATGATGGGCTCAAGAACCATGCAGTATAAGGCAATCTGGAACTATTGATCGAATATGTATACGAAATTAAAAGAAAAAAAATGCATCATCATCTAATCAAGTAGTAAATTTGCAGTTCTTCAGTTAGTAAAACTAACAAAAAAAATATAATACTTCTTATGAAGCATTTGGAAACCAAAAAAAAACGACCTCGGTGAGGGTCGAACTCACGATCTCGCGATTAACAGTCGCGCGCCTTAACCAACTTGGCCACGAAGTCATTTGCTTGAATGTTCGGATGTGTAGACATGCTACATCGGAAAACAGCTGCGTGCCCTAACCAATTTATGGAGTGGCCCTACCGGAAATGTTAAAACTCTTTGTCTATGACTTATTAATGATCAATTCTTGATAGAATACTTGTTTAACTGTTGGAAATGAGTCTTTGAATACGCAACAGTACTCTGTATGTGTTCACTGGAAGATTTTGGGATGTCGAAGCGAACAATTGATGTCATTTTGATATATAAAGGCGGATGCGGTAGATCTGTCACTACGAACTCCATCTGGGGGTAAGGGCGACGGCAATGTATTTGTTAATGGATCAGTACATTACATACATAGTGTCTGAAGAGTTTATCCCCTATTTTCCTCGATGCGTTAGTATCTGTGTTTGTGAAAATCATATAAGAAGTTTGTTTTTGGATTGGATCATTAGCGCTCATCTCTAATTAATTAGTAGCACCAATTTTATCTTGAGATTTTGCATATTAATATAGTTAAGTGCGCATGTGTTCTCAATCACCTAGTACCAATTAATTAAATATCTGATAGGCATGTTAGGTTCCTCTCCATTGGGTATATTCTGTCATCATGACTATATATGTAGGCATTATTTACGATTCTATCGTGAAAGTTACTGTCTGCAGAAGAGTTTCTCCATTGCAAAGCCATTCTGGGTAAATAATAAACTCAAAGGTGCTGCTTAACCTGATTGTCATAACCAACACTCGAACATGTATCCTCCTCCCCCTCCAATTCCTTACTTAAGAACCATTTATATAAACTGTGTTTGAGTGCTTGAACACTCACATATGCCCGAGATGTGCCCCCGTCAATGAAAAACAAAGCGATCAAGAAAACGTGGGCCACCAAACGAGAGAGAGAGAGCCGCAGAATCAAAGCCGAGAAGCCGATAAAAGTGACAGCTCTTCGCATATTGCATCCTCGTTATCGCACCAGAGGAAGCATCCAATCAGTTGACATTTGCCACTTCTGATAATCTCTGTCCTCTGTGAACGGCACCTGGCCCCCTTACTTTCACCCCCCAAGCACTTTCCGTACTGCGCGCCGCCCTTACGCACACAGCACGCGATAGTAACAACTATCAAATAAACTGACAAAAACCACACTGAAATTGGTTCCTTTTTTCCAATCCCAGTACTTTCATCCCGCCTGTATCAGTTACCCCGGGATCCAGACAATGGACACGGTACCTTTGGACTTTTGAATTACACCTTGGAGCAGATCATACAATAACACGAAGACAAACTATCAAAAGACGGGCCTAAAAAGCAAAACACATCATATATATATATACAATACAGCATTTCAAGCTAAAATCAGCTATCATATACACACTGACAACACGAAATGTCAGAAGATTCAGACAAGAGGCCCAGACAGAATAAAGGCCTCCCCGAGGACTTTATCTTGTGCCCCAGAGAAGATTTGATCATACTCATCACTCGAATGCTCAATACACTCATACCCATGAATGATGGTTTAAATGAAAATGAATCACTGTCAACAGCTGAGCTAACAAGATTCCATTCAAGAACACCTCCGGGAATCAGTGTGCATAATTATTTATCGAGATTGGCTCGTTATTCATCGTTAGAGAATGCAGTGCTATTGGCCGCTGTTTATTACATTGATCTCTTAACGGCAGTTTATCGTCCATTCACAATCAACTCACTGACAGTACATCGGTTCCTATTGACAGTAACAACGGTAGGTAGTAAAGGACTCTGTGATTCCTTTTGCACTAACACACACTATGCTAAAGTTGGTGGTATTCAACCCAACGAATTGGATATACTGGAGAGAGAGTTTTTGCAAAGAGTAAAATATAGAGTATTACCGCGTGATTTGAATATTGAAAGATGCGCTGCTGATTTTCAAACTGATTTGTCAAAGGAAAGAAAGAACTCACTTGGTGCATTGGAAACATCTGCTAGTGAAAGTAATAACAACAATCACATTGGACAAGAATTTGATGTTCAAGATTTTAATAACGTTCATCGGAAAAGAAATGGTGGCTTTACAATCTTGGAAAGATTCTACAGACATATGGTAAATGCATTTGGAGAAAGTACAGGTCTTGATGAAGCACCATTTGCATATTTATACAGCATCGATCCACATTACACACCGGAAGGTGGACAACCAAATTTAATCAACACAGAGGCTGATACCCTTAGTGAAGAACTTTTCCAAGAGGGCCTGCACAGACTTCTACGGGAAGTTGAAGCGGCTAAGATGAAATCTCGAAAGGAATTACAATTCCAGGAGTTGCAAGCACAACAAATCAGAGTCGCTCAAAATCACCAGATACAACAACAGGAGCATGTGCAACTACACACTCAACAGCTTGATCAACGGTCTACAAGGACTGATACAAACTACGGTCGTCATGTCCAGATTGTGCTTCCTCAAATCCAACAGGTTCGGAGAGAATCGCTGCCCCATGAAAACGGAAGCTGTGGTAATGCGTCAATAATAGGAAGTAACCCTTTGATTTACCCGAAATCACCACTCAAAAGGCCCAATCCTGATACTGAACTTTCCCATGGACCTTCCGGGAAACGAAGTTCAAGTCAGTCAAATTAACTATCCACGTCGGCAAGCACGCACACACATTCAGCATATTTTACTCTTCGCATCTTGTGTTTTTATAACTAAAAAGTTTTGTTCTTATGATTTTCAATTGTAGAATAAATTAATGACGTTCTATTTTTCTATCAAGAAATGAACTTTATGTAGTTTTTTTTTTTTATCATGAAGATCAACTTCTTATGACAGTGCGATTAAGCTTTGAGAGCTCTTCTGCTCTTGACAGCAGCAGCAAGTTCCTTGAGCATGTCAACAGTGGTGTCCCAACCGACACAACCATCAGTGATGGAGACACCGTACTTCAAACCTGCCTTACCTTCTTTTGGAATCGACTGCTTACCTTCATTGATGTGAGATTCAATCATAAGACCAATAATACGGTCCTCACCGTTGGCAACTTGTCTTGCCACTTCCTTAGAGACAATAGGTTGGTTTCTGTAGTCCTTGTTGGAGTTACCGTGGGAACAGTCAACCATAAGGACACCCTTCTCACCCATTTTCTTCTTAGCATCAGCAACAGACTCCTCGTCGTAGTTTGTTCCTTTTTTACCACCTCTCAAAATGACGAAACAGTTAGGGTTACCCTTTGTGGATGTGATAGCAGCGATACCATCCTTAGTGATACCCATGAAGTGATGAGGGTGAGAAGCAGCTTGAACTGCATCCAATGCAACATCAAGAGAACCATCGGTACCGTTCTTGAAACCGATAGGGAAAGAGAGACCAGAAGCCAACTCTCTGTGCAACTGAGACTCTGTTGTTCTAGCACCAATAGCACCAAAGGAGAGCAAATCAGCAAGGAACTGTGGAGAAATTGTATCCAACATTTCCGAAGCAATAGGAACACCTTTACTGGTCAAGTCAACGAACAACTCTCTGGAAACTCTAAGACCCTTGTTGATGTTAAAAGTAGAGTTCAACTCAGGATCGTTGATAAGACCTTTCCAACCCACAGTGGTTCTTGGCTTCTCCAAGTATGCTCTCATAACGATGAGCAATTCACCTTCCAACTCATCGCTGAGTTTTTTAAGTCTGTCAGCGTATTCCATAGCAGCCTTGAAGTCGTGGATGGAACATGGACCGACAACGACGAGAAGACGATCATCCTCCATAGAGATGACCTTGTTAGCATCTTTTCTACCCTGAATGGCAGTTCTCAAAGAATCTCTGGTGGCTGGGACCTCATGTTGTAAGAGGGCTGGAGATACCAGTGGCTCGTAGCCTCCAATATTCAAGTCCTCCATCTCTTCTGGAGCAGGTGTCTTTGTGTTATTTCTTGCAATGCCCTATATGGTGGTTAGTATCAAAAGTTCTTTCATGTCTTTGGCTTTAACACATTTTTTCAGTCTCATATTGTTCGACTGAATCATAAGACTCATAATTAGACCCATTAGACTCGTATGAGGTTTTCCCGGTTAACAACGGCATTGAATGACAGTCCAACACAAAGAGTACATAATGTATTTTTTGAGTTTGAACGTGCAAAAAGTGGCTGGAAGATTGTAGATAATGAGGTTCAATCAAACAAAGAGATAATCCGGATAGCAAAGAGCCAACTGCAAGAGAAGACAATAACTTACACTCATTTTGTAATTTATTTGTTCGATATTAGTTATTCCTATTAGTGAGTAAAAGGAGAAATGTGGAGAAGAGTCTTGAAGAAATTTGATGAGAAGTTTCGTTGACTCAGAAAGGATCGGTTTCAAAGGGAATCCCAGTCCCTGGAAAGTCCCCCCACTACAGACCCCATGTGGCCTTTTTAGTCTCACATTGTAGAGCCGCGCCTCCGAAGCTGTCAAAAGAGAAGCACATTAGGCTAAATCATTAACTGAGCTGATCGATTTTGATTGAAAAGAGAGATGTACATTCGGTACCCATTCCAAATAATTATAGTCGTCTATATATGAGATCAAATGAAATGATAAGGCTTAATAAACACTTGCTTCGCAATAACTACAATAGCTCAATACTTTCCCTCTCTATCTCGTAAACTGCACATATCCGAGTCCCGCACCGAGGACGTTTCCCAGACCCGGATGACTCAGTGATATCATAGTCCTAATTAGTCTCCAAAGTCCCTAATTTCGCGCCATCTACTAAAGCGCACCAGCCGAAGATAGCACTTCTTAGTCCCGCGACTTCGTCGGTCTCGGTCCCCAGTGATGCAAATTTTTTTTTGCTTAAACGCCGTTGGTTGGCGGTTTGTGTGACTGTTTTTTTTTTGCTTGTGTGGTTGCCCTAAGTGTGTGTATGTGTAAGTTATGATGTGTATTGGTTTTAGGGGCTTTACTAAAAGATAAACAAGCATCTGCCGGACTCCACAGAGTCATAGAACAATGCAATCACAAATTGTGTCACTCGTAATGGTTGAAAACGGTTAATGGAGGCAAAAGTGACAGAAACAGGCAGACACCTCCAAAAGCCCTCCGGCGAGTCCCTTGTATAACCGCGCCGACCGTGAATTACCGCTCTCTGGCTTATGTAATCTGGACCGTGAATACCCGCGCAGGACATGTATGGGCCCTAAGTGAGTTGAGAAGCTAGTTAAGCGTAATTTTTAAAAGATTACTTTCTATAAAATTGTTGAATAGTCATTAATAAAGACATCATTTCACTACCTACTAATTATAGGGTCAGATCATTTAGATAAAGTCATGCATTAAGTGTAAACACAGATCTCGGTGTTTCCCCTGTCTGAGATCGAACTTCGAATCTTGAACAATTAAATGCCTTTATCGAAGATTTACAAGCCTACCCATTTGATACCCATTTGATGCTGGTATGGAATCTATCATGTAACTTGGTACTTTTCCTCCTTCAATCATTAGCGCTATGTTCTGCTGATGTCTTCTAGAACAAAACCGAGCGCATCCTCGGAATTTACTTATTCGGGAACCCGTCTCGATCCCTTCAAAAAAATTCAAGTAAACAAAGGGATCTCGAGAGATTCACTGAAAGCAGTTTCATATCAATTCATACAAGCACGATAAAAAAAGATGGCAAAATTGGATAGAAAAAGAGTTGCAGACCCAGAGGAAACACGTTCAACAAAACGTATCAGACATACGGGTCGTTCTCTTAACTCTTTCAAACATCTTCCACAGATCAACACAATCCCAAGTGCAAAGACTACCAAACTCGATGTCTTCGTCTGGGGTACTGGTTCCATGTGTGAACTCGGCTTGGGCCCAGCTGCTAGTACAAAGGAGGTTAAACGTCCTCGTTTGAACCCATTCTTGAAAGAGCATGGTATCGTTGACTTCGCCGCCGGTGGTATGCATACATTGGCATTGGACTCCAAGGGAAACGTTTGGTCTTGGGGTTCCAATGATTCCTTCGTCTTGGGTAGAGATACATCTAACGCCAAGGAGATTTTGAAGGATATGGATAATGCTGAGAGTGATGATGAAGATGGTGACTTGAATGAGATCGAGTCAACCCCTGCTAAAGTTGAAGGCTTGCCAACTGATAGAAAAGTTGTTCAACTTTGTGCTACGGATAACTTGTCTGCTGTCTTGCTGGACAACGGTGATGTTTGGGCTTGGGGTACTTTCAGATGTAACGAAGGTATTCTCGGTTACAAGCACAATATCTCCATCCAAAAAACACCTGCAAAGGTTGAAGAGTTCAAGGACATTTCACAACTGGCATCAGGTAAGGATCATATCCTTGGTCTCGATATTAGAGGTGTTGTTTACGCCTGGGGTAACGGTCAACAGTTCCAGCTTGGTAGACGTATCTTGGAGAGAAATAGACTTAGAACATTGGAACCACGTGAATTTGGTCTTGCTGGTATTAAGTACATTGCCTCTGGTGAGTTCCATTGTTTTGCTATCACTACTGAGGGTAAGGTTCTTACATGGGGTTTGAACCAATTCGGTCAATGTGGTATTTCCTCCGACTTGGAAGATGGTTCAATTGTCCCTATCCCAACTGAAGTTGAGGCTTTGTCAGAGAAGAACATTGTCAGCATTGCTGCCGGTGAACATCACACATTAGCCTTGAGTGAAGACGGTACAGTGTACACCTTTGGTCGTTACGATATGTTTGAGATCGGATTGTCGAAGGAAAACTTGCCAGAAGAGACGTTCAGAGACGCTCATGGTAAGCCAAGATCCGTCCCAGTTCCAACAAAGTTGGTCAAGATTCCAAAGATCAGATCTGTCGCTGTTGGTTCCCACCACTCCTTGGCCATCTCCGAGGATGGTGTCGTCTATTCTTGGGGTTTCGGTGAAACTTACGCTGTTGGCCTTGGCCCAGCTGGTGAGGATGTTGAGACACCAACCAGAATCAAAAACACAGCTACCCAGGAACATAACATTTTGCTTATCAGTGCTGGTGGCCAGTTCTCTATTTCAGGTGGTGTGAAGTTGTCCGAAGATGAATTTGAGAAAAGAGAGGACAAGTTGGAAGAGGAAGAGGAGGATTGATTTCTCCTTTTGATAAAAAAAAAGTAAAGAGCTCTTTTGCTCAACGTGTAATATTGTGTATAATAGTACCCTAAATTCCATTTTAATGAACTGTATTTTAAGATAAAAGTTACGTAAATTAATCTATGTGCTAGTCTAGTTGAGTCTGGTCTGGAAGCCCTCCTCTCTCAAGTACTCTTTGACCTGCTTCACTGTGTACTCGTCTCTGTGGAACATACCAGCACCGAGCGCAGCGTCTGTAGTAGTCTTGTTGAAGACTTCGGCAAAGTGTTCCGGCTTACCAGCACCACTTGATGCAATTACTGGGATAGTAACAGAGTCCTTAATCTGTTGTACCAACTCCAAATCATAACCAGAGTTGGAACCGTCCTTATCGATACAGTTCAGCAAGATTTCACCAGCACCGAGTGCTTCGCAAGCAATAGCCAATTCAGCAGCACCCAAATCAGTTGTTTCACGACCACCTTTGATAGTAGTGGCATACCAAACGTACTCCTCGCCATTTGGACCGGGGAATTTGGTTTTTAATGTCTTGTTCTTAGTATCTGATGGAGATTTGACATACACGCGCTTTGGGTCAACCGAGATGACCACAGCCTGAGCACCATATGCAGCAGAAATCGTCTCAATTGGTGAAGTACCATCACCCTTACCGCCAAGTTCATAGAACTTCTGAGCTGCAGAAACGGCATCAGTACCGATGGACACTTTATCGGCACCAGCACGGAAGTAAAGACCTGCAACTTCTAAGGCAGGAACCTTGGTTCCATCTGGATCGACAACGTCTTTAATACCACCACCAACTGTAAGAGGAACAAAGATTGTACGGACTGCAAGTCTCAACACATCGAGCATTGGGGCATCTTTAATTGGAGAGTTTCTAAAGGATGTAATGTTCAAAAATGTCACTTCATCCGCACCCTGGTCGTAGTACTTTTGAGCAAGCTCTACTGGTTTACCCAAGTTTCTAACATCACCGCCCTCGGAATCCTTTTCACGAACGTCGTATTGGTCTCCCTTTGTAACAACCAAATCACCGTTATCATTTGTTCTAACATCAAGACAGGCGATGATACGGCGTGAGAGTCCGTTGTTAGAGCCGTCATTGGCGACGCGGGTGACTGGCATAGTAGAGTGTGCGTTCTGGTCTAGGAAAGACTTAATGATCTTAAGACCAGCCTCACCTGACTTCTCTGGATGGAATTGTGTAGCAAAAACGTTATCTCTAGAGACTGCGGCAATGTATTGTTCATCTCCATATTTTGTCAATGCAAGTTCCCAACCGTCCTTCTTGAGCTCATCGATTTTAGCATCATCGACAATGGCAGCATACGAGTGGACGAAATAATAACGATCGTTAGGATCCAAACCGTAGAAGGTTTGGTTATTGTCTGACAAGGGTGTCAGTGTATTCCAGCCAATGGATGGGACGGATTTAGTTTCGGTACTGAACTTCTTCAAATCCATGTCAATCAGCTTGAGACCGGTAATGCCTGGTGACTCTTCACTCTGATTGAAAAGTGTCTGAAGGCCAACACAGATACCCATAATTGGCTTACCGGCAGCAATGTATTCTCTGATTGGATTCTCAAAGCCCTTTTCAAACAAGAGCTTAACAAATTGACCATAGTTTCCAACACCAGGCAGGAAAAGTTTTGTGGCAGTCTTAAGAGCTGGGTCTGAAGCATCTTTGATGAGGCACGATTCGTACCCTAAGAACTCGATGGCATTCTGTAAGGAACGGAGGTTTCCACTTTCTGCGTCAATAATGTGAACAACTTCAGGCATTCTTAAAGCAATGACTGTGAACGGATTGGTCTACTGTTTGATGAAAGAGAGAGAAATCAGGAAACTTCTGCTCTTCTTCAGTTGACTCACCGGAACCGCAGTCAAAAGGGCCCGGAATCGCGATACTAGCAGGATGTGGCCGAATCAGGAAATACCTCTGCGAATTCCGGTCAGCCATGTGCCAGGGCACTATAACCTCCTCGGAATTGCCCTGGATAGACACCAAAAAATTTTCTATGTATGCGATGCCCTCTAAGACCAGGAAGAAGTTTCAATCAAGATATTCCAAGCACTCATACAATGGGAAAGGTATCATCTAACAAGCTTAAACAGCGTCACGATCCACTTTACAAGGAACTGACCACACAGGGCGGAAACCTTAGAACAAAGGCCCGTGGTAAGAAGAAAGTAGAGAAAGATGAGAATGACCATGAAGAGTTTATTGACTCCACCAGTTCCAGAAAGATTCTTCAATTGGCCAAGGAGCAGCAAGATGAACTCGAGAGAGAGGAGCAACAGGAGTTGAAGGCACAGGGTAAGTTTGCATTTGGTGCTAGATTTGTCGAAGAAGATGATGAAGAAGAGGAAGATGCTGAAGAGAATTATGATAACATCTCTGATTTCGGTTCGGATGAGGAGTTCGAATATGACGAGGAGGAGATCGATGAAGAAGACGCTGCCCTGTTTGAGCAATACTTACAGCAGACGCGTGGTGCATCTGAGTTCACCGCTGATGGAAGTTATAACTTGGCCGATAAGATTATGGCATCCATCAGAGAAAAAGAAGAAGAGATTCTTCAAAAGGAGCAGGGTATTGAGAAACCTAAGGATGCCGTTTTGCTCCCACCAAAAGTCATTGCTGCATACACAAAGATCGGTACTATTTTGTCCACATGGACCCATGGTAAACTTCCGAAGCTTTTCAAAGTCATCCCAACACTTAACAACTGGCAAGACGTGCTATATGTTACAAATCCACAGGCTTGGACACCACACGCTGTCTTCGAAGGTACAAAACTCTTTGTATCTAACTTGCCAGCTAAGGAAGCTCAAAAGTTTGTCGACGAAGTCCTCTTGGAGAGATTTAGAAGAGATATCGAAGAGTCTGAAGATCATTCTCTTAACTACCACATTTACAGATCATTAAAGAAAGCCCTTTATAAGCCAGCAGCTTTCTTCCAGGGTTTCCTCTTCCCATTGATTAATGACAGTTGTTCAGTAAGAGAGGCTACAATCGCTGGTTCTGTTCTTGCAAAGATCTCTATTCCAGCTATGCACTCTTCTGCTGCTTTGAATTATCTTCTCAATTTGGAATACTCCCCAGCTGCTACTGTGTTCATTAGAATTTTGATTGAAAAGAAGTATGCACTCCCATACCAGACTATTGATAACTTGGTGTTCTACTTCATGAAGTTTAGAATCATCAAGGATGACAACGGAATGATTGACGAGGCTGAGGAGAAGAGAGCCAAGAAGGAGGCTCCACCGCTTCCAGTTGTGTGGCACAAGGCCTTCCTCGCTTTTGCACAGAGATATAAGAATGATATCACAGAGGATCAGAGAGATTTCCTTCTCGAGACAGTGCGTCAAAGAGGTCACAAGGAGGTTGGCTTGGAGATTAGAAGAGAGCTTATGGCTGGTGTCTCCAGAGAACCTAACATCCCAGAAACAGAGGCAAACATGGTTGATGCCTTCTAATGATATGATCTACGGGTTTATACGGCATTTTAATTGAACAAAAATTTTCATGGCATGGTTAGATATATACATGTGTAGTCGTGAAGCAGTAATTCGTTTGTAAATTCTAATGCAGAAGAATATATGTGGTTAAAACATGAAATCATGAGGTCGTTATTCTCCAGAAGGAGGGGAGGGGGGATCTAGACCACCTCGTATTTGACTTTAATGAATAGTGTGGAAAAGATGTATTCCTCACCTTGGAGGTCATATAATGGTAGATGTCTGTAGCCTTGGTTCAAATTATCTAGCTTACAGCAATTCAAAGCAAATGGTAGTTCACCAGTCTTGATGATGAAACGGACAAAGTTCAAGCCCTTCAGATCACTTATCGTTCCCTCCATTCTGTAATTCCAAAGGGGATTGAAGCCATTCATTGGTATTGGTCTTGTTGAATATGATCCAGATGTCGATATAAACTTCTCATTTGTTTGAAGGTCGGTTATCCTCATCGGTGTGATCATTTTTGGTTCGATGAGTTCAAATGTAACATATGGATTGAGTGCTTCATCTGATTTTAGCTCCTTTGGGCGTGGTAGTAGCTGACCGGATATAATGTCAATAGAGAACTTGATGTGTGATTCTGGTGACGAAGGAAGATCCTTAAACTTGATATGTGGGGTCTGATCCCGTAGTACAGGCGGTTTGAGTACGTAGCCGTTCTTTGTGCCCACATGGAACATCGCCTCATTGATTTGTTGTCCCATATCATAAGTTTGCCAGTTAGTAGCAACCATTTGCACTCCATAAAACCATGGAACGATTGGCAAGAAGTTTGAAGACTTGTAACGATAGCTAGCTGGGTATACTCTCATTAGATATCTTCTGTTGTGCTTTTGGACCAAGTAGTCTTTATCATTATCTTTAATCATGGAGCTGAATATTCTATCACTGAATGAGAAAATATGGTTAACAGACTTCGATTCTGGGAGAGCAAAGTTCGTGAATTTAATACCAGAGGCGTAAACACCAAGTTCACTCAACTGTGGAACTATTCTTAAACTCTTTTTGTCCCTTTTGGACTTGGGTCTCCCTGAAAATTCATCGTCGGTGCTGTCATCAGCAGCAGTTGAGCTCGAAGTAACAGAACTATTGGATGCACCGTAGGAAGATCCCAATGGTTCATGTGCACTTTTCTTGACCTTGATCAGAATCTTATGCTTCAACTGAAGTGGGGAAGGGAGTGTAGATGAGTTTGTCGATAATGGTTTTGTGACTACCATCTCACCAAAGACCTCTAAGATTAAGTCTCTAACAATAAGCTGGTTTTCCGGTTTGCAATTGACGTCCAATGACACAAACAAAGGTAGTGGTGTGACAATGAATGCGTACTTCCTCACTGTTTCCAAAACGTCTCTGACTGAGATAGCTGAAGTGATCTTACCATGCGAAACTACCGGACATGAATCACCATCCCAAATATCTAACTCAATTGAACGGCAGCCCCTTTGGAGAGCCTTTGTGTATCCTTCGATGGATGGGGAACTTCCACCGTACTGACGACCAAGGAGATATGTGTTATGAGAAGATGAAATGAAGTATTCATTGAGTGGGTGGGTGAGATCCTCCAATGCGGCTTTAGTGGCAGATGCATATGAAGAGGAAAGATAGTTTGTGAATCCTTCTAAATCCATGGCTCCATTATTTTTGAACTTGTTGAATAGTGTTAATATCGTCTCATCGGATTCGTTTTGTTCCTGTACATCCTTGATGAACTTGCCAAATTTCTCAGGAGATATTGACTTAGAATCTCCACTCAATTGATCAAAGACATTTATGAGTTCTGGTCTAACTTTTAATGCCTTTACAAATTTCTGAAAGTCTGGGAAAGTTAAAGCACCTTTGGACTCTGAGTCTGTGGCATTGAACAGTTTGAGCAGGTATTGTTCGTCACAGTTGATGTGGAGGCGCTTGGTAAGTTTCAAGACATCATCAAATGTAAGCAGTTCCTTGTTAGAAGAAGAATCCTTCGCCACGTAATTCTTCCAATGAATATGAGCAAAGTTCTCACCAGGAACAGACAAGTATTTCATTAAAGCTCTTCGTTGGGCAACCAATTTTATGACAGTTCCAACAAAGAGATCGAAATCCTGTTTAGTAGGGGCGATTATATGCAACGCCTTCAGTTTGTTGGATTGTAAATCGTTGTAGAGGATGGTTGACCAACGATCCTCCAGCTCCTTCGAGACGCCATACTCTTCTCTATAGTTTCTGGCATCTGCACCTACTCTAATCTGCTGGATACGGTCTAAAGACATCTTTGGAGTTGACTTATTGTTCCAAGTTACCAGGGCCCTATCCAAATCAATTTTAAAAGTTCTATGCACTTTCTTCTTCCTCGTTATCTTCAACAATGACACTCCTTCCACAAGAACTTCTGCAATTCTGGGGCTTTTCAAAACAACTTCATCGTATGTCTCTCCAGGGTTACTGGGACTATTGGATGTACTTAATGTCAGCCCTTCCATAGCGTTAAGATCATCAGATGTCATTATGTCCAAGTCGGGTGAATGTGATAAGTCATCAAAGGATTTTGTTAATGGTCCATCCGTAGCTGGAGCTTTATGTTCCTGGAAGATTCCAAGATTAGTCATTCTCAGTAGATTACGTATGCCATCTTGTATAGGAGATGTCGATGGCGATGGGAGCTTTGAAACGATAGACAATGCCTTCTTCACCGGTACAAGCTTCGGTGAATGTGGGACTGGAGAGGACGAAGATGATGAGCTGCTTTTCGCCATAGGAATCGCTTGTGAGGATTCAGTCTCCGAGGCGGGTAAGGCTTCAATATTTGAGTTGCTTCTGAGCATCGTGTAATGGTCTGTGATTGACCGGGATGGCCTTCTATGGACTCCGCCACCAGACGGTTCCAGCGGTGGGTCCACTTTCTTCCTTTGCGACATCGTAAGTAGGTGAGTCCTGTCACGCTTTTACAGATGTTTGTAGGACTGTTTCAAGTGCGTGATGATAGTACTGCTGTTGTATATTTGGGTGTAAAGACAGGTGAATACCCATTGGGGTTCATGCGCGCGCAACGTGTTTTAAGAAAACATCAACAAATTCCCAAATACTTCAATTAAGCACAAAAAAATAACACATCAATCGAAAAGATGAGTCAACCGTCATCATTGATGCAATCACCATCACCGTCTCCTGTTACCAGCGAACAGATTATATCCCATAAGAAGCCTCTAAGGATCCGCAGTCAACAAAGTGAAAAGAGACGTAATGCACTCAAGGAGTACTACAAGTTGAAGGAACAACAGCAACGGCTTGAAGAGCATCACGACATTTCAGCAAGTTCTGATGGCTTTGCAAAGAAAGAAGAAGAAGATGATGATGATGATGACGATGATGATGACTTGGAAAAGGAAATCTCAGAGAATAGGCCTATCGCTGAGATCGATCTTGCACATGCTGAATTCAAAGATGTCTTAATGCAGACTAACAGACTCAGTACAAGTATAAATCTCATAAACTCTTCGATCAAGAACATCATCTACAACAACTACTACGAACTGATCAAGCTGAATGATTTCCTAAGTGATTTGAACGAATTGAACCTTGGCACACTTGTTGATGAGAAGAAGAATGAGAAGAAGGATGTTTTAGACTTCTTGAAGAAGGCTGATACGAAAAAAGACACCACACAACCAATTGCAGCACAAGAACTAAATGATCTTCGTAACCTAATGAAAACTATTGAAACGCAGGATCAGGTCGACTATGTAAGAACAAAATCGGTAATTGATCCATCCATAACAAGTACAGCAACCGGGATCTCCGATCTATTAACTATACAAGATTTGGTAGAGGTTCAAGTTGAGGAAGACTACAAGACATCATTAAATAACAAGATCACACAATGGATTGATGATCTCAAGAAACAAGACGGTCAACAGGGCCTCATTCGTCAATTGCAAGATATTAAACGATGTGTACAACCTAATCAATAACTACAAAATCATTATATTTATAACAAGAGATTTCTTAATTTCATTAGCGAAATCAATCCTTTTTAAGGTCATAGTATTCGGTTCTAACACCATCCTTTGTGACAATCAAAATTTCAAGACCATCACCAACGTGGATATGTCTCTCTGTAGCAGAACTGAAAGCGTCTCTAACAAGTTGAATAACTTCCTCCAACTTCAAATATTTCAAAGGTCTCTTCACTGTACCATGTGAGTCAGGTTCATACTGGTTCTTAAAGTTGACCTGGTTATCCAAGAATGGCATAATCAAAGAAGCGGCGGCACCACCAGCTCGACATTGTTCTCTCTCGTAGGATCCAACTGGATCAAAAGAGTAAACAGATCCCTTACCTTCCTCATCAAGACCGGCAATGATGGTATGGACGTAGTATGGGAAGAATCGTTTGCCGTAAAGCATATGCTGTATGAATCTTGCGGCAGAACTTAGTGTCATCTTCTTTTGGTGGTCAAAGTGATACCATTTTAACTGGTTCTTGAATCTCGTTATCAATGCCTCTCCATCTGCAGAGAATCCATTGGCAGATATCACAATGTTGTCACCGGCATCGAACACTTTTGGTTCGTAACGGGAGTTGATGGAATAACCAACAGTGTGTCTAGTGTCACCAGCCAGGACTGCGAAGTCCTCGCCTGCAATTCCGAGAATAGTACCACCACTATCGGAGTAAGGATTGAATCTATGCTCAATTGGCACCTGTTGGCCCTCAGACTGGTAACCAGAGTTTACTGTGGCAGCCATTCTGTGTTGTCTTGATATGATACTCCTCTATACAACTCTGGTGGCAAAGGCTCTTAAGCTATGCCTCCGCGTTGTTTTGAACGCCACTGCGATCTGAACACACTTTTTTCGCGAAGCTCGCGCTTATTTCCTTTTCCGCTTCCCAGCCTGAATCGAAGGGTTAACGTAGCTCTGAATAAATTGAAAGAAGCAAAAGGTATGAAATAGTAGTTTGTTATTAAATCAATAGTAAAGCATCACAAACTACCTGAAGTGTGGTAACACTAATGCGGGGGGATTTGACTAGAGAAACTTGATCTCCACGTCTTCGGAGCTATACCGATTGAGGAGATATACCTATTGCGGAAAGGGAAATATACCGATTGAGGAAACACTCCCGCGGCGATCTCATCTGAGATCCCTTTATAAGTATGAGATTCTTCCCTTTCTACTGTGAGCTCTTTCTCGGTGATTGGATACGTGGATAAGAATTCACAATGCCTTTTCAGCTTTTGGAGAAAAAGCCCAAACAGGCTTCTAATCTCCCTTGGGTAAAGTCCGGGGTACTCCTAGCATCAATTGCATCATTGGGATTATACTTCTTTTATGGAGTCAACTCACAAAGAAGTCAGGACTATGATATTCATCTTTTTAAAGACAGTATATGTCCAGTGGGGAAAACGATCCGACCATCATCCTTCTACAATGATAACTCTTCGATCGACCAGATCCTCTATGACCCTTCGTTCCGTGATGATTCCATTGCAAAGCTTGTTGGTGCAGTTCAGATTCCAACAGTTGTCTATGATGAAATGTTACCTCCAGATGATGACCCAGAAGCCTGGTCAGAGTTCCCTAAGTTTGCCAAATATTTAGAAGAACAATTCCCCCTGGTTCATAAGCACTTACAAGTCGAGAAGGTCCCAAACTCTCATGGTTTATTGTACACCTGGGCAGGTACAAACACTAGGCTGAAGCCATTGCTCATCCTGGCTCATCAAGATGTGGTTCCAGTGCAAGAGGCAACAATTGATGACTGGCTTTACCCGCCATTTAGTGGATACTTTGACGGTGAGAGTGTTTGGGGTCGTGGTTCATTCGACGATAAGTCGATGCTAATTGCGGTTCTTCAGTCCGTGGAGAAGCTTGTTGAAGAAAAATATGTTCCAGAAAGAGGTGTTGTTATTGCTTTAGGTTGTGATGAAGAGTCTGGTGGTGATCAAGGTGCTGCGAAACTTTCAGTTGCGCTTCAGCAGAAATATGGTCCTGATTCCTTCCACGCTATGATTGATGAAGGAGGAAGTGCTGTTGTAGAGATCGGAAACACGGTATTTGCAAGACCTTCTGTTGGTGAAAAGGGGTTTTTAACTTTGAGGGTATCATTAACCACTCCTGGTGGTCACTCTTCAGTTCCACCACAACACACTAATATTGGATTGATCTCCAGGCTAGTGGCATATATTGAAGATCATCCGTTCCCTCAGATTATGGGTGACAACAATCCAATCTTGAACTATATGCAATGTCTTGCCAAGTACTCAGATGAATTCGATCCTCAATTCAAGAAGAGCATTTTTGCTTCTGCTTATGATAAGGTTGCCAAATCCAAGGTGCTTGAATATTTGGATGGCATCAAAGTGTACAAGTACTTGGTCAGAACTTCTCAGGCAATTGACATCATCAAAGGTGGTGTGAAGGATAATGCGCTTCCTGAATTTGTTTCATTCGATATGAACCATCGTATTTCCGTTGAGTCTTCTACAGAGGAAACAATTGAGAAGGTTATAGATAATGTCAAAGTCATTTGTGATGAGTATGACCTTGGTGCTTTCTATGGTGAGCGTGAGATTTCCCCCTCTACCGAAAATGGGCATTTCAATATCTCTATTGTTTCTTCATTGCCACCAGCCAAAATTAGTCCAATTGATGACGATACATGGTTCGTATACTCGGGAACACTCAAGCATATTATTGAGGACTACATCTATCCAAACATGACAACACCAGCCGTTGTGGCAGGGACATTGAATACAGGTAACACTGACACAGTGCACTATCGCCCTTTGACAGATCACATCTACAGATTCAGATTGAGTACAGCCTACGGTATGTCTAATGGAGGAATTCACAGTGTTAATGAGCATGCAACAATTCAAAATCACCTGTATCAAATAGCATTCATTTATGAGTATATCAAAAATATTCAAGAGTACGCTACATCCGATTACTAGCACCCTGTTTATATTACAGGGCGTATTGAATATACCGAGCTTTGCAGATATTATTCTCATCATCACAGTTAGTAATAAACAAATTTGATAATATATTGCTAACATAACTAGCGACTTATATAGTATTAGATCTGCTTGCGCCTAAGAAAAGTTATATATATATACGGAATGCGGGGATACTTCCCGATTAGGACAGCTCCGAGCTCCGAAGCTGCTTATCAGCTTAACTTCGGCTATCGCACATAAGACATTTTTATATCTTACTGAACGCTTTTCTTTCTCTCTCTTACCAATACCAATTATAATTTGAATCAATAGAGATATCTGTGATGTCAATTGAGTTGCCACTTACAGAGAAGCCATTGAAAACGGCCAAGAAATCAAAGGTTCCTTGGCTGAAAAAGTCTGGTCTTCTTTTAACTACTTTAGTGACATTAGCATACTTTTCTGGATATCTTCCATACTCCGAACCAAAAACAAATCTATTAGATTTCAACCAGGAAGATGATTTCTCTTCTGCCTCCAAGTTGTGCCCAGTGGGGAAAACAATACGTCCATCCTCTTTCTATAAGGATAACTCAACTGTGAACTACATTGTCTATGATGAGGGCTATCGATCCGAGTCTGTTGCCAAATTATCTGGGGCTGTTCAAATTCCAACAGTCGTTAAAGACAGAATGCCTAAACCTGAAGAGGATCCAGAGGCATGGTCTGAATTCCCAAAGTTCCATGCTTATCTAGCAAAGGAGTTTCCACTGGTCCACTCGAAGTTGGCAGTGGATAAGGTGAACACGCATGGACTCGTATACACCTGGGAAGGTTCTGATCTTTCTTTGAAGCCATTATTGATTACAGCACATCAAGATGTTGTACCAGTAGAGGAGAGTACCAGAGGTGACTGGTTGTATGAACCATTTGATGGATACTTTGATGGCACAAACATCTGGGGCCGTGGTTCATCTGATGATAAATCGATGCTTATTGCTACTCTACAAGCGGTCGAACTGCTCTTGAGTCAAGAATTTTCTCCTCAAAGAGGTCTTGTTATTGGCTTTGGGTTTGACGAAGAAGTTGGTGGTCCACAAGGTGCTACTTCGATTTCGCTTTTCCTTCAAGAGAAGTACGGTCCAGACTCATTCCATGCTCTTATTGATGAGGGTGGAACAGCAATTGCCACGATTGGTGATACTGTCTTTGCTCAGCCATCTGTTGGCGAAAAAGGTTCAATGACCTTAGATATCTCTTTGAAGACGCCTGGTGGACACTCATCCGTGCCACCGGAACATACTAACATTGGTCTCATGTCGAAATTGATTTCTTACATTGAGGACCACCCGTTCCCAGCTGTTATGGGTGCAGAAAACCCAACTTTGAACTTTTTGCAATGTGTTGCAAAACATTCCGATGAATATGATCAGAAACTTAAAAAGGACATTTTTGCCGCTGCCTGGCATAAACTGGCAAATGCTAAAGTGTTGGAGTATCTGGACGGCTTCAAAGGTTACAAATACCTTGTAAGAACTTCTCAGGCTGTTGATACCATTCAAGGTGGTGTTAAAGACAATGCCTTACCAGAGTATGTTCACTTCCACATAAACCACCGTATATCTGTTGAGTCTTCAGTCCAAGAAACCATCGATAAGATCTTAGGTGATGTCACTGTTATTGCCGAACAATATGGTCTTGGTGCCTTCTACGCTGATGAAGAGCTTGTATCTGAGACTGTTAATGGATTTTTCAATGTAACAGTCTTAAATTCATTAGAGCCAGCTAAGAGTAGCTCAATGGATGACGCTGTATGGGAAGTATTTGCTGGTTCTATTAAGCACATTATTGAGGACTACATTTATCCTAACATGACCAAGCCTGCAATTGTCAGCGGAAGTCTCAACACAGGTAACACCGACACACATCACTATTGGCCATTAACGGAGCATATCTACAGATTTAAGCTGAGTACTATGCACGGTATTTTAGAAGGTGGTACTCACAGTGTCAACGAGCACACCACCATCAACAACCAGTTGTACCTCATTGCATTTATCTATGAGTACATTAGAAGCGTTGATGAATTTGGAGTGGACCTCTGAAACTACCGTAAATAGTAATATAACAACCATGTTATAAAGCACATAACTGTTGTACATTTGATGCAAATCATAGACACATTCTCCATTGGACGGTCAACCAGCCTCAATTCTATAGCTATTATAAAATATAGTAGTTCATGTAATAGTCGAAAATACCATACGCCTACGCGCGTCAACCAAACACCGAAAACGGGTCGTGTGCGTATCAAGATCACTGTGACACCAAAACCCGCACACCCTTTTATCCTATGTAAAATATGATGAACTGCAATTCAATTGATGATGTTTTTTGTTATCAAATCATATTGGCCAATAACTAATACCTCAAATGTACTTCTTCCCCGATCGGTTGACCCCTAACCCCCCACCTTCCCCCCTAAACATTGTATGAGCCGGGATCAAATTTGATGAAGCCGAGGCGTTATTAAACGCTCTCTCTCTCTCGGCTCCTTTGTGTGGGCTTGTGACACAAAACTGAAATTCCTTGCAGGAAAAAAAAAACGCCGCTCCGGCCAGGCCGACAATAACCGATGCCCCGGTTGTACACTAAACGTTTACAATTTCTAATTCCAGTTTGTTTATATAGATTAGAATCAAAATCAAAACTACAATGTACTCATTATTATAATTTATATAAGCTTATATTCTCTTTATAAATAATAAAAAACCGTTCAAAAAAAATATTGTCAACATCGAAAAGAAAAAAAAAAAAAAAAACATAATAATAATAATAATCGTATCAGATCATTTGCGTGGTATGAGCGTCAATAATGGAGAGCACTTTGTAAACCTGGAAAGGAACCAATCATAACGAAAGAAAAAAATAAAGCATTAGAGTCATAACATTCGTGAAATCAATGGTGTTTTTGGAATATGAACAAGATGGGGATGGGATTGAGTGTAGTAAATCGTAGAAAAGATCATGAACAGAGAACTGGTTGAGAAAAAGATTCAGTTTCCAAATTCTCTAAGAGGAGATTACCATGAGAGACAGGTCTTGATTGTAGTGAATCCTGTTCCTTATGACTTGGAGTATATTCAGAATGTGTAGGTGTATGATGATGAGCACGTTCAAGTTCATCTTCTTCTTCAGAATCCGTATCATCATCCTCTGTTGTTGAATAAACCAGTGATGGTGTTCTCTTCAACTCTGTAATATCAGTCTCTTCTTCTTCTTCTTCTTCATTCTCACTAGAAGATGAAAGCTCTTCAAGTTCCAATTCACTCATCTCATCAATAGTTGGCATTTGTCTAAACTTCTTTTGACTTGTTCTTTGTAAATCATATGTATAATAAGAACCAACTTCATCATCTTCATCTTCATCATCATCACTCAAATCACTAAGAGATTCATAATCTTCATCATCTTCATAATCGATTTGTGAAACTTTATAATAAAGACTGTCATCTTCATCATCTGAATCTGAATCATAATCATCTTCTTCATCTTCACCACTAACAGAAACGTTACTAATTTGAGGTAATGAAAATGAAATTTTTTGTGCAACATATGATCCATCAAGAATAGATTCTCTATGTGTTTGAATCTTATCCATAAGATTATCAAGCATATTTGCATGTGAAACTAAAATTCTCAAATTATGATCTGGACGTTGAGCTTCCCTTGTAAGTTTAGCACGAGCCTTTGAGGCAAGGATATAAGTATCAGCCATAGAAGTCATTTCGAATGTGCTTGTGTAAGATGTACGTTTGATAGACATTCAAAATAAATATATTTGGTAGGGTGGGGGCGGTTGCGTCTTCTTATATCTTTGTTGATGATTAATGTTGAGGGTTACTAATCCGATGCAGGGTTAGGTTTTCAGTGCAGATAGGCGACAGGTTTTTCACTTTTTTTCTTGATAGGTAACTGCAAGAAAATGTATTCTCTCTTTCTTTGGATTAGTAAAACCAACGTTGCAGGTTGCAGATGAATTTGGTTACAATGATAATCATTTAAAATTTGTCTTAATCATCATGAAGTGGGCATCCAGCCTTTCTTTATACTAAAGGGGTGGCAAGCGGTTGAGATTTCACAACCGGCCGATTCTGCCATGTCAGTGCGATGCGCGCCCGAGGGTTCCGCACCTCTAATTCCGAAACCCGAGCGATGCTGGCAGAAATGTGTCATTACTCAGATGTAAAACTTTCCATGCGCAATATGGCTAGATAAATTTTGTGAGTAGCAATCACACACACACACACACCCCAAAACTCCTTTACCTTTTATCAGACCATTACCATCAATTCTACATATTACTCATACCATATGAATCTTTACCGTCTCTGTGAGATATAAAAAATTTGGTGTTCCACGGGATGATGAACACACGGCTTCCAGTTACGCTCGGTAACTCATCAACTTTGTGTGTGTTTTTTGGCTCGGACGAAAACTCAGACGCGGGCCGTGAGCGGCCGTCGCGGTCTTACACGGAATTACCGCCATCCACGGCCCTCGGCGGTAACGGATTTTGACATACTGAAAAAGACTCAACGGTTTGTTTAGATAAAGGGGCAGGGCAAAACATACAACTCCATTAACCTTTTTTTTTTTTTGGTTTTTGGCTTAAAAGATAAAAACTTGTTGATGTTTCAATTCTCAAAGTTTACTGTAAAACATTTGCTGAGCTTTTGCCATCCCCACCTTCCCGCCTGATATCTTCTTAACATGAGCTGAGAATACGCGCGTGCATGTACCGAAGATTAGCACTATATAGCTTAACCCTTCTCTCATAAAAGCTTTGATCTTCAATCCGCGGGATGGGCTGAGAAGGGGGCAAGAAAATTACTATACGTTGATATCATGCAACTTGTTTTCGAACAGATTAAAAGATTGTTTGATTATTGAAAAAAACATGTGTCTCTGATATTACCCCACATATCTATTGTGATTAGATCGAAAGTCTCCTTCCCTGCGAAAGATCATTTCCCAATTAATCATGAAACTTTTATATTTGTTTTCTGTTTATCCACGGGTACTGATGACCCCATAATCGCGGGTATCCAAAGTAAAACTCCAACACACAAACTATCACAAACATAAATTTCGCGGTTATCTTAATATTGTTTTAGATAAGTAAAATTATAAAGAAAAAGAAAACCTCACATTAATTGATATCGATTTCTATATGCAATTATATATAATTGCTTATACATTTGATAAATTATATTAATATACAAGATAAAAATTATACCGTCTGCAATTGAGGATTAATCGTTAAAAATTATAGATTTAAGGTATATAACATCAAAGCTATACATTATTAATCTTGTGCATGAGCTGAATATCGAGAAAGAAGCAGTTAAAATAAAAAAATAAAATTAAAACACTATCTAGCACTAGATTAAAATGCATCCATCGTGTAGTCATGCTCAATACCTGGTGTGACACTTGTAATGAATTTCAAAAAGATAATAAGATATTGATCAACTCTGACAATATCTTGCTCAACAGTCTTAACTTCAGTTTCATCCAAATGTTCCCATTCTTCTTCATCTTCATTATCTACACTATCTGCAATACCCAACTTCTTTACTCCTTGAATCATCTTCTCTTCAGTTTCTTTAGATTTGGACTTCTTCGATTTGGATGCTGCAATAGCTCTGTTAATTAACACTTTCATCACAGAAGCATGTCTACATGGATGAATTGAAACAGAAGTGGTGTCATTCAAGAAAGGTGCCTTTTCAATGGTCACCGTCTTATCTCTGTAGTCCTCTGAAATATCTTCAAACATTTCTTCTGGTGATAAAGGAGATCCATTGGCATCATATCCAATCAAATACATTCTAGGGACCCTGTAAGCGGTGGAATAATGGATGTACAAATCATAGAATCTCTTGTTGACATTATTTGTAGATTCGGCTTCATCATCATCATCTTCGTCATCATCCTCTGCAGTGGCATCAACTAAGTCGTCAATTTCCTCAATCTCTGGTGGATTGTTGTTGGAAGTGTTCTTAGACTTATTATTGGCGTACTGTGGCTTCGACGTAGTGGTCCAGCCTTCTTCATCAACAGTCTCATCCATATCTTCACCGATACCCAAGTACTGAGACGCTCTCACATAAGAAGGAACACGTCTGGTTACCAAGAATTGCTTGCCTTCTGGGAGGAAATCTCTCTTCTTGGATGCGGGTGAAGGGGACCACTGCCACGTAGGGAACTTGTAGGTCAAGTAATCACCAGCTTCCACAAACTCTTCAGGGGTAATCTCACCAGTGGTGGAGAATGTTGAAGTATGGTACGCAGGTGTCAAATACTCCCTCCAGGAGTTGAAAGTTGATCTAATCATACTGTGGGGGGGGGGGGGTTCAAGCGAGGCGATAAGGAAATATGGTGCTAAAGATGAGGGGGCCAAGGCTTGCTGTTCGATCAAAAAATTGCAGTTTCACTTCTCTTGTAAGCAACAAATAGTGAAGTATGTGGGTGTCAGTCAAAGCAAAACCTTTGTAACTTATCAGTTCTTGCTTTCTAAAGGTTGACACATATAGTACGATGAAGGGTGGCACAAGCTCCTCTAAAGTACAAAACCGCGAATACCAAAATCGTGAAACCCAGGGCGGCCTAACCATTCTCGGACATAGAGGTACCAACGGCTTTCCCTCTTTTGGGAGGCATTACGCTTCCATTCAAATGCTCTCCACGCGAAAGGTGATATACCACATGGAAATATCATTTGATCTGATGGTGATTCATTCATTGAAATACGTACGTGCTGCTTTTCGGTCGGCCCGGAATCACGCTCAAGTTCCGAGCTGCGCTTCCGGCCCCTGGTGCGTCGCGCGCTATATAACCTGAAACTCAGCCTGACAGGCGTAGAACAAAACAAGACCATAAACTTTAGGTTAACAGTCCATTCCGGTTCCTCCCAAAAGCTGTAAGATGCCTGTAAAGAATCGACGCACCAGGGCCTCGTCCACCACCAATGAGGGCGTCCAAGAGACAATCAATGAGAATCTGGATGCCATTGAAGATAACTTGCACAACATCAAGGCCGCTGCTCAATCCATTGAGAACGACGATGAGCTCCATCCAACTACTACACATTCGCACCAGAAAAAAACCCATAAACACCATTCAAAGAGCTTGAAAGAGTCTAGAAGAATAATATTTGCATGTGGTGCCATTATTGGTGTTTTATTGGCCATCTACTTTGGCAGTAAACAAGAGGTTGGTTCCGAATTTGATAAATTGATTAACTTTGATACAATCCAAGACTACATCATTGACTGGAAGGACATGTTCCCTGAGAGTATTCAAGGTGTTTTATCGGAATTTGAGTCTCAAACACCAAAGGGTCCAGATTTTACTGAAAGTTTTGCCGTTGGTAAAGCCATGAAGGCAGAGCAAAACTTGTCTTCTAAACATCCTATTGTCCTGGTTCCTGGTGTCATTTCCACTGGTCTTGAATCGTGGAGTACAGAGGGAACATCAGATTGTCCATCTCAACCACACTTCAGAAAAAGGCTTTGGGGATCAATGTATATGCTCAGAACTATGTTTTTGGATAAAGCATGTTGGTTGAAGCACGTGATGTTGGATCCGGAAACTGGATTAGACCCTCCTGGAATCACTATCAGAGCAGCTCAAGGGTTCGAAGCAGCTGATTTCTTTATGGCTGGCTACTGGATCTGGAGTAAAATCATTGAGAACTTGTCAGCTATTGGATATGAACCAAATAAAATGGTGACTGCTTCTTATGATTGGAGATTGGCTTATTTGGATTTGGAACGTCGTGACGGGTACTTCAGCTCATTGAAGTCTCAGATTGAAACTCAAAAGGCCATGTTTGGTGAGAAGGTTGTCTTAACTGGTCATTCAATGGGTTCTCAGATTGCATTCTACTTCTTGAAATGGGTTGAAGCTGAAGGTAAACACTATGGTAATGGTGGTCCAAGTTGGGTCAATGATCACATTGCCGCTTATATCGACATTTCTGGATCTATGTTAGGAGCACCAAAGGCTGTTCCAGCTTTATTGTCCGGTGAAATGAAGGATACCGTACAATTGAATGCGTTAGCTGTTTATGGATTGGAGAAGTTCTTCTCCAGAAGAGAACGTTTGGATATGTTGAGATCATTTGGTGGTATTCCAAGTATGTTACCAAAGGGTTTAGGTCTCATTTGGGGTAGCCCAGAAAATGGTGCATTTGATGACACCGAGGTTATTACTTCGAAATCAGAGTCATTAGCCAACTTTATTAGATTTGATAAGAGTATTGGTGAATATTCATCTAAAAACTTGACAATGGGTGACAGTATCAAATATTTGCTTGACCTCTCTCCTGAGTGGTTCCGTAATAGGGTCGAAGAACAGTATTCTTATGGCGTTGCCGCTACTCCTGAGGAACTTCAAGCTAACAACCAAAAGCACAATACCTGGTCCAATCCTTTGGAGGCTGCCTTACCTAATGCCCCAGATTTGAAGGTGTTCTGTTTCTATGGTGTTGGTAACCCAACTGAACGTGCCTATTTATACGAGGAAGAGGAGAATAAGGATTTGACAAAGCTGAATGTCTCAATCAAGTTCCAGACTGACAAGTCATCTGTATTTATGACTGATGGTGATGGTACTATTCCACTACTTACACACGCAATGTGTCATAAGTGGAAGACATCTGAGCACTACAATCCTGGTAACTCAATGGTCAAGATTGTCGAATTGAAGCATCAACCAGATAGATTCGATATCCGTGGTGGTGCTAAAACCGCTGAGCATGTTGACATTTTGGGTTCTGCCGAGTTGAATGAACTTGTGTTGAAAGTTGCTAGTGGCCGTGATGATTTGATTGAGGAGAAGCTTGTTACCAACTTGACGAAGTGGGTAGATGAAATGGACTTCGGAAAGTTGAACTAAATTTAATTAATAGGAGCGTACATTGTATAATCATTTGTAGTAGGATGTAGTTGTGGTCAGTCAAAGATACACCGCTAATGAAGAATTCCGAGTGTAGGGAGGGATACGCGTGGAATGAATAATATAGAGCTGAGATATGTAAACAAACACGTCCCCAGAAGGGACTGAATGTGGCTAGAGGCGCGTTTGTTTACAAAAACAACACCAATAACAAAGGGGAAGGTACCGCATCTGGCAGATCACCCTTAAGTTGATCCGCATTGTGAATGGTAGTTGTGGCAACGGCTGGCCCAGCTCGCGAATGTACCAGTGTCTCTCAGGCTAAGACGCTGCGCGTTTCGCGTACGCGTTTGTTTGGCTTTGTTTTCGCCCTTCTTTTAAAAGGTGTTTGGGTTTATTTCTTTGAGTGCTTGTTGTTGCGGTTACCTACTTGGAGTACGCGTCGCGCTTTTCGGCAAAAGGTAAACAAACAGACGCACGGACAGCGCAGTAATAAAAGGGCGGCGGGATCCTCTTCACTTGCTCAAATAAAGAAATTACCAAACAAAACATCCCGACTAAAACACACGCTCCATACACACATACACACACATTTGTCACCAGACAGATTAATCAAGGAGCTGTCATATTAGCCACACTACCACTCTCGCTAAAACTTCCATCATCAACAACACTCCCTTGTCCACGCCGCCGCTCTGCGTTTTTTAGTCACCCGCCCATCACAAAAGTATCACAAAGACCAAAGCATTATGACCACAATTGAGCGCCCTCCCCTCGGTGTTCTCTCCACTAATACCTTGAAAAGATCACATACCGATCTCATCAAACCTTCATTGCCAAAACTGAAGAACGTTATCCCTCGTACTTCTTTTCCTTCCCTCACGAACTCGCTTAACCCAAACAACTGTGTTTCAAAGCCATCCCATTATGCGGAGCATGCCCGCAAACTGAAATACAGACTCAAGCTTGCATACTACAAGCTCAAGACAGATCAAGTTGGGATCCCACTTGCCGAGATCATGAAAAAGCATGAGATGACCAATCCTTCTTCTACATCTTCTAAGGACATTGAACCCTCAATGCCACAAACCCAAAAGAAGAAATTGCTAACAACGCCTTCGTTGACCCGCCATATCAGCTTATTGGCTGCCTCCACCCCATTGCATCCATCTGGTTATACTCCGATTCTTCCAAAGAAAACGGTCACTTTTAAAAGATCAAACTCTTATGTTGATCCTCCAACTTTTGCTACCACTACATCCAGCAAATCCACTTCCTCTAATGACAAGACCGAGAAACAGAAGGCTATGAAGACCATGACTCTGCCACGTATCTCGGAATACCCAACATTCAAAATTGACCACAAAAGAATTCGCTTAACCTCTTCTTCCCCACACCTCGAGAGATCATCTCAGCACTTAAGAATCCAAGATCTCATGGACTCCAGCACGACACCTATCAAACCATACAGATCCGAAAGTGGTGATCTTCTCATGTCGAGCCCAACAAAGACCCCAGGTTCTTATGGTGCTGCGAGATCATTGCTGCAGTTGTCAGCTTTGATTGGTTCCAACTAAACATCAATTGAACGTCTATTGTTGTTTTTGAAAATTTGCCTTCTAAATGCTTTAAGAGGCGTATGTCATACCACAAAATGAGAAACTACTTACTGTACACGCTTTATTCTTGCATTTGCTTTTCTCTTTCTGTTTTACTTTCTGCTTTTTTTGTTTTGATTTGTTTCTACAACATCCCCCCCCCTTCAGTTCATTGTTTTGTTTACTATATGCGATTTAATATTTTACGAGTAATACCTTTTTCAAAAAAGATCATCATAGATTTAGTAAATAATAGCTATCTATCAGGCCTCAAATGCCTTTATCTCAAATGACAAATCATCGACAATCTTATCAAGAATTGTACATGATCCAACAACATGGTCTTCCCATTCTTTTAACCCATATTGAATATCATCGGCTTCAACAAATGTAATAACCTTAGATATGTCATCGACAGATGCTTTCAATCTTCCGCTTCTGATCATCTCAGCAATGATTTTTTCAGCAAATTCAATATCCAGTTGTAAGAAACCGGCAAATGTCTCAAATGTGATATTTTCAAAAATCTTTGAAGCCGCAACAAGGTTATTTCCCACAACAGACTTACCCAACTCTGATTGTAAGATGTCAGTAGATATACCAATATCAATTGATGATTGAGAGACAAAAGTAAGAAGATCATTGACTTCCTTGGCATAAATTAATTTTGACCTTTGCATCTTATTGAAGATAACAGATAGTGGAGTAGCATCGATCTTCGCAAGTACATGTTCTGACTTCATTATTGTGTTGAAAAGGTTTTGCTTAAACTGTGAATATGGAACCAATATTCCATATAACACCGTAGCCTCATCGAATAACTCATCATCCAATTGTAATAACCTTGTTGAGGCTTCAAGCCATTTGTTAACACGGATCATCACTTTAACTAAAAGTTCTGTAACTTCCTGCGCTAATGAACGATTAGGTAATGTTGATAATAGTGGAGCAATTCTGGTTAAGTGGTTTTCAGCAGATTCGTAATCTTGGCAATTCAAGCAATCTTGTGCAATACGAATGTTAAGCTGTACTCTAAATGTATTCAACTCGGCACTATCTTGAAAATCCTGGACAATGACATCTGTGTTTAATATTCTTAACACATCAATAGCCTTTGTATAACTTGTAGCTTCTTCATAAAGTGTTGCAAGATTTAATGCTGTTTTTGTAAGTGCAAGTGAAACACCTGCGGTTGGTGGGGTGAATAGGTTCAATAACGATTCATAAAGTTTCTCCTTTTGTTTGTTTTCAATAACTGATGATGTGGAAATATAGTCAATGTAACTACTTAATATGGTCTTCACTGGCAAAGTTTGCTGTTTCGTTACAGCTGTGACGTAGAACATTATCGTTTCTAGTTGTGTGGTGTCCTGGGCAACGAGGAGAGCAAGGACATCGTCGTTTTTCGTAGGAGAGTCGCCATTCGCCAGCTCAGATATTTGTAATAGAGCTATCGTTGACATGGTTTTTATGTTTATACCTCGTTTATCCACCTACCTTCTTTCTTAATTGTAGTTATTCACCACTTTAATGACCATCATTGAGTGATGTAAATATGCGCTCCGAGTTTCCAATTTTCCCGCGGGCTTCGTAACCTCCGACAAAGCCCCTCGTTTACTCGATCTTTGTCGTTTACTTCGTTTACATTTTCGTTTTCTCAGCTAACTCGACAATCAATATAAATCAAAAGGGAAGTTGTCCACTCGTTTGTAACTCTTTCAGAACACATTCTTTTAATAAGGGCCATCCACACTCTCTCTGAATTTTTGTTTTTTTTGCCTATAATGAAACTTCTTTGGCTCTCACTTCCAATTCTCCTTTACGCTGTCTTTGACAAGCTCTTCTACACCTGGCTTCCAAAGAACTATCTGTTTGATCCAGTTGTATTGAACAGACTGTCCAATGATGCCATTGCTCGTCATACCGATGGAAACACTACTGCTCTCTTGGAGGACTTGGCTGTTAGCTTGAAGTCTGAATACGGTGAGATCATCAACGATCTTAACTTTGATGACTGGGTCTACAACACTGCCGGTGGTGCAATGGGAACTATGTTCATTCTCCATGCTTCTATTTCTGAATACCTCATCTTCTTTGGTACTGCTGTTGGTACCGAGGGTCACACTGGTGTTCACTTTGCTGATGACTATTTCACCATCCTTACCGGTGAACAGAAAGCCGCTTTCCCAGGTGCTTTGGAGCCTGAGGTCTATCTCCCAGGTGAAACACACCACTTGCCAAAGGGTTACGCTAAGCAGTACAGTATGAACTCCGGTGGATTTGCCTTGGAGTTGGCTCAAGGTTGGATTCCAGCCATGCTTCCATTCGGTTTCTTGGATACCCTCACTTCTAACATGGACTTCTTCTTGTTCGGTAAGACCGTCTACCTTACCGCTTTGGACATGGGTAAGAACCTCATCCGCGGTAAGTTCTAAATAATTAAAACATGTATAAAGAGAATAAATAAATTGTTCATATTACGATACTTTCATGTCCGTTATCATAATTATAGATACTCAGTTGTGATGGGATGATCTCGGTTCTCGGTATACACACCTACCCGCGCCTGAAGCTCTCCCAAAGTGAAAAATCAACTTATCGTTATACGTACACAGAGATCAACAAGCACAAAGTATACAACAAACAATTCAAATCATTATAGTAGGAACTTTTTTTGACTATTACCCATAATATCTTAAAATGAGCAATCTAGCGAAACGTACACCACTTGCCACACCCATTCGTCCAACGCCCGAGTCGATTCTACAAGACAAGGATAAGAATTGGAAGGAAACGGAGACAGCAATTGATGAACTTAAGAGTATTGAACTTATTCCATTGGTAATGGATATAGTAAATGCAGCATCGGCAGGATCACTGAAGGCTCAAGATGTGGAAAATGCTGTAAGTAAAACTTCTATCTTTTTTTATCAATTATCAACTACTAACAATTGCAGGCCGGTCCAATTAAAGTCAGACTCACTAAAGCTAGAGAAATACTGAGGAGTATCCATGGTCTTTCAGAAACACCAGAAGAACGGTCAAAGAGGGTGGATAAACTTAAAAGAAACATTGATGCTAAAGGTCAATCATTACAAAGATTCAAAAGTCTCGTTTCACAAAGAATAATACTCTCTCCAATGAATGAAACAAATACAGAGACTATTGGAAACTTTGACATTAATACAACTGAAGTACTACCTGAATCCACACATCAAGAAACGTCAAATTCTCCAATACCTGAAAATGTTATACTACAAGATGAAACAATGATTTCACCAGTGACGGGAGACCAACAATTTGAAGATCTCAAAGATGATGATGATGATATTAAGATGATGGACGAGGTAGACCTCAACACCGTTCAGGTACCAGACAGTGATGCAGGAATCGACATATCTGGTATTGAAGACATACCAAATTTTGGAGAGGATCAAGAGATCCATATGGGCTAAGAAATGATATAAGAAATGAATGAAGAAGAGGTTTCTGTAGTTTATATTATATGGAAGTAGTGAGGTGCCCGAACCGTGATATTAACACCCGTACACCCCCAGGTTTTTTTTTCGCGAAATGGGGAGTGCCCCGCCGCCCCCGGGGGGGCCCTCGTCGTCCAGCTGAAAAAAACGTCCAAAGAGAGAGCCCAATGGGACCTCGAGACGATGAAGGAAGTTCAAGTGAACAGCTCTCCCATCCCAAAAAAACAATCGATGTCTCAGCCTACTCCTTTGCCATTGGGTGACCTTGCCAAGGTTGCCGCCATTCCAGGCATCACATCAGAAAAGCCAAAGCCATCTGGCTTCTGGTCTTCCAACCCAATCTTTTCATTCCTCAACAACACCTACGAGAACATCTACGAGCATCGTCGCTCGCTTAACTTGACTAACCCAGGTACTTCTGAAAACTTGAACAAGGAGGTCTCCAGAGATGTCTTCCTTAACCAGTACTTCTTCACCGGTCTTAGAGCTGATCTCAACAAGGCATTTGCCATTAACCCAGCTTTCCAGACTTCTCATACTTTCTCCATTGGTTCTCAATCCATTCCACCATATGCCTTCTCTGCATTGTATGCCACAGACACTTTCTTTGCCCAGGGTAACATCGACAACGACTTCTCCCTCTCTGGTAGAGTCAACTACGGTTGGGACAAGTACAACATTTCTAAGGCTACTCTTCAGATTGCCAAGGGACAACCAACTATGTTGCAATTGGAGCAAGATTACCAGGCTTCTGACTTCTCTATTAACTTGAAGGCCTTGAACCCATCTTTCCTTGACGATGGTAACTTCAGCGGTGTTGCTGTTGCTTCTATTTTGCAGTCCATTACTCCAAAACTCTCTGTTGGTTTGGAGACTGTTTACTCTGCTCAGCCAACCATGCCAGGTGATGCTGCTGTTTCTTATATGGCTCGTTACAACGCTGGTAACTGGATTGCCTCTGCTCAACTTCAGGCTCAGGGTACTATTGTTGCTTCTTACTGGAGAAAGGTTGCTGACAACGTTGAAGCTGGTATTGAGACCCAATTGGCCTCCCAACTTGTTCAAGTTCCAGGTGATGCTATGATGCGTCAACCACCATCTATTCAGGCCGTTCTCGAAGGTACCACCACCATTGGTGCCAAGTACGAGTTCCGTCAATCTGTCTTCAGAGGTCAGGTTGATTCTAACGGTAGAGTTGCTGCCTTCTTGGAGAGAAGAATCTTACCAACCGTTTCTGTCTTGTTCTGTGGTGAAATCGATCAGTCCAAGTACACCTCTAAGCTCGGTATGGGTTTGACTTTCGAGACTGCCGGTTCTGAGCAGTTGGCTTTGATGCAGCAAGGTTTGGTTGATGCCAACGGTAACCCAGTTCCAGGTGCTCCACAGATCTAAGCTCCTTATTCCAATTGAATAAGAATAACGTTTTACAACAATTAAAATTACTCATGACCACACATCCCCTTCTCTGTTCCACCTGCTTGTCCATTCCATATCATGAAACGAACATATGTGCACAATGCAAATCAAATAAAAAAAAAAAAAACATCACGACCCTCATCACCCTATACAGACACACACACACACACACACCAAACTTTTTTTTCTTACATTGATCAATAATTTCATCACATGTTTGAACAATTCTTGTGAATATCTTCCCCCCCCCCATATAGTTTTTTTAGGAGAACACATATTTTGTCCTTTTGTTAACTACAGTTGTAGATATATATATTGAAATAAAAAAAAAGATATCGTCAATTCATGATACATTATATACGTGCAGTTAATATGGGTTTTTATGTCATCAAAAGAATGATTTTAAAAAACTTCCAAAGGATTCATCATTTTGATTGAATGAATCATTAGATTGATCTTTTACCATATTATAAACATCAAATGATGAATATCTATATTTTGCCTTATCAATTTTGGATTTACCAAGTATAGGATCAACAATGGATCTATTTGGTAAAGTAACTGCTCTACCAGCTGTCTTTGGAGTTGGATTCAAATTTAAACTTATGTATCTTTGAGCAGAAGGTGTTGAAGTTGATAAATTATCATCTGTTGGATCCATCCAACTTGATTCAGATTGATATAAAGAAGTAGAACGAGAAGATCTTGATTGTGATTTTCTTTTAGGTAAATGTAAAGATTGCATTGGTGAAAGTAATATGGTATCACGTGACTCATCCAAATGGGTTAAATTTATTAATGATTGATCAGGTGTAAAGAATTGAGTAAATTCTTGTTCTTCAAAGAAATTTTCCAATGCCAAATCTAAAGTTGAAGTTTTAGAAGTTGATCTTTGTAAATCATTTGTAAAGAATGGATCTTGAAATTCTTCAACAAATGTACTTGTATCTGATTCTAAAAAGCAAGCCACTGCTGTTGTTATTGAAGTTAATGAATTTGATTTTTTCATTTCATTTGATTCAATCTTTGATTCAATCTTAGGTATAAATAAATTTCTAAAATGACAAATTTTTGTAAATGAAGATTCCAAATTTTTCAATATAATTTCATCATTTGTATCAATTATAATTCTCCAATACCTTTCTGGATTTAATAAAGGTAATATAAATTGATTTTGAGAAATCTTAAGTATTTTCAATTTTGGTAATATTGGATGTACAACTGAACCACATTGAATATAAGTTACATTTTGTTGATGTAATTGAAATAATTCAAATTTACCATGACCTAATAAATTACCTTGTGCATTAGAATCTTTAATGTTATCATCAAATGTAAATATTTCAGCTTTATTATATTGGAAAAGTGTAGTTCTTTCATCTTTTGAATTTCGTATTGGAGATGTTGATAAAGAGTTATTTGTTTTATTAGCTAATGCTCTTTTCCTTGGAGTTAATGCAGATTCAGATATTCTTCTTAGTAGTTTTCGACTTTTCGTTATATCAATTTCATTTGTAGATTCCTTCCTTAGTAAAGGAGTTGATAAAGTTGGCATTGCAAATGTCTTATAATATCTTATAATTTATAATAAGATATTGTACTTTATTGTACTTTATTATAATTTTATGATTGTTTATTGTACTTTATTGTATTGTTTATTGTTTGTTTTGATTTTCGAGCCGGGGTGAGATTAGGTCGGATTGGATAACTTCCGACCTCCCCACCCCCATCTCATACTATCATACTATTATATTATATTATATATTATTATATTATATTATTATATTATTATATTATATTAATATATATTATAGTATTATATTATAGTATTATATTAGTATATTAGTATATTAGTATTAGTATTATATTAGTATTGTATATCAAAGTAGAGGGGTAGAAGTCACGTGATTATCCATTAATACCGGAGTGCGGGAGAAAAGTGCGCTATAAAAGCCAAACTTCCCCTCCTTTATATATAAATTTTCAGATTTTCCATATAAGAATTTACCAATGTTTAAACCAATTAAACAAATGATAAGATCTTTTACAACTGCTAAGGCAGTTGTTTACTCTAAACATGGCAATCCCAAAGATGTTATCTCCATTCATACTTTCCAGATCCCAGAACCAACAGGTGATCAAGTTATCTTGAAATCCCTTGGTTTCCCAATTAATCCCAGTGATATTAATCAATTGGAAGGTGTTTATCCTTCTTTACCTGAAAAGACTATGAATTATAATACTGATGAACCTAGTGCAATTGCAGGTAATGAAGGATTATTTAAAATTGTTAAAATTGGTCCAAATGTTAAAAATTTGAAAATTAATGATCATGTTATACCATTATTTGCAAATTTTGGTACTTGGACAAGTCATAATATTTCAATTGAAAAAAATTTAATTAAATTACCAAATGATTTATCAATTATTGCAGGTGCTACAATTTCTGTTAATCCAACAACTGCTTATCAATTGGTTTCAAATTATGGGTTACAAAAGGGTGATTGGTTAATTCAAAATGCTGGTACTTCTGGAGTTTCTCAAATGGTTTCTCAAATTGGTAAATCAAAAGGTATTAACGTGTTAAGTGTTATTAGAGATCGTGCAAATTTTGATGAAGTTAAAAAAAATTTGGAATCTCAAGGTGCTTCTTTAGTTATTAGTGAATCACAAAATGGTGATCGTTCAATGTCATCAGAGATTAAAAAATTAACTAATGGTAATATTAAAATGGCTTTAAATTCAGTTGGTGGTATTTCATCAACTAATATTGCTAGAAAATTAGCTCCAAATTCAACAATGTTCACTTATGGTGGTATGTCAAAACAACCTGTTCAATTACCAACTTCATTATTCATTTTTAAAAATTTAACTTGTAAAGGTTATTGGGTTACTGAAAATACTAAAAATGATCCACAATCAAAAATTGAAACAACAAATGAATTAGTTAAATTATATGAAACTGGTCAATTAAAAGAACTTGAAGTTAATAAACATATTTGGAAAGAAGATTTCGATGATGCAAAGATTAAAGAATTATTTGATTATGTTGTTGAAAATGCCTATAACGGTAAACAGTTCATCCTTGTTGAATAAATTATTATATATTTTATATGCCTTACATTATATATACTTTTACTATACTGGCTGATTATGTAAGCCTAATCATTCTTATGATTATATAATATATTACGTAATATTCTTTTTATTATATAATACATTACGTAATACTTTTTTGATTATATAATACATTACGTAATAAATGTAAACAAGTTTTCAAAAAAAGGTGCGAAGCGCCAGGAAGAGAAACTCACCTTATAAAACATCCATACAAAATTGCATCAACAAATCAAATAAGAAAGAGAAAGAAAGAGAAATGAACTCCTATTTCAGTTTCAAAGTCTTCTTTGTGCTCTTAAGAGAAACTTTTGAATCTGCAATTGTAATTTCCATCCTTCTTTCATTCCTTAAACAAAATTTCACTTATGATTCTTCAACAAATACAAATGCCATTAAAATTAGTAAAAATGTTTATAAATCACTTCAGATTCAGATTTGGCTTGGTGCCTTGATCGGGTTAGGTATCTGTTTGTTGATTGGTGCTGTATTCGTTGCCCTATTCTATCTGATTGGTGAGAATTATTGGACAAGATATGAACGTGTTTGGGAAGCTTTATTCTCCATTTTATCTTCTTTAATCATTTCATTGATGGGTATGTCATTATTAAGAATAAGCCAAATGCAAAAGAAATGGCAAGCTAAATTATCAAGAGAGATGATTAAACAATTTGAAACAAATTCTCCCTTATTAGAAAATGAAAATAACGATCAATTTAAATCAAAAAATTTCAAAAAAATGTTTAAAAAATTTGCTGAGAAATATTCCTTAATGGTATTACCATTAGTCACTCTACTTAGAGAAGGTCTTGAAGCTATATTTGTTATCACTGGTGTTTCCGCTTCTGAACCTGTTTCTTCATTACCATTATCAATAATATCTGCATTTGCTATTGGTTCTACAATTGGTGTTGTCTTATACAAAGGTGGTAATAAGATGAGATTACAAATGTTCTTAATCGGTTCAACTTGTTTCCTATACATTGTCTCTGCTGGATTGATGTCACGTGGTGTTTGGTTCTTGGAACTTGAAAATTATGTTCAAAAATGTAATGGTCAAGATATGACCGAAATCGGTAATGGTCCAGGTTCTTATGACGTTACTAATGTCATATGGCATGTCAATTGTTGTAGTGGTATCAATGATGGTGGTTGGATGTTACTTAATGCCTTATTTGGCTGGAACAATACGGCAACTTATGGTTCAATCACTTCATATAACTTATACTGGATATTTGTTATAATCATGCTTAAAATCAAATTATTTCAAGAGAGAAAAGGTTATATTCCATTCGTACCAATCAAATGGCAATTGAAAAAAATAACTAAAAGATATCATATTATTAAGTATAATTTGGAAAATAATCAATCAAATCGTACTGTTTACAATAGTACTCAACCAAATGAAGTTGAATTGGAATTGAATGAAAACAATTCAAATGATCAAGAAAGTGAAGTAACAACTGCTTTGTTATCCTCTCGTGATTGATAAAATCTACTTACTAACCAATAACTCATGACTTAATGACACAGCTTTCATCTATCTTATATGCTAGCTTCTTCTTCCAATACTTTTTGTAGTTTATCTTATAATCTAAATACTGCTCAGATAGAGATTGATGATCTACAAGTACCATATATGCCACATTATTCATTACAAAAAAACACATACCAACTGGCCACCAGGATGATTAAAAAACAAAATGAGTTGAAAAATTAAAGAAAAAGGAAGAAAAAAGGAGAAGAAAAAAAAGTAAACGTATAACATGATATATGCTCTTAAAGCTGTAAATGGATAAGAAAATGAGTCCACAACACCTGCCCCCCCCCCCCGTCATTTAAGATGGACAAAAGGAAGGTCAAAAAAAGTGAAGTAGACAGTTAATGATGCTTTTTCTGCAGATGGTAATTTAACCGCTGAAGTCAATGATCTTCCAAGCATCAACAGAGAAAACAACAGTTGCAGTGATACAAGTGATAAAGACATCTTCATTAGTATAAGCTCTAGCATAAACGGTGTATTTTCCTGGTGGAACTTCATTTGGGATCTCCACTGTCTTTGATAACTTATATTCACCCTTCTTGAGTGGACATTCCAAATCAACTTCACCAACTTGTTCACACAAGTCATAAGTCTGTGTAAGAAGCTTGATATAACCATATCTCACTTCAACATCAACGTAGGCACCTTCTTCAATCTGCGCAGCAAGATGGCCAATAGCGGAGACAGTCAGGTTATTACCACGCTCAGGTGGGTTTGGTACAAGGTCAACAAGGTCAATAGTCAACAATTGAGACTCTGTGGCATCACACACAGCAACTGGGGAGTCGCCAGGCACTGGCTTATCAGCTCCTGGAAATGCATTGAGAGCGTTCTGCTCGTCACGGCTAAAGAGAGAGAATCCCATAGCAGCAGACCCATAGAGAGCAGTGATGAAGATGGTCTTAATAGAAACCATTATGTACTTTAATTATTGTGTTATATCTGCTTTCCTACACAAGAAAAAGCTGGGTTTAATAAAAGGCAGCCCTTTGAATTTGTGCTTTGTAAAGGCAAAAGAAACGAGTTTCGCGGGGGGGTGCGGGTGTGCCCAAAACTTGCTTCACGTGACTGGTCACGTGCGGTTGTGTGATAGAGAGAGGGAAACAGCCGCAGTTCGACTTTCGAATCGTCAATCTCTCTCTCTCTCTCCACTTTCACTTACTACAGTCGTAAAGGGAAGGGAAGCACATCGGATGTACCGTACGCTTCTTGGTCAATTCAGCAGATCTTCTTCCAGTCAATTCCACAGACCAATTACAATGTCTTCTAAGCCTGTTCAATCCTATGCCGATACAAAGGCACCAGTTGTTTCCTTAACTGCTAAATCCTTCTTTGATCAATTGACCGAACAAGAGAAACTTTATGCTCATTATTTCTCCAAGGCAGGTCATTGGGGTTCTCGTATCGTTCTTAGACAGGTATCCCATGAATCAGAATCGATATTTGATGTCATTATGGATATTCATAAGAAACTTGGAGGTGATTATTCAAAACTTGAAGTTACCGATTCAGTTAAGCAAGGTTATTTGGAATATGCTTCTCAATTCCTTAGTAACTTGGGTAATTATAAATCATTCGGTGATAAGAAATTCGTTCCAAGAATCTCTCTTGAAGAATTCGAAGAGATTGTCTCCCAAGCTGGTATCTCCAAAGATGAATTTGACTCGGTTAAAATTCCATTGTACTCTGTTGATGAGAAATCATCATTGCTAGGTTTCCCAAGTGAAGGTCACGTCTCCGGTTATTACTTTGGTGATGTTTCTAAGAAGGACATTGATGCCATTAAGAAGATCCTTGGAGAACGTAAAGTTTACTTCGAAAATGTTAGAGTTAAAAAGAACACCGATACCGATTTTACCATCATTGTTGCCTCAGCTGATAAGAAGAATGACATTACATACCCACCTTTGATTGAAGCAGATGGTTACAAAATTTCAATCACATTTGGTGATCACTCCAGAGAAATGGAGCAAATTTGTGCTTCATTGGAGAAGGCTAAGGAATTTGCTGCTAATGAGACTCAAGTTAAGATGATCGACTCATACGTTGAGTCTTTCAAGACTGGTTCCCTTGAAGCTCATAAGGATTCTCAAAAATACTGGGTAAAGGATATTTCTCCAGTCATTGAAACAAATATTGGTTTCATTGAAACTTACAGAGAACCTGGTGGTGTTGTTGGTGAATGGGAAGCTTTGGTCTCCATTCAGAACAAAGACCGTACTAAGAAATTCCAACATCTCGTTAACAAGGCTTCTGATTTCATCCAACTTTTGCCATGGACAAAGGAATACGAGAAGGACACATTCCAACCACCAGATTTCACCTCTTTGGAAGTGTTGACTTTCGCCGGATCCGGTATCCCAGCTGGTATCAACATTCCAAACTATGACGATATTAGACTCACAATTGGATTCAAAAACGTCTCTTTAGGTAACATTCTCAATGCCAAATCCGGAAATGAACCTGTTACATTTGTCTCTGAGGCTGACACAGAGATCTTCAACAAGTACCGTAACGACTCCTTTGAAGTCCAAGTTGGTATTCATGAACTACTTGGTCACGGTTCTGGTAAGCTTTTGAGTGAATTGGAAGATGGAAAATTCAATTACGATCACGAAAACCCACCATTAGGAATTGACGGTAAACCTGTTACTACTTACTACAAGAAGGGTGAGACATGGGGTTCCAAGTTCGGATCCTTGGCCGGTGCCTATGAAGAATGTAGAGCCGAGGTCATTGCTATGTATTTGATCACAAACAAAGAACTTTTAACTATATTTGGATTCACTGAAGAGGCAGATCAAGATGCTATTGTTTATTCTGGATTCCTTCAAATGGCTAGAGCTGGTCTTTTGGCTTTAGAATTCTGGGATCCTTCTTCTCAGAAGTGGGGTCAGCCACATATGCAAGCAAGATTCTCTATTATGAAGACAATGGTTAACGCCGGTCTGGTAGAGTTGGTCTACACAAAGTCTGACTTTAGTGATCTTTACGTGAAGTTGGACAAGGATTTAATCGAGACAGTTGGTCATGAAGCCATTAAGGATTACTTGAGACACTTGCACGTTTACAAGGCCTCTGGTGATGTCGAGAACGGTACCAAATACTTTGTTGATAGATCTACAGTCAACCCAGAGTTTGCTCAATTCAGAGACGCCATCTTGGCTGCCAGACTTCCAAGAAAACAGTTCATCCAAGCTAATACTAGCGTAGTTGCTGGTAAGGTCGAATTGAAAGAATATCAGGAGTCTGAAATCGGTATGATTCAGAGTTTCTTTGAGAGAGAGCTTTAACGGAATGTTTCCTTAAATAAAAAGAATTAAGTGGCCAATACTTTGTAGTCAACGAAATTATAGAAGATTGAAAAAAAAAAATGCCTGTATTAATATTAATTCCTTAGTTATCAATATCATGGCCCTGATTCCAAGAATATCTCATGGTATTTCTTGTAGTGGAATCATCGTCCATATGTCTCCTTAACACCCGAGAATTCGCTCTTGTCATAGGCCTAGACAGAACGGCATATTTAGCACCAGACAGAACGCTATCGCTGTCCTTTCCATCTTTTAGGGTATCTCCTTCAATTGCCACTGATTTCTTTGTTGTAGTCCTCTTATTTTTACGAAGTGGGATCATCTGCTCAGTCTCGGCCCTTCTCAATAGAGAACGGTATTCCTTGGAAAGAAGCATAAGGGCCTCATTTAAAAATGAAGCGGAATCTTCAAGAATGACTAAATCCCGAGGAGAAAACTCATCTAACATTGCAAAAGCGTTGAGTCCTTGTTTAATTCCTTCAAGTGATTCTTCTTGAATAACTCCATCGAGACAACGAACGCAACTGACTTCAAGGGCATGGAAAGCTCTTCTAAGTTCATCCCTCTGTACTCCACTTTTCAAAAGACTAGATCTAAGTTCACGGTTCTGATCATTGATTTCATCAAGAGAACGACTCAATTGGTTATGTTTTTGAATAGTATCACTCAATCGGTCTCTATGGAAAGACAATTGTTGTGCATATTCGTTAGCCACGTCATTGGCATCCAGAAGCAGAAGTTGGATTTTCCTGATTTCTTCCTCCTTAGCGTACAGCAGTCGCTTATGCAGACGAGTACAAGTTTCAAATTCAACGTTTACTTTCCCCAAGAGAGATTGCTGTTCTTGCAAATTGGAAACCAATGAATTGATTTCATCTTCCTGGGAGCGGTTCTTAAGTCGAAGTTCGCCAACTTCTTTCATTAACGAAGCGGTTTCCAGTGCCTGAGCACGAAGATCTGCTAATTCGGTTTCGTACACCTGTAATTCATGTACCCTTGCTGAGAGCTCGTTTATTTTAAATTGTAGCTCTTCATTAATTGACTTCTGATTTCCAAGATCACCAACTTGAATGTTTAAGTTGTCAATTGTCAGTTTCTTATCTTCAAGATCAGTTTCCAATTGTTGAATTATTGTTGTCTGTAATTGTAACTGGTTTTCGGCATCGGAGAGTATGTTAGTTTGGTCCCGCAACTGCTGCAGAGTCTGAGACCATTTGTCCCCCTTTGTGTGCAACTCCTCCGCCTGGCGCTGATTGGCAAGGACTAACTGGTCCAGGTTTCTCTGCAACTTCCTGTGCTCCGCCTCTAAGGACTCTATCAGTTCTTTGTGGCGAGTAAGTTGTAGTCTTTCCACTGTTAGTTCCCTAGTCTTTTCCTCAACCTCAGACTCCAATAAATGTAGTTTCGCAACAGTGTGTCTCACTTCTTCAAGTTCAGATCTCTTTGTTTGAAGATCCTTGAGAGTGTCTTCCAATCTATCATGTTGTACTACCATCTCTTTGACACGACATACAATATCCTCCACTTTTTTATACCGAGTCTCTGCATCATTTGTTCTGTGGCTTGTATTGATACCCACGGCCCTCAATACCCTCGTTAAAGTTGTATCATATTCATCACATTCAGATTCGTATTTCTGACGCCATTGTCGTCCTTCTTTCTTGGACTGAGTGTTTTCATCTGTTACTGTCTCTACCATACCTTCCAATAGAGAGATCTTGCTCTCGTACATCATTCTCATCACATTCTTGTCTTCGAGGTTGCTTGACAAACGTTGTGCAACTTTCTCCAATACGTTGATTTTCTCCTCAATAGAAAATTCTATACCCAGTGGATTTATCTCACTCTGAGATAAGTTACACAACTTTCCAATCAATAATATCAGTCTTGTGAGGCGTTGATTGATGACAAGCGGTACCTGAGTGTTTTCCATAGACGATTGATGAGTAGTATCAAGGCTCCCCGGATTCAGTGGCAATATAACTCCATCATTAGTCAGGATATCTCCATAATCAGTGCCATTGTTGCCAGCATAACTTTCAGTATCATGGTCATTCCTCAAAACTCGGGACACTTCTGGTAATTCTAGTGGATTTCTATCAAGTATATCTTCAAATGAACCATCTACGGAATGTTGCAAAGAAACACCAAATTCATCTACCATGGGGGTATCTTCATCATCATCATTATTTTGATTAGGTCTCAAAGAGAATCTTGTGCTCAGACTGTTTGAAGTAGTTTTTGTGTTGTTGTTGGAATTTCTAATGGTATCAAGGGACAAATGACCAAAACTGTTGGAAAGAGATGTAATAGTGTTGGTTTCATTGATATTATTTCTATCTTTATTCTTCCTTTTGTTCTTTCTCTGCTCTTGTGATGGATTGAATTCATCATTGAAGTTACCATCAGATACAGTTGTTGGAGTAAATTTATCATCATCATCATCAAGATCATCATTGGGGTTTTCTGAAAATAAACTGGAAAGAGTATCGGGAGGAGTTATACGGGTTTTCCCCCTTGGAATAGATCTATCATCGTTTTCATATGGATTAATATTTTCATTACTTGTCACATCAGGTGTCAGACTATACAGACTTGATGATGGTCTTTGATCTTGTTGTTGTGGACTATTATAACGTCTTAACTTTGGAAAATGAGATTTCTTTAAATTGGATTTAAATTCTTTTGATTTCTCAAATTTCTTTCCATCTTTATCGGCATTTTGTTTGATTGCTGTATGATATGGATTTGCCCAAGTTACTTTCTTTTGTGATCTTATAGAATCTGCTGTTGCTGGAACAATAAATTCTGAAGAAGAAAATGGAATAATGTCAACTTCTAAAGGGTAATTCTTGTTCTTATCATTATTGTTCCATGATTGTTTACCTCTCATTGAACGAATTGTATTCATCATGAAATCATTATCACTATCATATCCTCTATTTTTAATTGGTGATGAACTTGCACTTTCACTAATTTGTTGTGAATACCTTTGCAAAATACCCAGGTTATTATGATTGTTCACATTCTCAGATTGAATCTCCATCCCTAATAAAGGTTTAATCTCTTTATTTGTTGTTAATTCATGATGTACGTTCTCCTCCATATAATCACTTTGAGATGATGTTGTTGTACTTGACAGTGAAATGGAGCTGAGTGAATAGAGCATCACTCTGTTAATCTCTTTTGATTGTAATATTAAAGAATTATTCCATGGGGGGGAAACAAAGAGATAAACACTGAAAGCACTGAAAGCACTGAAAGCACTGCAAAAGCACACACAGAGAAACAAATCAAACAGGGCGGTTAAGTGTTTTGTGATTTTAGAAAATTAGCCCGCTTAGATAAGAGGGGAAACATAATTTGGTGAATGGCAAAACCCCATTCTAATTATTATGCCACAAAACCACATTGCACAATGCACATTGTTATACATTTCATTTCCCAATGAACTCCGGGGAGTCCTTTTTTCGGTTTTTGTGTTTGGTTTGAAAGGGTCTCAAAATGTCAGATTCCCCACGGCCGAGAACTCGGAGTTCCACGACAAGACAAAAGAGACAAAAAAAAGTCATGAGACAAAATGCATGAGACAAAGATGTATTACAAGACAAAGACATAGTTTGAGAGATTAGATGGAGTTCATCTATAAGAAAGAAATGATTATTAAAGCCAAAAAAAAAAAAAAAAAGAGAGAGAAGTAAATCTTCATAGGTTTTCTTGATTTTTTCTTTTTTTCAATTTCCTTGATATAATTAACAAAGCAGAGAATCTATAGATTGTCTCTGCTTTTACACTGGAGATCTCTATATTCACATTCGATATTTGTCGAACTCAATTGATCAGACTATTTTGAATATGACACTTCTTTTTGTCTTGGAATACTGAATTTTGAGTCTCGAAGAAATGTCTTATGAATCTATTATCGGATTAATAACTTGTTGCTCGTTGTTGAATTCATAGACTTGCATATCTGGTTAAATGGACTTTGTTAATCAGATATTATTTAAGATGATTGTGGAAGGGTTTCGGGAAAATTCCCATCTTTACGGAATTTCTTGTCTTTTTAAAATTTCTTTCTCTCTCTTCATAAAGAACTAAAAGAAATACATACATAAGACACACATATATATAAAGATCAATTTGGCGGGTAAGTTTGTTTAATATTTCGCTGATTTTGATCTCGGCCCAATGTTTAATTTCCCGGGCTCAGAAACTTAATTCGCAAGGGGCCCCCCTACCGAAATTTAGCCTTCCTTACTGCAAATTCGTTCACTGATTAAAAACTCCCCGGTAGTTAACAACCTTTAAACACCATCTTTCCTCATTCGGTAAAAGAGATAATGAGGATCTCACCATCCTTGATAAGATAACCAGTTGGTTGCCCCCATAAATGCTTCGCAAAGAGAACCCATCCCCAATGTGGCCACCTCTAGTGGTAGAAGCACGAGTGTTTCACCGGCACCCTTCCCTTGCCGGAGAAGAACTCAACAAAACAAAACACACAAGCTATAACAACAGAAATTCCCCTCATCTCAATAAAGCATTGACTCTATCAGATGTCTATGCGTTATTATTCCTTGTACGGTTTTTTTTTTTTTTATTATTTTTTCAATTACTGTTGTTCTCTCTCATGGGATTTCCGTGGCGATGGAGCTCAAAAAAAAACATGCTATCAAACTGATAGATGTTGATACACTTTCAAAACAACATATATCACTCTGTTATATCTCTATCCTCTTAAAGAGTTAAAAGTTTCCCAGGCTTTCCTTTCAAACAAGTTGGCACATTAAAGGGACACATTCAATGTTGTGATTTTAAACTTCAAACTTACATATCCATGATTTTCACTCAATGTATCAACCTGCACAGTATCAACATTGATATTATTCTTAAACATCCTAGTCTCTCAACTTCAAGACCATTGAATATCAAACACACTCTACAAAAGAAACAGGATTATTATACAGATCATGGTCATTAGCTATTTCAAACAGATTTATACACCACTGCTGTTATTATACCCTGGAGGTGGAATCATCTGCATTGTATACCCATCCATCGGTTGGTAATACTGATGTTGTCCCTGTTGTATCTGTTGTTGAGCATATGGATCCCACTGTTGTTGTTGATTCATTGATGAAGATGGAACTTGCTGAGTCGACTGTTGCACCTGATGTGGTGGCCTTGTTGGATCAGATCCATACGGTAAAAATGAATAAGCAGGTACTTGAGATGCAGTTCTTTGTTGTATTTGAACAGTTGTTCCATGCGAAAGTTGAGGTACAGACCCACTGAAGTACATCTGGTCTTGCGGTTGTGGACTCACCATATTTGATGGAAGAGAAAGACTCTGCTGAGACTCAGGAATGTATGCTCCACTGTGCTGTTGAGGTTGATGTGGCATTTGTTGTTGAGATTGCTGCTGAGGTGCGTGTTGTTGCAGTTGGCCTTGTGAATGTATTCCATACGTAACCACATTTGGATATCCAAATGAAGACTGTTGTTGTGGAACAGTCAATTGATAGTTTTGAGGACCTTGCGACATATAACTGACATTAGGTTCGTACATAGACATTCCACTTGGATTTTGTTGCTGTTGTGGTACTTCACCTGGGTTTCTCATGATTCCACCATACATGGAAACATTTCCACGTTGAGGTAAACTATGAGAAGCTCCAGGACCGTGATATCCGGGATATGTTGATGTACCGGTCAAGCCAGTGTCTGTCGCTGTCGTCTCTTGGATTGTCTTTTGAATCTGCTCAACTTCATCAACTGTTGGTACAGAAAATTTTGTCAGAAGGTCACCATGACCCTCATTTTGCAAATCCCTCAAAGTTTCGGCATAATCAAATCCAACTATAAGACTTCTATCACCTTTACTGAAATCCAAAAATCCTCTCATCAGATCTCTCTTGAAGATTCTCTTCTCACAGTATATGGCACAGTTTATTGACCTTGGAATAAGATATATCCTCATATCTGATTTATACCTTGGTCTTGCAACTCTCTTTTTGAGGAAAGTTGTCGTCGGACGGTCACCAAGATTTCCAATCGACTCCTGATATAGCTCTTTGTGCATCTCAACTTCTGTGAAATCATCTTCCTCGTCGTCATTCAAAAACAGATATCCAGGCATAGCGGTTTCAATTTTGAGCAACACTGAACCTCCAACTTCTGTGGCTGCTGCTCTTGTGACCCTTATTAACGAATATTCTGTAATTCCAAAAAGGGTGTATACTGCCTCATCAATCGTCCGGAATTGGGAAACTGTTGAATCTCTATCCGGTGATAATGCTGGGTTGTCGTTGAACCGAGCAGGTTGTACATTCAACATGGACGAAAATCCTGAAAGAACATTCTTTGTGGACATTTCTTCGTTGGTTTTCGGAACAGAACTGTTCTCTGCTGAGTATTTGACCACTTTCAACTCTTTTCTCATTGTATCAGAAACCAGGATCGAATAGAGAATTCCCATTGTCGGTACTAACGTTAAACGAACTCTAGTGTCTTTGGATAAAGGTCTTCCTTGTGGTCGTGAGAGTGTTGACTTGCGTTGAGTTGCCCTTTCTTTGATGCTTTTTGTTGCCCTCCGTCTTGCAAGTCTGACAAATTGGCCATCCTCGTTGGAAGAAGTACTAGATTTGGAAGATGCTGAGATGATTGAAGGTCTCTGGAAGCTCTCTGTCGATGACGACATTGAGCTGTAGTGTGTTGGTTGGAGCATATGATGAATATCTGGTTCTTGTTTTGGTAAGGGTAAATGGTCTGTGGTGTACTTTCCTAGGTGGAAATCGCCTGGTCCAGGTATAATCTGGTCCTTGGGGTTCATGGTGTGAGAGAGTATGTTGGTAAATGTTCTTGTACTATGGGGCATAAGAAGAAGGCTCTCTGTGTTGTTCTTGTTGTCTTGACTTCGTTGACCGTGTTGGTGCTTGAGACTTTCCGCAGACCTGCTGTGTTGGAGCCTCTGGACACCTTTCTTGTTGTATGTGGTTGCCTCTCAGAGGAACTTTCTGCACTGTATCAAGAGAGGGGAAGTTCAAGCGAACAAGATTCAGACGTTGCTGAGACCTGAAGCTTTTGCTGGTAGTGGTCTTTTTCCAATGACTAAACTAACAAAGGAATAACAGGTGTATGTTTGCCTGTTTATTTGTTTGTTTGTTTCCGTGGCTGTTAACGTCGTTTTCTCCGCGAGTTGAGGACACAAATCAAGCTATGTGGTTCGTGTGTGGTGGCCGAATGGGACGTGGACCAAAATACAACTGAAAGCGGTGGCGACCTTTCGGAAGTTAGATTTCGAGTGGAATTCTCGCCAGGATTGAAGTTATTGGTGGCCTGTTTGTTGATAACTCACAGGTATATCTTTCTTGTGGAAGAAGATTTTTGTCTGTTGAAGCGTGTCGCTGCTTGTTAACAATGCCAATTGATGTACACGCTCGGGGCAGTTTGTTAATGCAGGGCCGCACGGAACTTAATTAACACTGTGTAGCACGGGTTAAAAACCACAAGGGCAGTGGGAAATTGGAGAGGATGGATTTTTGATTTGCTGGACTATGTCACTGGTGATTGTGAGTTAGTTCTCTGTCCTTGGCTATCTGCTTTTGCAAGAATGGTGTTATTTTTTTTTGTTGGAGAAAGGTGTACTTACCCGAAGTGTTCTTCCTGCCGTCTTATTTCAGATGTCCTTATATGCGTCTGGTCTATCTTGTGTGACAGAGATGAGCTTTTAAACACAAATGAAAAAGATCTTTTTTATTTTCAGTTCTCTGGTGGATCAGTGCTCTCTTCCTGTAGCTTGTCACTCAAGAGTGAAATGTGCTTGATAGTCAAAATGCTAATATAGTATTCGAGGATCAAAACTAGTTCGTATCAAGGGCGGGACAAAGGTTGTGTGCCCTAAATTGCAGTAGCGATGTCTCTTCGTATGGGACTTAGTGCAGGGGTTGTAGCAGTGTGATAGTCTATTGTCAAATGCTCTTTGGTGTGGACAACCTCTTCAGTATTCTGAAGGTCAAAACTTGCAGTGATGGTAGCGCTGATACTGTGCACAGCAAATGATCCATTCTCTGGGTGTAACCGATGTCAGATCCAAGGAGAAAAGACCGATTACTTATAAAGGTCCGCGGTCGTTGATGGCAGACTACAGACTCCCATGGTCACTAGGTCCGTCCTTTCTCTGGAGCATGTAAGAGCTTCGGTAGCAGGGACTCGGCCCGCATAAAGTTTGGTCAGTTCTGACCAGTCCTCGGACCTAATAGTACAAAGGTGGCTAGACTAGTCTCCCTGCAAGTCGGCGCAGTCCGTTGGGGCCTGCAGCATTCAAGTTGCTGGGTCTGAGATAATTAATAACTCTGCCGGGATTGCATATTTGCTCCCTCGTTTGTTGAAACGTAGTTCAAATACTTCTTTCCTGGCTTCTTTCTATTAACTCGCCTCTGATCAAGGTGCGTCCGACGTTGATATTTGTCCCAAACCCAAAAGGAAAATCTAGTGGATCAGCACGTAAAATTCTTAATTACGTCCCGTCGTAGGGTCCCTTAGGGGCACATTTACGCACGATGAGTGCCAGAACTTATACAACTTTGCTTCTACCGATATTTTTACTGCAACTTGTAATTTCTGCAAACTTTTCATCTTTCTCTCCCCTTCTCTTCCTTTCTGTCTCAAATTGTCACTCTAGACTATCACCTCATCCCGGAGTACAGGACGCGCATATTAACCTAGTCGAACACGAGATTTAAAGAGGAAAGAATACCACTCATGCTATGACAAGTTTGGATTGCTCCGCATTGTTATATAAAGACATATCTACTTGAAACTCCGAAACCTCACAACTAAAATGATCTCCTCATGAGTTTGATTATGGGAAGAGTAAGGTCTGCTTAAGAAAAGCTAAGACGGGAATATAACAGAGTCCTTGTCTCTATGACAAATTAGAAAAAAATACTGCTAAAACATCGGAAATCAACTCATGTTCGGATATTTCCCATTCTGAAATCATGCTTTTGTATTTGAGGTCCAGTCCTCTCTAGTCGCCAGGATTAATAATAAATCGATCGATGCTCCGACTTTCTGCGAGTGGAAATCGCCGAAAAAAAATCTCGTCGGGTAGTCATTATTTGAGTCTATATGTGGAAATCTCGGGTAGCCAATAGATGTCCTGAACAGTTTTTTGCAAATTTATGCTAGTCTTGTCTATTAATAAAGCAGCTCACCATGGAGTCCGCGTATTGGCCTTTTTAAGCGATGGGAGAATTCTGGACCTAATCCAAACCGCGCAAAATAATCAACAGAAACGCACTGATTCAAACTAAAATACAAATGGACACCACTAAAACTTTTGAAAGCATCTACATGATTGTCAGCTCTCTTTCTGTGTGCATCGGAGGGTGCTACAAGTCCAGCTCGTGTCTGGTGAGGTTTGCTGATAATTCCCAAAAGACGCGGCCCATGCAGGATTGTCTGAAAACACGAGCGTCTAACAATCACAACATCCATGCGGTTGCTGCAACTCTCGGATTGCTTTAGCAGATGGCTCAAGTTTAATCAAAAGAACAATAGCAAATCTTTTGTGTGGTGCGATTATTTGTATTTCAACTTTATTATAGTGATGCTTGCCTGAAATAGCCTTAATAAAACCAAACCTAGTTGGCCCTGCGGAGGCGAGGATCTTACTTGTCGCCATTTTGAGTTCGCGCTCCACACCTCATGATGGGGTTTAACAAGGAAAGCCGTTCCTCATCAAGATGTTCATAAAAAACACGCTATGTAAGGCACTTTGCGCTTGCGTACGAAGCAGATGTTGGTAGATTGTAACAGGCTATAACATAATGATCTCCGATTCTTAGTGCAATAAAATCGTTAGAACTGGCTTATAACTTGATCTTTATTGCCATATACGACTTACCTTAACATTATCTATTGTCATCTGGACTCTTAGAACTTCTACCGCGGCTTGTTAGGCGTGAGACGCGGGTTCTAGTAGTGGGCCACTTAAGGAAGATTTAGGGAAGAATTACCGGTCATTTACTTATACAGACAACAAGAGCTTGAAGCTAAGTAGATCTAACAAATTCAGAAAGCAGCTTTAAAATATAATCTCGCTGTTTAAAGCATTCATCCCGGTGTACTATCACTCTGCAGCTGGGGTCCAAAAACCCTTGCTATAGAATCCTGGGAGCTGTGACTATATGAGTAAACCAAAATGGATCAATACTTACAGTCTATCTAGTTGAACAAGGGCACTCATCACTAGATTCTCGCTATGTGGTTTCAACCCCTCATTTGCGCCCTTCCTTCTTGATTAAGAAGCCCTCAACTTTGGTTTAACACTGTGAAGAGTTGGATCGCCGATATCGCAGTCTAAAGAACGGCGTCGATCATACGAGCACTGGTAACTTTTTTTTCTCTTAACTTCCTGCAGATGAGGTCCAAATTACTCTGGACTAGCTGTGACCCATCGTCAGTAGAAGTCGTGGAACCTTAAATTAATCTTCTGGAAGGTCTGGAAGACAAATGGAAGCGTTCCAGAAGCGTACATTCCCCATCTTCGGACGCCACCATATACGCATTGAGTAGTTTCAGGCTAGTCAAATTTTAGTGGTCAAGTGCCTCATCGGTACCGCTACAGTAACGGGCCGCGCCGCTACAGATGAATTATATCCAGAGACGGGTCCGCCGGCGTAGCTCTCAAGTCACTTATCAGCGATGTTCTGCTCCTAGTCGAAGCTACCCCTAATACTGCATAGGCGAAAAATGTTTTTTTTTTCTTCTTTCATATCAGTGCATGTCAAACTGGGATCTATACAGTACTGAGATAGAACTCCGCCGAACTCTTCGCTCCCCCTTTGTTATACCCCGATACCATGAATGGGCCTGTCTCTCAAACATGGGCTGCAGCTAAGGTTGCATCCCCGTACTCGACAGAATGCGTCTGCATCACCTAATAACAAGAGACTAGGCTATGTCAAGAGTCCAAGTATTGGCACTGAGTCTACCGCAGGGGGGACCTATCTTCAGCGCTTTAAGCAGGCATTGTTGAATTTGTCCCTTCGGTGAAGGGTGGCAGACGATGAAGCCTAGGTCGCCCCCCCCCCTAATCTGGAAGACTTGAAAGGGGGCCCCTGCCCTTTGCCAAACGTAGCTTCCAATTCGTAGTGTCTCAAAACCCACAAAACAAGGGTGGATCATTTGACAGGTGGCGCAGCTGCTGTGGTTTATCAGGTCTTCTCGGCAGACAAAGGGAGCTCTGGCATCATTATAGGCGAGATTACACTTGTTAGGCCGCCTTATGCACATCTCTGAGCCCACCGACAACCGCTACAGCAGGTTCTTCTTTCTTTCTGTAGCCTCTGGACGTTGTGGTCCTAACCTTCTTCCGAACTGGAGTCGCTTCTATGCGCTGCATGTACTGGGCTCGCAGAGAATGAAAGATCATATTCGATTCTGTAGGGCAACCGAGGACCCTTACCCTAAGTATGTTGTCTTCATTACTAAAGAATAAAATTACATGACAGAGAAGCCTAGGATATGGGCCTGGCCACCGAGGGTACACCCTTCTACATAGTTTGGTGTATATCGTCAACTGTTTTCTAAGTCGTGAAAATCATTCATGGGTATCACCCAATTAATTTGCTCCTCAAAAGAGAATGTGAGCACTTGCTAGTTTAAGTAACCATTTACCCATCAATGTCAAGAACTGTGAATTAGATATGGCAGGTCAACCAAAAATTGTATTCTTTCTTAGTCTTTTCTTAAGTTTCCCTGCTGGTTTCTGCATCGATCAAAAAGATTCTAGCCTTGAAGACTTTAAGACCCTAAGCAAGAACATTCTCAAGGTCACGACAGATAGCCAGTAAGTAAACCTATAAGCGAAGATATTTACAAGTCATGCAACTACACGCGTGGAAGATGGCGAAGGATGTTCCATCCGGCCTCGGCGAGCTGGTGATTTAGGTCCCTCCAACCAAATTAGGACACCACAAAAACGTCAGCGGTCCAGCCACATTTTCCAGTCAACTCAGTAATGACATATGACACCCACTTGTGACAGTTTATGTTTTGAATTTACCATTAGTTTCATGACTGTTTCTTATCAATGTAATACTCATGAGATAATCAGATAATAATTGGAGCTATATACGTTGCCCTCTTTCTTTAACCTAGGAACGGGTTGGCTTCATGTATAGGATCCGAAGCCGCTCGAGTTTTCCTGGTCAAAAAAAAAATGCCCAGTTCCCAGGGAAATCAATAACTGGAGAGCATACGCATTGAAGAGGCAGAGTACTCCGTATTTTTTTATCGGTGTCAATCGTCAATTCTTATTGAAATAGACTATAATTTCGAAGTAATAGCATTGATTTATCGCTCCAGAAACAGAGAATGCTAGTAACAAAACTTCAACTTAGGACTTCGAACATACTTCCAAATCTAAAAAATATTCTTTCATAATTTTGCTATAAAGAAAGAAGAAACACTGCTTGTATCATCATATATATCCGATAATATCCGAATTGTCAAGTTTTTCCCTCTTGGCAATACCTACTCCCTAGTTGCTTAGATCGTAATGTGGCCACATTTCCCTTGAACTGTATTTATTTCACAATCGAGGGGACAAATAGATTGTGAACCCCATGGATGCCAGTGAATAATACCGTGTATTCGTAATGCGGTGTAAGGATACCAGGAAACCACCCTCTGAGACCCATCTGCCAGGGGAGTGAGGCAGACGGTGTCTTTGCGTATATTGAGAAGCTAAACAGAGAGAGAGCACCAATTTTTGCCATAAATAGTCGGTGGAGGGTTCAACTCGTCTATTAACTCCTCATACATATCATATTCAAGGGTACCTTATGGTTTCCTATTATTTAGCGCACAAGCCTGAAATGTGAGGGATGGCACAGACATGTGTAAATTTATAGGCTCGCTTACTGGGTTGTTCAATTCTAGGAAAGAGTATGCCTCGCCGGTGGTCTGGCCTTACATTTACTCCCGTGTCCCTAATGTCCTTACTAGGAACGAGCTCATCAGGTGTGTGAAAGCCTTGGTTCAGGGCCACAGATGGGTCCCCCTCCCCAAACGGTGGCAATCCTTCTCCTCTTCTCTTTTTGCTTCTTACAATGTTACAGACTCAAAAAAGAAAGCAGTACTCTTTTTCATCATTTCTTGTTCGATAATATATGTAGTTCAGTCTCTTTTGTAGTTAGCCGGAATTGGTGTGGAAGTCCTGTCGGTACATTGAGGTTCATGTCGGTCTCCTCGGTTCAATCGACAAAAGTAGGTAGACCTAGGAACCGACACAAGCCTGTCTCCGTCTCGGAGATCGTAGATCGCGGCAGATATCACTGTTGTTGTTTCGGGGACCTGACAACTGAAACCCGGGCTAAGAAACGTCTTGTTCGTAAGCTATTGCTGTTGTTAGAATGGATCATGTGCTTGAACGCACTTCCCAGGCTCTTTCAGCGCACGTCGTGAATAGAATCTTGAGCGATGGACGAATCCTGCAGGTGCTTGCGGATATCTGGTCAACTCTCGCCTTGTTGTGGGACTCGAGGGTCTAGTTTTTGAATTGGCGAGTCTGAGTCGAGACAGCCCTGCACGGCGGCACAGACAGGACGCCCGAGGGCTAATTTCACTGATTCGATTGTGCCATTTTCGTGTGTGATGATGAAACAATAGGGAGTGCGACTTCAAATCCGAGACTAGCAGAGTCTGAACCGCTGTATGTGTAGTCAGCTGTCTCGTGGATTGAAGCGCTGTGAATAAATTAGCTTCGTTTTACGCCATCCTATCTCGTGTTTGGGAGAAGGATCCTTGCATGGTCTGGATTGTTGCATCATTCCAAATATTTCTGAAGGCTGCTTTGAAAATGATCCTACCTTATTAAGGACTTTCATAATACATTTTGATACCTAGACTGCTGTTTTTTCTTTTTTTTTAGGCTTGGTTTGCTGGGATCAACTTGTGCACTTGGATATATGGGGCGGTACAATCTGAAGCTTTAGCCAACAGCTGCACTAGACTGTAAAATGTGACCTAGGATTTTTTTTAGACCCTAGCCCCCAGACTTTCAACGGCGTACACTTCAACTCAACAATGACCGACGTCCGACATCAAATGCGGCCCATTTACAGGTATTGGTAGCAACCAGGATTCAGAAGTGGTCTTTTGTCTCAGACTTCCCGCAAAGTAATGCCCTCTTTCTAAGATCCATCTGTTCGTATATTCACAGTGGATCAAGCCCGTCAAGTGCGTGATTTGCTAGACATCATCGGACACAAATGGTAATCAACCAACAAATTATCTTTTGGCATAAGATGCAGAGTCTTCGGTGCTTTTAGAACAAGTTGTAGCTGATTGATGACTGCTGTTTGCTGCGTGTTTGTGGGAGCTGTTCCAGCTTCGAAAGAGGCAGAGAATATTCTATCCAAGGCGTCCAACCGAATACGGGAAGTATAACGGTCAGACTAGTCCACGACCCAGGGACCGAAAATCCATACTATATAGACTAGAATTGATGGTAAGGAGATAATTGACATTTTCAAGTCGTGACTTTTTTCTATGGTTTAAGGTCTGATGCTGGTAACATGTTACATCTCCCAGTTTCCGCCGAAGAGTCTCGTAATACTCATCCCTTTTTCAATATACTCACAGAGGAGCTGATACATGTATCTGCAACGTCCTGAATAAATTAGGATTAACCGAAAGGGAAAACAACAAAGATGTTGGATGGATTTGTCCTCCTGTTTAGACTGTATGGGCTTCGGCGGGGCTGTCGGCTTATGCTTCACTTGTTCTTTAGACCCCCTTAGTCCCTACTGTTCCAACTTTTATCACAATAAACTGGGGCAGGCCAAACTAGCTATTGGCCCGTTCTAACTCAGCACTATCTGATGCAAGTATCTAAGTCGGAGATGTCCGTTGAGTTTCGGTGTCAATACAAGGCTAATGGGGCCGCAGTGTGCGTTTAGAGAACGTCTAGTAAAATAACATGCAACGGAAGACAACAAGTTTAGTCTAATGGTGGGATGCACCTGTATGTGGTTTCTCTTGGTTTCTTTTGGTTTCCTTGTTTAGGCTAACTTTTTCTTTTGAAAAAACTGAGGTATCATGAAGCACCAATTGCGCATAGATCATAAGAGGAGCATGCACCGAAGGCTTCTGGAAGGGACAGCAGAAGAAAAACAGATGAGAAGACACAGCGAAGTCCCCCTTTGAGGGCGCCAAACTGCCTGATTCAGTCCCACGCTTTAAGTCGGAATGAGTCTCGCGCCCGAGATGCATGCCCGCTTGCTGCTGGACCAAAAGCCGAAGCGAAAACGAGTCTCTTGGCCCGAAGCCCTTCACAAACTGACTGTCAATTTGATTAACGCCCAGTTTCTGTCACATGGTAATAACCAATGGCTGCTGTGTGTGTTGCCTGTAAACTCTCCTATCATCCACTGATACGGTTGCATCTTCTATTTACTCAGTCAATACTCAGACCAAATTCTGGGGCCATGTATGGAACCAGCGCTCGGTGGCCATCGACTAATCCTTGATCTATAACTCTACAACGGATCAACCGGTATTGAGGTGCGGCTGAATCTTCCCAGTCATCAGCGTAACCGAAATATGTATCTTCCCGGCTTCTCACATGAAAGTCCTTCGTGTCAATATTTAGTGGGCGATCTAGACCTTGAAGCAAAAGGGCTCAACTCAAGGCATATTATCACACAGTACTAACGGAACAGATGAAGTCCACGAGAATATTATCCGCAGTCCAGTTCCATCTTGGTAAGCTCTATCTACCTGTCAAGTGAGAGCACCATGTTGTCTATCGGACGCAGCTGCAGTCACGACCGCCTTTAACCCGGAGAAATACACTGTCAAACAAAGTTGAACTTAGAGATAACACACTATGCATCCAGGCACAGGGTAATCGCACCATTCGCCCTGCTCCCCAGCTTTTTGAAAAGGTTGTTCTTTTGTTCATCTCGTGTTGGGGCAAAGAATAAGCGATCCCAATTCCACAACACCTGGTTCTGTCCTGGAATTCCAAGTGTTGCGTTGAAATCAGGTATATTTCTCATTATATCAGGCCAGTGGTTGAATTTCCTAGAATATAACTTTTGGAGAGTTTAGATAAGCATTCCTCTTTGTTCTAATTAGTCGTTTGACATGATCCTGACCGTTGGTAATAGTCGACATGCGTTGAAAGTTAGGGGTTCAGCTTCAGTGTTGAAACCCTCGGATGTTAGCTTCCGATTTTGTGACACAATCTCGCTTCGCGGACAAAGTCTTTTGTATGGGCAGCTCACGTACAAAATACACCGAACAATAGCGGTTTTACAAAACTGATAATACGGTATATATTCGTAGAACAAACCCCTAAACTCTCATAGTAATTGCTGAACAACTTGAAGCTTTATTTCTGAACAATTGCTATTAATCTTTACTGTCTGCCTTTGCAGTTTTTTCTTTCCTTCCAACGTTACAGTCTTTTTCCACCTTCATGGCCACTGTCGTCATAAACCCTATTTCGAACTATGGCCAATCAAATATTTCAAAGACTCAGAGTTCATCATCTGCTTGGTTACGATCAAAAGGAACTACTTGGAAACAGAAGCACGCTACATGGTTCCGGAAATCAGAGCGCCTGCGGCGCACTACAAACCCCCAAAAAAGCTATTTTCCAAACAGATCGGAAAATTTGAGCCTTGAACAACACAAAAATGGTATAAATACTAACTCCCTCCTTAGAAGAGATTTAGAGTTTCCTCCCCAGAATCAAAACCTCAACTCCGAAGGAAAGTTGTCCAGCTCAGCCCTCTGGAACATTCGTGAAATGATCCATGACATGTCACCAAGAAAGAGACGCGGAGGGCAAAAGCTCAAAGGTTTCAGATTTTCTGGTGAAATATATTACAATATCAAGAGGAAGAAGGCAAAAGGCGGAAGAGAATTTTCTGAATCTGTAGAGGGGGCAGTTTCTTCATTCTCGCACGGTTCCTGCATGTCTGATCTGTCCTTCGATATTGATGCTAGTGGATATTTAAGTGACGAGCAAAAGTTCGCTTCAGACCAGTCTTCCCCGCTTATCTATGATATACTGAAAAGCACTGATGATGTCAGTGCCATTATAGAAGAAGGCCTGGATATTCTGGAAGCTCTTCAATATTCCCCAATACATATGTTCGATTTTGAGAGACTTGAGTTATTGAAAAAGCAAGTCCAGTCATTTCCAAGTTTTTCAGTGTTTTCGGGTGAGCCTTCCGGTATGGTTTTCTTTCCTGCTCCGAGTTCAATTTTGAGAGAAACCACTACAGAAGATATATGCCCTAGCAAGAGCACAAATGAAATTGAACTCATCAGTGATCTCCAAAACTGCTCTTCTCGAGGTACACCTGGATTTCCAAGGGAGTGTCTTCTCAGATCTGAAACTAAAGAAAGCTTTGAGACATTAGGCGAACCCTCCTCTTCATCCCCCTTTCCCTCCTTACGCCCAAGCTTATCCACAAGCTCTTCAAGTTCTATTCAGATATATAGCAGTTCCACTAATTCTGTGGCTCAAAGTGAAAGCACCCTTCGGAGAGCACACTCGTATTTAGAGAAGCTTAAATGTGCTATTTTGGGTGACTTGGAACCATCTCTGCCGAGAGATATTAAAACTGAGAGTACAGACTCCAGTTTTAGTCCGGTTCCAGTAACTGTTCCAACATTGAGAAAATCAACTTTTCTAGGAGAATTGACTGACGCCATTTCCATTGGAAATCGTATTGAGGAGATTTATCACCCAGAAAGAAGCTACGATGGCATAACTGAAGAAATTGGAGATGAGAACTTACCATACAGTATCACAGATGCTAGATTCTTCGAACCTTTTGACTATCCTGCATACAACAAAAGTTCCAATACAGATGAGAATATCAGAGAAGGATCAATCAGGTTTGATCAGTTTGCTCGAGTTCTTTTTTATAAAAAAGAGTCAAGCATTCGTGGATTCGATGGTAAGCAGACTCAGTCTTGTCTCGCAAAGGATAGTGTTGCAGCCGTGCCTACAAATATAATATCGAAACTACGTGCTCAACATCCCGAGTCCAGCCATATCTCCTCTAAAAGATCAAATCTGGTGAACTTTTGGAACAGCCACGAACAGTCACCTGATAACAGCTTATTGATCAATACCGATAATAGTAAAGTGAATGGACCGAAGTCGATTTTGAGGTACAAGCACAACAGGAACGCAGATATTGAGTCAATCCGCCTTGCAGTTTGCGACCAAGTAGACTTTAATGACTTTATGGTTTTCTTTGATTCCAGTGAGCAGCAGCGAATGGATTCGGCTCCTTTATTAGAGGGTTTCCGAGAGCAGCAATTAAATTCATACTATACTGCAGTTGATGAGCAGTGCACAAAACAGTTTGCGCTGTTGGAGTCACTATAATGTCCTTCTTGTGTGAACTACTCCTCAGGCGGCTCAGTAATTCCTTGTCACGATGTGTCTGGTAGATTGACTCATAATAAAATTCATCATATTTCAGGCTCACTCCGGGACCACGTATATTATTTGTAAACCTTTGGTCTCTCCAATCATTATTATAGTCCGTAAGAGGTACAGATAACTTCTAATCTGCACAGAATTAATGTTGTGGGTTTTTGGTCAATAATATAATTATATAACTGTATTTGGTTATCTTGCAGAGTACATAGAACAATTCAAGATCGAGAAAACTACCTGGGTGCTCAAGCATGAAATTATATCAGCTAGCTAACTACTGCACCTTGCCTTATAATAAATTAATACAACTTGCTAGGGAATATGTTCCTGCCTTCTGTAGTCTTCCTAACAAGCTGATAATCTTTAATATTTACTACACATTCAACATACGCATAGCTTGTATGGTATTAATTCTTCATTAACCCCTTTTATAACTGATTGATGTCCGGGTGGTGTTTGGGTGTTTTGTTGTTGACCTCACGTTCAGGAACATATTAAATTCCCTTCTGCCTTCTACGCGTGTTTTTCACAGTTAAGATTAATATTTTCAGGTTAATTTTGTTCTATTATTTACAGATATCCTTACAAATTTGTATGATTCAATGATTTTGAGAGCGCCAAAAGTTCTTTGCATTTTCTGTAAGACTTTAAAGATATAAAATGGTAAATTGAGTTACACTTTTTTGGAAAATTACATTTTTAATTTAATTATTAATTATTTTTTAAATAGTAGATATTGTGGCATTAGAATCATCAATACTATATATATATATAATATGATTTATCTCCCTTTATTTAGCAAAAAAATTCATGTTTATAGCTGAATAAATCGGTTTAGCTCTGCGCTGACTTGAGATGGTCAGAGCGCCTTTAACAATCAAGCAGGTCCTGCAAAATCGCGGAATCGCATATTCGAGCACAAGTTATGATTTCTCTTTAGTTAACTACATTACAAATTTTTTGGTGGTAATCTGCTGTAAGCTCAACTGAGGCTGCCTTGAAAATCAATTTAGAACTGTTCGAGATAAGGAAAGAAAACGTACATATGATGATGATGTCGACGGTGCTGAGACAACATATATGCACGGTCATGGATCCTCTTTGATTAACAAATCGCGCTGCGCTCTAGGCTTAGTGTCTAGTTCTGGGAAACGACGCACGCTGTCACGCAGTGGTGAGACAAGTACACTTTTGTCTGTGTAGTTTATATTTTCAAGTACCGCCGTATCATGGGCAGCTAGAACCCATGTACTGGTTTTGGTATAACTCCTGCAACGATACAATCTGTGCTTATATTGCTGACGCACTAAATACAACGGCGCTCGACTCTCACAGGATTTGACCTATTGATATATGCCTATGTGACATGCGCTGTTTGCGAGTAAATTGTAACTTTACATAAAACAAGAACACATCTAGGGTAAACTTGTTTTAAAAATGTAGAGTGCCTGATACACTGAACGCTGCGTCTAAGTCTGAAAGAGAAGTAAATGCGTATGTGCCTTGGATGTTTTACAGGATCCCGGAGACCCCAACTGCATTTGGATTCTCTCCAAAAGGCTCACCTCTCCTCAGTCAGTGCCTTCAACAGTGGATTTCATTTTTCTGTTACTTCTTTTGGAGGGAGGGGATTGTATAAAACTGATTGTCATATCAGACATGAGGTGAGAGAAACTTCCGATGTCATGGATCCATATATCAATTTTTTCTTATAGAGTATAGTTCAGCTTGTTAAACCAGAAGTTATGATCCTGTAAACCTATCCGACTTAGTATGTTGGAATACTGGAGAATATGTTTCAATTTCAAGTAAACCGTTCATAGTTGGCATACTTAAAGGAAACACCCACATCCGGCGTTGAGATATTGTCACAGTTAACATGTAGCTTGGATGAATAACGCAGGTCTAGTTCAATAGTTGGACTTCTGGATCCCGCGGAAAGTAAACATGGAAAAGGTGACCCAAACCGTATTACAAATATCACAGATAAAATCCCAATTAATATTTATAAAGCTTTTTTTTCCTCCATGATATATACAGATTCCTATTTAAGGAGCTTCAGCTTCTAGGCGCTATGTAACATTTTTTTCATATTATGCGAATCAAAGAGAAAAAACAACAACAAACAAACAAGAGCTCAACTTGTGTAAAAACCGTTAGCACTACTTCCTCCTACATGTCGTGTTTTATATTTGAGCTTTTTGAAATGACAGTGTCAAAATTGAAGGTGGTGACGAGAACCACTGCCCGACATCCTGCAGTGAACAAGCACGGTCATGCAAGATGCAAGGGCTAACCTAACTTGGCTGACAATAGACGCCCGCCAACGCGTGCTTTTCTTTTTTCGTGTTGGAAGTTGGGTGCTAGCTAGGTAAGTCGGATGCGCCTAATGTATTGGGGGGCATCCTCAGAAGTGGTTATCTGTCAAGCAAGATATTTACAAACATTATGATAAGGAATGAAAACACAAAGTATTGGAATAATAAGAGGTGCCACAACGGATTAAGGTACGAGAGGACCGATACGAGGAAGACGGGCCAAAACTCTCTCGCGAAGGGTCCTAACCCCACATCTCCGCGCGACGGGAACGCCGAGTCGTTCAAGAGAAGCTCCGCTTTGTCTGAGAAGCCTCTTGTTTCCTGAAAAATGTTCTACGGGCGTGCGTGTACAGTGCACACGTCCGTTATAACACCTTGTAATCTCAACAAAAAAACACAGAAACGTGCACAAAGGAGTAGAACAAGGCTGTCAGTGTCCATAACAACTTACACGTTGGCTCTCGAGCCGTTTGGTCAGACTTCCGACAGCGGAGTTCCCTCATACGGATTAATCTCGTGTCCACTGTCTCGTACAGTTGATATATCCTATAGCCGTATGGCCAGCTAAGCGACCGGCAGAGAGCCACATATCTGGTTGATCAGCCAAAGGGTTAAACAAGCGGGCTTAAGAAGAAATGACCATACAGATTTAAGCAGATCTTTAGGGTACTAAGTGAGCTCGTTTTGAATAGCAAATGATCTTGAAATGCCGAATAAATATATACGTGTGCATGTGTGTGGATATATTATGTTTACAGTTAACAGTCAGCTCTGATTACGCTCACATAACTTGTTTATAAGGCTGAATATAACGGGGGAAAACGCAGGAGATTGCAAGTGTAATTGAAAGATCAACGGTCTTGGATAGATCCTGTCAAATGCACGCTACAGAAAACAGAGTGTCTATCCGACATATGTGCGTCTCGGAAGTCTAGACCGGTGATTCATAGGCACATAATAATATGCCACATTGACAGAGTTCTGCTTGTTTTGAAATAATGAGGGGTTGCTAAAGGTGTATAAGTGCCGCTTTTTCATAAATGTGTATTCCAAAAAAAAAGTCAGTTTCTCTAAAGACAACCGAGGCGGGCGGAGTACAGAGAAGAAAATTAAAGATTCGAAAATGCATCGAATTTCTACAGCTACTTCATTAACCTGGAATAGGCTTGGAAAAATGGATAAACCTTTCAACATAGAATGCTATCCCGTTTATCAAATCCATAATCGAACTGGATGTCAATGCCTTTATAGATAGAGGAAAAAGAAGGAAGGGATCAAGGTCCAGGGGACCTGTTACATGCTCGCAAACGAAGTGCCTCGTGCTGCCTGTCCAAGCAATGCGCTGCCATGTTACACGCTACACACGGAAGTTTCCAATAGTTGAGATGCAAATAACCAATAGCGGGTTTACCAATATATTCACTAGTTCCGGCACAACTCACTCAATATGTATTCAGATAAGGGATAAAGGGGGTCTTTCTGAAACAGGAAAACTTTAGCAATACGTTTAGGGATGTTCTTTGCGCTCGTCGGATTCAGATTTCAAACAAACCCCATGCAACCCAAATACGGCGGCCCGAAGTGTAAAACTGTGGAGCACTGCGAGATGTTTTGGCTATGCCTGTTCGAGCCATCCCGACACTTGCAAGGGTCGGCATCAATGCACTGAAAACGCTAAGATAATGATTCTTTTTGGGCTGCAATGTACCTACAACGGATAAACTGACTGCACATATACTCTTACTTGAAGCAAAACAATTCGGCGTTTACTGGATCTGTTTCGCCTAGCTGCTTTTACAGGTCTTTTGCGCGGAGCCTCTCGAGAGCATGTAGACATATATAGATAGGAACCTGGCCCCATGGAATACAATATGTTATGGCGGAGGCATACAAGTTTGGGATCTTGAGACATCTAAAGCCCAGCCCTACTCTACCACCTCTTCCACCCTGCATACCCCCTATCCGTGACCTTCCAGAACCCAGACAGCACTATTGCTGACAGACACCTGTGCTTTTCTCCACTAGGTCGGCCAAAGCGCTTCTTCTATCTTTCTAATTTTTCTGTTGAGTTACACAACTACACAATCATCACTATAATAGAGACTAAAACAACTGGGACAATTCCTCCGCTTAAGGTTATACTCCTTTTTTTCCAATGTCGAGGCGCAACACGAGGCACCAGACCAGTTCCCAAGGTTCTCAACCTTCAGATCAACTATCGTCAATAACGCAGCATTCACACGAGGTACAAAACCAGGAGTACCACCAACACGCACACGCTCTCTTACCTTCGGAATACTTGGATCAAATGGATAGCGAAAGCAATGTCGAGTTTCAAATGTCAACTGAGCTAATGGACCCTTCAGAAGGAATGCCGGGGTCCACACATCATCACGGACGTCAACACCAGTACCAACATCAACAGCAGAACCTTACACAACCGATAGCTTATTCAACACAGCAGCTACAGCAGTTTCGCAAAAGAAGAGTTGATAAGGCTTGTGACATGTGCCGAGTCAAAAAAACAAAATGTGATGGAGGTCGTCCTTGTTCAAGGTGTATCTTAGATAATAGAATATGCTCCTATACAGATCGCCGAAAGACTGAGAAGATGTATCCACAACATCATGTTGAGATGCTTGAGACCAGGGTTAGATTACTATCTAAGTGTCTTGATGGTTTATTTGAAAAGGCTAAAAATCGGGAGGATGTTTGCTATATGGCTGAAAAGGATGGATCGCTGGCGATCAACAAGTTAATGGAAGAGCTAGGATTGACTGATTTCCAAGTCCAGGCTATCACCTTAGACGAATCAGTATTTGCTGATGAAAGAGGAAGAAAGGACTCAGTGCAAAGTTTGGAATCTCAAATGAGTACAGAACATTCTTCATCCACGCATACTCCTTCAAACGGTGGTGGTGGAAATCCAAATACGTTCTCAGCTTCGGATTTCTCACTACCAGATCAAGGTACATTCAACAACTTCCATGAACGTTCGCAGGGACAAACGTCCCAGAGAAATCAATTCCAAGATCATAATATTTCTAGTCTTCAAGGTCAACAGTCAAATACACAAGAATATCATTCACGGGCTCAGCAGCAGCAATCCAGGACCCCTGTTGATACCTCTAGGGAAGCATCTTCCCACGAGCATATACAACGACAGGTACAAAACCAAGACCATTTACAAACGGATGTTCCAATACGTCTTGATGAAACCATATTTACTCACGGTTCATTACCGCCCTTCGAAGATATGCATTCCAAGCATTACCAGACTGATTTTGTCTTTGAAGAGTGAAAACTCTTAAAACCGTTTTCAGCACCGAGTACTATAATGTACTTTATTGAAGGACATCAGGATGATATGTAGAGATTATTACTTAGTTTGTATACAAAATAAAACTTGTGTATTCTGATAAGGATTGCTGAGTATGAGATGTACTATACACACCAAGAGAGAATTGAATATTATATCAGTGGATAATAATAGGTGGAAAAAAAAAACCAGAGACACCACTTAGAAAAAAGGAGGGCACAGAGCACAATATTGACTAATCACATCATTGCTGCAAAACAAAAAAACATATAAGAGAGGATCGAAGTAGAGGAAACAGCGTCAAGCTGGATGCTCAGAAGTGTTTAGGCCTTTAGTAATTCCTCAATTTGTGATTCGATGGAACTTGGCTTTGTCAAGGAAGAGAATCTGTCCACAACGTTACCCTTTTTGTCAATCAAGAACTTTTCAAAGTTCCATTTGATTGCTCTGAATCCCAACATTCCTGGCTTAGCTTCCTTAATGTACTGGTAAACTGGGTCTGAATTTGATCCATTGACGTCAATTTTCTTCAAAATAGGGAAGGTAACACCGTAGTTGTGTTTACAGAATGACTGGATCTCCTCATCTGTGCCTGGTTCTTGACGACCAAAGTTGTTACATGGGAAGCCCAAAATGATGAGACCCTCAGCGGAGTACTTATTGTACAATTCCTCGAGCTCAGTGTACTGCGGAGTAAAACCACACTTTGAAGCAACATTAACAATCAAGACAACTTTTCCTTCAAGTTGCGTAAAAGGATAAGGCTGTCCACTAGCATCCTTAGGGGTGAGAGCATAAAATTCGGCCATTGTAGTGTTTTTGTCTTATTGTTTGTCGCTAAGTGGAGATGCGTATCTGGAGTGGCGTGGTGTGTCTGAAGCGTCTGTGCAGGTTGAAAAACGAGACAAAAGGGGTAAAAAGTGCAATTGTATAAGAGAGAACAAAAGTTCCAATAAGGCAATTGCTATCAATGGATTTTTATTAGCGTACCACGGCTTTCAGGTAGTACAACAGATTAGTGGCAGCACTTTGGCGCACTCAGGAACAAAATGCGCGCCTTTTTCGTGAACTAATTCTGTGGTGTTCGGATGGGAAGACCGAAAAAAAAAACCCAAAGTTCGTAAGTCGGCGGACATACGGATTTGTGCGGGGCAGCATAAATTGGTCTAAACGGTTTTTAGAGAATGTTTAAGTGGAAATGGTTGGTTATGAGCTTAATGACTACAGTTATAGGCATATATTATTACTTTGGGTTGTTGTTTCAGAAGAGATATATCTATATATTCCCCTTTTTCACCAGGGGGGACTCGAATTGACAGGATCTCGGCTATCTGAGTTCGTAGTTAACTGCAAAATAACCCCACGCAACTACATGCACTTGCAAGCCAGCTTAAGTCGTGTTAACCAGATCAAACCGTTTAAAAGGCTTTGTACCCGTCCCCGCTGATTTCCGAACTTTTAGGGCGATGAGTACTGTTTCACTAGCATTGGACCCTGACCATAACTACATTGCTTCTTTTTCTTTTTTTTTCCCTTTTAAAATCATCTCTTCTAGCGTACAGCTGTAGCCTACAGCACTAGGCACATCACTAGGCACCAGGCTACCACCAGACCGATACTGTCTATAGCCAGTGATATATATTGTTGGGTTGATTCCAACGATAGCTCAAACACAATCATAATATGAATCTACAGGTTGAATATTACACAGGGATTTATTCTGATATTTAGTTTTTCTCTACAGAAAACACTATGTAATTTCGCAAATGCAAGAAAATATGACTATACCTATATGTTGATAGGTTTGGAAAGTAAATGTCCCATCCTCTCAATCTTGGTTCTCAAATATCCATCAACTTCTGTGGATTTGATACCTTCGTCACCACCATTCTTCCAAGCCAATGGAACCATTGGTACACGTTCACAAACCTTAACCAAACGATCTTTACCTTCAACTGCAACAATCTTATCCGGGTTGTTAGTTAATAACTTGATCTTATCCAAACCCAAATCAACTAAAATAGCAGTGGCCAATGAGAACGAACGTGCATCAGCAGGATGTCTCAATAGTAAGTTGGCTTGAACAGTATCAGCACCCAAATCTTGTAAATTATAAGCTTTCAATTTCTCACCAAGTCCAATACCACGTCCTTCTTGTCTTAAATAGACAATACATCCTTTTCCTTCTTTACCCATCAGTCTTCCAGCCTCATCAAATTGTTCACCACAATCACAACGTGCACTCCATGCCGTCTCACCAGTGTAACATTCTGAATGGATCCTCACCAGCGTTGCTTCATCCTCAGGACTAAGTTGATACTTGATATTTCCCTCATCATCAAACTGAATCTCCTCACCACTAACATCGTCTTTATCTGCTATGGTTCTTCCTGGTCGTAATCTACCAACATAAGCACCTCTAGTCATTCTATCACTCTGAGTTTCTCCATCTCTTCTCTTAAACAGAGTCTTGGATCTAATCTGTTCGCCAAAGACAATAGCCAAATGTTCCTTGTTGTCCACATTGTTAGAATACAAGTGTAAAAAGATCTCTTGCCCTTGTGTAGTTGGGATTCTAGCACGGGCCATGCATTGTACAATAGGAAGTTCTTCATCTGGTAATTGTTGTCTTTTGATCTTTGACAAATCCGACTCTACCACTGGAACTCCCATAGGGGTAGATGGGATGGATGATGATGGGGACACCACAGGGGATACAATGGTAAGGTCTGCGAATAGTGACTTCTCACTATGGATGGGTTGTGGGTGAGCCAGCTCGGTCCGTTGCTGAGTCATAATGTATATATGTGTGTGGGGTTCTGTAGGTGGTATTTGGTGCTTTTCTGTGTGTAGCCTCTAGTAGATAGGAAAAAAAACACAGACAATAATAGGATGAAGGTCAAAGTATAAGATCAACGGAAATAAACTCAAATCACTAAAACGATCTCTCTTTGTTTCTCGGTAACCAACACAAGTGGAAAATAGATGAAAGGACGGTTCCTTGTCGATGTCGAAAAGTGTGGTTGGAGGGCGTCGGACAAGGCGCGAAAGTTCCCCGATTTGGTCAATGTGCTGTGGCTTCGATTATGTCTACCACTCTCTGGTTTTACAAGTTTTCTTGAGCTCTGAGACCAGTAATGCTTCTCTTTATTACAAGAGTTGTATTAAGTAAGAAGAGTTGTTGGATAGTTTTGAAACAGTGGCAAAAGTGTATAATAACCTTTTGTAATCCTTTTTTTCACCCTCATCGGACAAGTGTGGCATTCTTAGTAACGCTTGACACTGCTGACTAACGACAGACTAAGTTTATTACAATCTTTTTGTTTTTTTGTTTTGTTTTGATCAAATAGCCTAAAATACAGAATACAAACGAGACATCTACAGGACCACAATAGAAACTCCTCTCGTTACTTTATCCCCCTCTCATGATAATTGTGTAGAAGAACGCTACCGGCCGTTATTTCATGGCCCCCCCCCTCGAGAAACTGCGAGCCGAGCAATCGAGCATCTTCGGAGATGCGTGAAGTGAAATTGACACAATTAAATCTTCAATGTTAACTGTTTTTTTTTTGTTCTACAAATTAAAGATCAATTATAGTGAGGAATGAACAAAATGGTTACATTCACTAGACCACAGATCCTTGTGGGCTCCGGAATTATCCTTGCTACCGCAATAATGGGTACCCGCAACTTTTGGTGGACCCCGGCTAAGATGTTGGACCCTCCTGAGAACACAAAGCAAGGGAATAGAATCTTCTTACCGGTGAGAGATGCTGATGAGCTGGACTCATATTTGTTAATTAAGAGACCTGTTCTTTTGAATTTCACAATCAGAGGAGATCCTTATTGTAACAAGGTCACTGGTGCATTACAAAGAATTGTTGCTTATGAGACGGACAAGAAGATTAACATGGTGGATATTGAAGCCGATTATCCAGAAACAAGAGACCTGGTACCAAGATTTGGGGTTAGAAACATCCCAACAGTCGTTGCAGTCAAAAAGACTTTCCCAGTGGATTACTTTGTGGACCATAAATTGGCAGAGAATCCAGAAGGTGAAGTTGACTGGCAGAAATTGAAAGAGTTTGTTGAGAGAAATGCAGACCCTGAAGACTCATAAAAATGATATAACTATATGAACTACATATATAAAACTTGGCATCCTGTCAATTTATTTCATCTGGTGACCACACTTGAACGACACAATCATAAAAACTACAGGTGGCAACCTTGTCACCTTCAGGACTCCAATCACAACCATAAACCATACTTGTATGATCTTCTTTGAAGTATTTTTCCACCACTGGCTCAGTATCACTTTTGACGCCTATTATTCTCGCTCCATCGTACATACAACAAGTCAATAGTCTATTATCACCAGTTTTAACACTCGGTTGGAATCTCCATACACCACCGCCTAATTTCTCCTTATTCTGTAGTTTTGGGACCAATCCGGAGATGAGCCCAGATCCAGGAACACATCTAAGATCCAAGCTTCTTAGACAATCATCATAGGATCCAGTCCATAATGTATATGGCTTTTCAGTAAACCAATCACCTCTTCCATGACAATCACCAGGTTGTGCCGTTTGTATAGCGACAACACCGGCCTCATGCATTCTTTTTGCTTGGAAAATAGCCATGTCATCTGGTGCTCTAGAATCATGTGCTTGTAAACAACCATCATCACCACCAGTGAAAACGATATGTGATAGTTCTGCATAATTACCAAACGCACCAGTCCAACATTGCAACTCATGTGGGGAGCCGAAGTAGCGAGGTTCGGAAAATCCAGTAGGAGTGAGATCCACCAATGCAGCATAACCATCAGTAGTTGTCAGAAGTAGCCTATTCTCAATTACTTGTGATGTGATTATGGAAGTGACCAATACGTCTTCTTCAAATAAAACTTGATGGTGTAATTGTGTCAAGTCGTTATCCTTATATCTCCATGCTGTAACGTCTCCTGTAGAGTGGCCAGTAAAGATCAAAGTATCATCAAATGGAGAAAATTTCAGATCAAGAATTGCACTTTCAGTAGGATAGCTTTTGATAAGGGTCAGACTATCACCATCATGCTTGTAGATATCCACAGTACCATGCCTCGATCTGTCATCTTCAAGCTTATAGGTTCCAAGGAACAGGAGTGAAGGATCTGACGGGTGATACCTCAACGCACATGGAGGCAAATCCACCTTTGTATTTGCTATTCTCTTAGCATTCGGGATCTCTGTCATGACTTCTTCCATTTCAACCCCACATACAAACTTCAAGTGAAAGAGAAAGACAGAGAGAGAGATGAGCACCAAGCTTGAAAAAACCGGAGAAGAGTGCTACATAACCACACACAGTGCGGACAGCTTCCGCGTTCGGATAGTACGCGCGCCTGAATCGAAATGTAAACAAACCGCGAAATGAACAACGAAAACATTGAAGCTTTCTGAAACGCTTCAAAGCTCTTGCCTGGTCCTTTTTAGAGTATAAACACACGTAAATACAACAATGGTGAGTTCACGTTGTATCCGTTGGTTTGTGAATGGACCCATTTTTCCAATGGGACCATCACGTTGTGGGATCGAAGCATTTGCACACTACTGGGAAAGCAATGCCTCTTCCCACAACTCCCAACATATTTTCTTCTAGTGGATACTAACAGATTACGCAGTCTTCCAACACAAAGACTTACAAAGACGCTTTCTCTCTCTTCGACAAGAAGGGAACCGGTAAGGTCTCCCCAGATGCTCTTGGTGACCTTCTCCGTGCCGTTGGTCAGAACCCTACACTTGCTGAGATTGAGGACTTGCAATCGCAAATCTCTGGTGACTTGGATTTCGACACTTACGTCAAGATCATTAACAGACCAGACGGTTTCAAGCCATTGGGTGAGCCAGAAGACTACATCAAGGGATTCCAGGTATTTGACAAGGAGGGTACCGGTTACGTTGGTGTAGGTGAACTCAGATACATCCTCACTTCTATCGGTGAGAAGTTGTCTGATTCTGAGGTTGACGAGTTGCTTAAGGGTGTTAACGTCACAAAGGATGGTAACGTTGACTACTTTGAGTTTGTCAAGTCCATCTTGGCCCAGTAAATACAACTTTCCCATATACCCTTCCTTTCTAGCTTTGTTTTGCTCTTACTTTTCAGGTTGATTCCAAGGTTTATTCTTTTTCTTTCTACAGCTACCAATTTCTTTTCTTTAAGGTTATAATGATATACGTCAGTTTATTCCTAAAAAAATGCCTTAGTTGAGCACAACAGAATATTGTAGTTTTTATATACCTTATAAGATGGGAAGGAAATTTCCAACGATCATCATTGGGATACCAAAGACATCTCTTTTCAATGTCCACATACACGTTGTTTTAATCTTTGATTTCTCAGGGGTCATTAGCGTACAACCTGCCATTGTAGCTCCTCTAAAATCACCATATGCAATCGTTGAGAATAAATTGAAATACTCTAAAACAGATGAATCATCCATTAACTCGACAATAAAGGTAATTTTACTCAAAAGTTGCTCTTTGGACCATCCAGTCAATATGCAAAATTCTTCAGAGACATAGGCAATTTGTCCAGTACGTCTCCAGACAATCGTAGGTGTACCAGATAGTGCGATGAACTTATCGTACTCCAACAATGTACGCTGGAAACACTGTTCCATAAAGATCAAATCATCCTCTTTCAATGTATTCGTACAGGCAATGAAACTCGGACGGTAACTAGCCATGGCTTTGGCCATTTGTATCAGCTCCGAGCGGGCAAATCTTGTCTTGAGATACTGGATCAGTGAATGGAAACCCGGTGTATATGAAAAGGGTCTTCGGACTTTGGCATATATGTCTTCACTCTCCTTGTATAGTAAACCCCACTGTGATTGCGAACTTGTCGGTCCACCAGGTCCTCCATTTTCAACGGTTTCATTAATGGCAATGGAGAATGACAAAACAGAGTTCGTCTCATTAAGTGGTGAATTTTCATTCTGAAATTGTTTACTTCCTTCAATGGATTTTAAAGCTTCTGGTAGTGTAATGAGTTTATCTTGAACAAATCCAAGCATATACTGATTAATAGCTTTATCACCTTTTCCATAACTCGAGTAAATGTCGTGTTGCAAGGACTGCGGTGTTGGTGTCGACCCAGCAGATGGTACTGATGAATCCTTTCGATTTACATAGATGCCATTATCAAACTGCGGTGATTGTGAGTCATAAGAATGGGAATGTCTATGCATTCCTAAGTTAATCTCATCTTGTTTGATGATATCAGAGAGAATGGAGTACTCCGAGTTGGCTGCATTGGACATGAATTTGGAACGACTCTGTTTAGACCCTTGAGGCTTGGAGTTTATAGTGCGTGAATAGTGTTGTTGGTGGGACTGTGATGGGCTCGAAGATTTGTTGAAGGACAGTTGTGGTGGATACAAGTCGTTTATCATGGGGAGATGTGCTTGAACAGGCGGTTGTGATATCTGTGATGATTCTTGTTTGACTTGAACCATTAGCGAGGGTAGTGGAGGCAGTTTGACTTGTCCTTGGAATGAAGCTCCAAAAGATACGGGTGTCGAGGAGGATGTGTTGGTAATAGATACCATTGGAGGTGGACTTGAAGAGTTCCTTGTTAGATCAAATCCAGTCGCCTTGGCTAATTCCTCAGGGACATCCATCAGGTATTTCTTCTGCTTTCGAGGAGCATCAACACAAGTGGCTTCCAGACCCCTCTGGTAACAACGCTTACATGGCCTGGTCTCATCACATGTCATATGAGCCTTATGACAGTGGTTGCATGCTCGACTAGTCTTTTTTCTGCTTCCTTGTTTACGTTTCTTATCAACTATCTGTGGTGTTGCTGACATTTTTGTAAGTGAACTCGAAGTGATTGTTTTGTTCTTTAATGGACAGGACCCCCCGTTGTGGTACGCAGGAACAGGGTCACGCTCGAAGTGGTGGTAGAGGTCACGCCAGAAGAACTTCTCGGAAATCGTGATCTCCACTCGTCAGGTGGTATGATGGATTTGTCGTAGATAACCGTTGAGTCGGGCCCCCCTCTCCATCCCTATGAAGCTTACAGGCCCCGATGCTTCTCCAGGTTTTTCGGCGGTCCGAGAGTCGCAAATGCCCTGATTCCCAATGCGGTAATAGTAGACTACGACAGCGCGGGGAGCCTATCAGCGTTGTCTTTTACTAAGCATCTGATGATTCTGAGTTTTCGGTAATGGTCGGTAAAGCTCACAACTATAAAATTCGAGTTGATTTAGTCTTTAAAGCTTTTGAATAGCTTCAAAAATGTCACTTTAAACCGTTGTGTCGGTTACTAGGGACACCGCTCCAGGCTACAGCCTTTCGCCAGCCAGCACGTCGCGTGCAAAAGCGTAAAGACCATCCGTATTTCTCCTGCTTTTACCGAGTCGGAGTTGAACTAATAAACTCATCAAATTAGAAATTTGACTATGGAGTTTTCAAATAAACACTGAAATACAAATTTGATGATATGAGAAGAAATCTCCCTTTGGAAAAATGACACTTTCAGCTAATCACGATAACGGCTTATATAATCAACACAAAAAACACAGGACTGTCATTATAGTACGTGCCAATTGGAGAATCGAAATTTTCGTCAGTTTGGGCTGATTTGGTAAGTTGAAGTGGTTGATTTAATTAGTACAATATTGATTTTGGGCTTTTACACATAAAAACAATGTCTGACATCACCACCCAGCTCAAGAAGCTTTCACTTACTGAGGCCGCCGAGGCTCCAGCTGCCTCCGGTCTTTCCCCAGAGCAGCAAGCCCTCGAGTCACAATGGCTCACTTTGTCCAAGCGCATCCCAGAGTCTCTTGTTCAGTTCAACGAGGCATTGAAGTCTACCACATACTTGCTTGGTAACTCTTCATCCTCTGTCGATGCCGTCGTTTACACACGTGCCTTGCCAGAGTTGAAGAAGTTGACCACTAAGGAATACGCAACATCTCGTCACGTTCTCAGATGGGCCGACCTTGTTCAGAACACCATTGTCGATGTTCCAGCTTCTGAGAAGCTCGTTGTTGACTACTCTGTCGAGCTCCCAAGAGAGATCAAGGAGAAGCCAAAGAAGGACGCTGCCAAGGATGAGAAGAAGGAGGCATCACCAGCTGCTGCTAAGGCCCCAGCTGCTAAGGCCGACAAGAAGGACGATAAGCCAAAGGGTAAGCCAGATGAAGAAACATTGAAGAAGCTCCGTGAGGAAGCTCAGAAGGCTAAGAAGGAGAAGAAGGCCAAGAAGGCTGCCGAGGACGCTAAGAAGGCTGCCGAGGTTGTTCCACCAAACCCAGGTATGATCGACTTGCGTGTTGGTTTCATTCAAAAGGCTGTTAAGCACCCAGACGCCGACTCATTGTACGTCTCTACTATCGACTGTGGTGACGAAGAGGGTCCACGTACCGTTTGTTCTGGTCTTGTGAACTACTTCCCATTGGAGGCCATGCAGGAACGTTACGTTGTCGTTGTGGCGAACTTGAAGCCAGTGAATATGCGTGGTGTCAAGTCCACCGCCATGGTTCTCTGTGGTTCCGATGAGGAGCACGGTTCCGTTGAATTCGTCAACCCACCAGCTGGTTCTAAGGCTGGTGAGAAGGTCTTCTTTGAAGGTTACAACTCCGTCCCAGAGAAGCAGCTCAACCCAAAGAAGAAGGTCTGGGAGGCCGTTCAGCCAGGTTTCACCACCTTGGACGACTTCCAGGTTGTCTACAAGCTCGAGGGTAAGCCAGACGCAAAGTTGACAAATGAGAGAGGCGAGGCCTTCAAGGTTACAACTCTTGCTAACGCATGTGTCCGTTAATCCCGGTAATAAACGTTTATGATTAGAGATAATGGCTCTGTGGCGTTAGACTTTTTTTAACGTTGATAATTGTAGAGAAAGAGAGAGAGAAGGAAGAACACTGTTGTTGGTAATGCGCGCACATACAAAAAAGCGAAAACATTATGTCACTCTCTCACTAGAATTACTAGGTTTTCTACCAATAAGAAGACCAACATCGATGAAATTGCTATCACACTCAATCGAAGTTGGTGGAGAGGGCCGTGTCACTCTTCGTCCAGAAGATAAAGAAGACCTTTTCACTTTGTACAACATCTTGCAGAAGGGGGATGTTGTCAAGATCACAACGACGAGAAATATCAAAAAGGGTAGTAACTCTACCAAAGCAGGTGGTAAATCCGAGAAGGTTGTACTTAACTTGAAGCTGGTTCTTGAAGAGATTGAATTTGAGCCTACCGATGAATCGATGCGTCTCAGGGGACGTACCACCGAGCCAATGGAGGATGTGCCTCTGAATTCATGGCACTCCGCAGAAGTGACATACAATCACCCATTCACACTTTACAAGGAGGAATGGGATGAAAGATCCAAGGAGCTTATCCACAAGGCATGTGATGTTGATGCCAAAGCAGAAGTTGCAGCTGTAGTGCTACAAGAAGGTGTTGCGCACATCTGCCTTATAACAGAGAACATGACTGTGCTGAAGGAGAAAGTTGAAAAATCAGTGCCCAAGAAACGTAGAGGTGACTCCAGTGCACACGATAAGGCATTGGATAAATTCTACACAACTGTCAGCTCCACGATAACTCGTAATCTGGATTTGAATAAGTTGAAGGCTGTTATCCTCGCATCTCCAGGCTTTTACGCACAAGGTCTCTACGAAAAGCTCTTTGAGCTGGCCACAAAGAACGACGATAAGGTGTTGTTTGCCAATAAATCAAAGTTCCTTGTTACACATTCCTCAACAGGATTTATTCAGGGTCTCGATGAAGTTCTGAAGACTGATGTTGTACAGAAACAACTCTCTGATACCAAATATGCAAAGGATGTAATGGCCATGGAGGAGTTCTTCAAGTCCCTGAACAATGATGATGGTAAAGCATGGTACGGATCAAAAGAATGCGAGAAAGCAGTTGACATGGGTGCAGTGAAGAAACTGCTTCTTACAGATACTCTTTTCAGGGCAGATGATGTAATGATTAGAAAGAAGTATGCTGATATGGGCGATTCTGTTAGAGCAAATGGTGGTGATGTCATTGTATTTTCATCACTACATGAGTCTGGACAGCAGTTGGATCAAATTACTGGTGTTGCTGTTGTATTGAAATATCCACTTTTCGATTTAGACGATAGTGATGAAGAAGATGAGGAAGATGACTGAGATATAAAATGCATATATATACACGACCTTGTGTTTTTTCCCCCTCTAATCCCTTTGCTTTTGTAAACAAACAGACAAGGCAATAAATAAAATAAATATAATAAATAAATAGATAGTGGTCAAGCAGTGAGAGAAGTGGATCCATTCCTCGATGCTTTACCCGATGTGAACGGTAAGTACCAGACATGACCTCCTCTCATAGCGATCAGGCCATCCTGAACAAGACCAAACACAGCACCGAAGATAAGTCCATTTTTCAATAACTGTCTTCTTGGTACTATCGGGAGTCTATAGAATTTGGAATACACAAACCCACATAACACAGAAGACCCAATTGTGTTCAAAAAGTCGATCTTGCCTCTGATTTGATCTAATGTTGCCTCGACACCGAAGAACGATACTGCAGCTAGACCGAACTTCATAGATCGCTTTGCACCATTATCAACAGCAGCCTTCAGACAGACCCAGTTCTTTCTCTTATGGTACCAATACCATCCTCCTTTGGTCTTTGGTAGTCTGTGAGAGTTCTCAACCAGGAACCGAGTCCCAACTTCACCGTAAGACGAGTGGGCCCCCTGCACAAACCCGTAAAGCCCAGCCACTCCACCAGCTAGCACTAGTCGAACACTAGGAACTAAGTGGAATCTGTCGTTGTTGACTTCATCGTTGTTCTTCATAGTCTGTTTTGTAGTCTTTATTTGTCCTGGTGATGGACCTGGCTGAATGGAGAAGGAAGAGTTTATCTTTTGCTTTTCAAAGTGCGGAGAACCCCAAACTGAAAACACACACCTTAACAACAACAGACCCGCCCCCACTAACACCATTGTCAGCTGAGATTCCATCCCAGCAAATACTAGAGAAATGGACGACAGACATTGGACTCGCAATCTTATAACCAGCGTGGCAGTGGCATGTCTTGGTTCGCTACAGTACGGTTACCATATGTCAGAGCTGAACGGTCCTTCCGCAGTGCTCTCGTGTCAGGACGAGATTCTAATTCCAGGAACGGAATATCTCGACACTTTCTTTGGTCGAATGGGATCAAAGCAGTGTATTCCAATGGATGACCAAGGATTGGGCCTTGTCACGGCGATCTTTTCGATTGGTGGTTTGATTAGTTCATATTACGCTGGTCACTTGGCAGATAAATATGGTCGTAAGACGACATTGTTGTTTAATGGTGCAATCTTCGTCTTGGGATCAATCATAGAATCCTTTGCTAACACTTCATCTGTTCTTGCAGTGGGTCGATTCATCTCCGGATTTGCTGCCGGTTGTACAATTGTGGTCACTCCACTGATCATCAACGAGGTGTCACCCCAGGGACTCAAGGGGTTTCTTGGATCAATGAACCAAGTTGCAATAAACATCGGTATCTTGACTACTCAAGTACTTGCAGTTAGCTGGGCTAACTCAATTCAGTGGAGATACTTACTCTTGGTTGGTGCATTGCTTGGTGCTTTGAACTCGCTATTCGTCTTCCTATTTATTGATGAATCCCCAAAGTGGTTGGCCAGAAATGGTGACTTTGTTCACGCTCGTGAAGTCATTTACAAACTCAGAGGTGATTTTTCACTTGTGGATCAGGAAATTAGAGGGTATGGTGCAGAGTCTCAGCAATCTCTACTAGAGTCAGGATCTGGCGAGGAAGTTACAAAACCTGTGGTTTCACTTCGTCGTTACGTTACTGATCCACTGTATCAAAACTCTTTTGTTGTCGTCACTGCAGTACTTGCTGGTCAACAGCTGTGTGGTATCAACTCAATCGTCTTCTACGGTGTTGGAACAATTAGAAAGATCCTTCCAAATTGGGCTGTCCTGATCAACTGCGGTATCTCTTTTGGTAACGCATTGATCACATTCCTTGCTGCCCCACTCGTGGACAGTCATGGACGTAAACCTTGTCTTTTGGGCTCGGTCAGTGTGATGGGAATATCATCGGTGTTGATGGCCATAGGTATCTTAAAGTCAATTCCAGTGGCCACTGTGCTGGCAACTTTCACTTACGTTGCATCATTCGCAATGGGATTGGGTCCAATCCCATTCCTGCTGATTCCTGAGGTTACTCAATCCGAGGCTAGAGGTGCAGCCCAAAGTTACGGTACGTGTATCAACTGGATCACCACCTTCCTGATCGGATATTTGTTCCCAATTATCGATAACTGGATCGGTGGCTATGTGTACTTGTGCTTCGCAGGTATCTGCGCTTGTTTTGTTATCTTTGTCAAGACTAGCTTGCCAGAGACAAAAGGCAAGAAGTCGTACGATGAGGTGTGGGCTCTGCGTGTTGACTAAAGTGAATAGTATTCTATGCGATAGTTTGAGAGGCGAGAGCTTTCGAAACATAAAAAAAATGACTAAGAACCTGTAATGTGTAGTGCATATCGCTCTATGTGTCACCTCTGTTCTGACTGGGGTGACAGGAGTTTCAGCCCTGGTATATCTATCACGTGCATATGTACAGGGCTTGTAATTCTATACACCCGGACATTTCATATATGAGCAGTCCCATATTTAAATTTATTGGTTTGCGCAGCAGGAATGCACCATCCACACGCTAAAGAAGGCGCGGAAACTGGTTAGAGCCGCACCAGCGTTGGGGGAGAGTTCGCGAATGGCTCTCATTTTGTATGGGGCCACCGCGTTTGGCGGGCAGTTTGTGCGGCGGAGGGCGCGCAGGCTCAGTGAAAAAAACCAAAAAGTTCAACTCTTCAACTCTCACACTTAGAGAAGGGGACTCTTGATACCAACAAGTAGAAATCCAAAGATGCCTACCAGATTCACCAAGACCAGAAAGCACAGAGGTCACGTTTCCGGTACGTCGACATCATACACATATACATTGAAGAGCATCGGTTGAATAAGAACAAGAGAACGAACGGTTTAAAGGGCAATTTCAAGATTCACTAAGAACTCAGAATTTGATGTGACAGTAGAACATTCAAAAGCATCACACTATGGAATATGCCACACAAAGTGGACAATCTAATGGTAATAAACTGTGTGTTCTCATAACCACATCGTTATTGGCGTTGTCAGTACCATCAAATTAACTACCGCACCAAGAAGAAGGACTTCAAAAACTTTTCAACATCAAAACCAGAGCGTCGAGCCCGTTTATTTCCATCGCATTCACCTATATTCAACCGACTCTTTCAAATGTCTCTTTATTAAATACAGAATACTAACAAATTCAATAGCCGGTAAGGGTCGTGTCGGTAAGCACAGAAAGCACCCGGGTGGTAGAGGTATGGCCGGTGGTCAGCACCACCACAGAACTAACTTGGATAAGTACCATCCAGGTTACTTCGGTAAGGTCGGTCAGAGATACTTCCACAAGCAGCAGTTGCACTTCTGGAGACCAACCTTGAACTTGGACAAGCTTTGGACTTTGGTCGCTGAGGACAAGAGAGACCAGTACTTGGCCTCCTCTTCTGCCTCCGCTGCCCCAGTCATTGACACTTTGGCTGCCGGTTACGGTAAGGTCCTCGGTAAGGGTCGTCTCCCACAGGTTCCAGTCATCGTCAAGGCCAGATTTGTTTCCAAGTTGGCTGAGGAGAAGATCAGAGCTGTCGGTGGTGTTGTTGAGTTGGTTGCTTAAATTCTTTGATTTGTTCACGATTTAAGAATAAAGTAAAAGAACGATGGTCCTCACAGGGGAACTTCATAATTTGTACAATCCATATGTTGTTTTCATGAAATTAAAGTGTAGCATTTAATTAGTCTGAAAAATCTTTTATTATCTCACTGCAGGAGACGAACCTAACGGAGAGTCAGTGGTAATAATTAATAGAGAACAACACCATACAGTCATTATATGAATATGTAATCCTTAGCTCGTAATCAAACAAGTTATCTTTATCTAAGCTTGTACAATAATATAACGGTACTATATAGTGGAGTGGCCTTACCGAAATTCCACTTCCGGCGAAATCAAAACACGGCCAATTTTTCTCGATTGAAAGAAAAATATATGGCAGCCATATTGTTTACCTTATCTGTATTTAACTACACTCGACGCAGTGATATAATTACCCAGTTAGTGAAGTGATACTTGTACCCATGGTATGAACATTTTGAGAAAAACAAACTACATTTCCCGTCCTTTAATATTCTCTTTTCGAACTAGCTCATCACTCTTGAATCGCTACTCATCAACCTCACATAAAGCACCTCACAAAAACACAAATCCGTCAAAGATGACATCTCAAAGTACATGGACCGTTGAGTCTGCTATTCCAGATCATATTAAGGAAGTCCTTACCAATGAGCTGAGTAAGACTCCATCAAACTTCGTCATGTCTTTCCTTCAAATTGTTTCCCTTTTGAAGTCACAAAGAAGAACAGGATGGTTAGATCACGATGTCCAAGATTGTGAATCCATTGCTGACCATATGTACAGAATGGCTGTTACTGCCATGTTGATCAAGGATAAGACAGTTGACACTAACCGTTGTGTCAAGATCGCCATTGTCCATGACATCGCCGAGTCCCTTGTTGGTGATATTACTCCATTCGATGTCATTGGTAAGGATGAAAAACACAGAAGAGAGTTCGAGACAATCAAGTTTTTGTCTGATCTTGTAAAGAAGTACGATGAGGAGCGTGGAGACGAGATCTTGCAATGCTGGTTGGATTATGAAGAAATTAGAACAACAGAAGCAAGATACGTCAAGGATATCGATAAATTCGAGTTGTTGTTGCAGTGCTTCGAGTACGAGAAGAGATTCCAAGGTACAAAGAGATTTGAGCAGTTCTGGGATGCCAGAAAGGCAATCAAGACCGAGGAGGTTACCGGTTGGTCGAATGATCTCTGGGAGCAGAGATGCGCTTACTGGGCTAAGATCGACGAGAAGAAGCAGTAATAACATTTACAAACGCATTCATCCAACAGGATCACTAGAATATTCATAACTATTATCATCAGCTTTCATTCTTATTTAATTTGGCATTAATGGCTGTAATCTATACCCCCTTTTTATTGTTTTTGATTGTACTTCTCTAAATGCGATGTAGTTCATAGGTTGTCGTAACCGAAGAGCCATGGCCCAATGGTATGTCTTCCAACTATGGCGAAAATTCCGATAACAAACTGCATAACAAGAAGTGTTGTACATAATTTATCTTCTCTCATTGGACCAAACCAGACCAGGGTCAAATTGATCAAAGTCCAGTTGCTTGATTCCAAAATTCTAGTTGATCCTTTATCATCTTTTCCTGTCACGATCGAGAGTAATTTAAATCTCGCTAAGACGTACATCACTGATTCCATTGGTTTCTTCAATGGTACTTCAAATTTGGCATGTGATGGGTACATTAAACCATCATCCGGGTTGAATCTTGGTAATCTGTGTCTAGGGCACGGTACAAGGTTGAACAATTGTGGAACGGAGTAACAGAAATTGAAAATCTGAGGAATGAAGAAAAGCATTAATGTCTTAGAGAAATGACCTTGAATTCCAACCACTGCAAATACCATACCAGCGAAATAACAGTAAGTATCACCAACGAAGACACGAGCAGGCCACCAATTGTATTTGAATAATGGAAGGGAGACACCGAGGAAAGGAATCAAAATAGATGCGGAGAACAAGTGTGATTCAAATGCCTGTTTAGAGCCAGCAATCAAATAACATGCGTCATTGATCAATAGGATTATTGTAAGTACCACACTTTGACCTGTTTCCAACCCGTTTACACCAGCGAGGATGTTAATAGAGTTTGGACAAAAGATTGCAACAGCGCCCATATATGCGTAGTAGAGCCATCCGAGTTCCATAGTGGTTGCACCGCCAAAATATGGCTGTAACCATATAGGGATCAAGACGTGTGTGATACCAAAGTCAACGTAGTAAACTATTAGTAAAGGTATGGCGGCGATGGCCGGTAGGAAGAACTTGTGACGCCATCTCAGATCAAAGAAATCATCAGCGAGACCAAGAAGTAAGGTACTTTCCAAGCATAAAATTGCACTAAGGAATCCTGCCAGTTTGTCATGTGGGAATAAATTATCACCTACCATTTGCAAGCCACCACCACGTTCACCACCGCCAGCGGTTGATGTGACGAGATACTTGTAAAACAAGAATGGGATGAAGAAGAACATGACAAACAAATAAGCAGTCCCTGAAATAGCACCAATTGTCTCAGGGATCACAGGCTTATCCTTCTTAGAAAGGTCCTTTCCGAACAATCCCTTTGCCGTGAAGTGAGGTGCCAACTTGGGTATGAGGTAGTTTGTGGAGATGTAACCATATATGGCAAACCCAACTGCGGCCTGGAGTGGTTGGAAATGGCCGCGTGCCGTCGCCACCAGCGCAGTGGCAACTGCTCCCTGTACAATTGGGGTCAATGACATGTCCCTAAAGCTATTGATCCTAACTCAGATCTGCACCTGATGATGGAGGTTATTGCGTGTTGACACTTTGGCCAGAAGAGACAGAGAGCGCGTGTGTGTGTGCGCATACCACACCTAGCCGTGTGACACCCGCACACCATCAAGAAGGCCGGGGCTTCGAACCATAGAAATAGGGGGGGGCAGCGCCAGGGAGAAAAGGGGAAAACCCTCGGCAGAACCGCAATAATTTTTCCATTGATCTGGCTTCGATGAAAAGGTAAACAGTTTTTGTAGATTGAAGTATTATACAACTGAAAAAAAGAAAGGGAATTGTAGTTTTATAGTCACACATTTTATAGTATAATGAACAGCCATATTGGCTTCTTCTCTTCCTCTTTCTCTCGCTCTTCACTTACCCGCATTCCAGCCGATCCGCGAACTTTCCCGTCCACCGCTCAAAGCCTTTCCGCTTCCATCGCGCCCAGATTTCCCGCCAAATAAACGCGTACTGAGAAATTGAGAGCCCGCAAAGTAAACACAGGCGACTCGAACAACAAAGCACAACCACCACACAACGGCTGTGAGCTTCACCTGATGTCTCGTACAATACCACAGATTGATCTTAGTGGTCTCTCCGTTGAGGACAAGAAGGAGAACGAGTTTGGTGCGCTCACCTCAGACGAGTACCGTTACACCACCGTTTCCCGTCAAGGAGAACCATTACCAGACCCTATTGAGGACGAACCACCAACATATGTCTACCTTATCACATACTTCAACTACTTGATCCTTATCATTGTGGGTCACATTAAGGATTTCTTTGGTGTTAGATTCAAACCACGCAAGTATGCAGACTTGTTGGAGAACGATGGACTTGCCCCTTGGTATTCAAGTTTTGAATCCTTTTACATTCGTCGTATGAAGCAAAAGATTGATGATTGTTTTGCTAGACCAACTGCTGGTGTGCCAGGTAGACTTATCACATGCATTGATAGAGACGCCCATGATTACAATCGTTACTTCACTTTCCCAGGTACAACATCAACTTGTCTCAACTTGTCTTCTTACAACTACTTGGGCTTTGCTCAGTCAGAAGGTTGTTGCACTGATTCCGCTTTGGAAGTTATCGACAGCTATGGTATCGGTGTAGGTGGTCCACGTAACGTTATTGGAACTACAGACTTGCATAGAGAGACAGAGCAGACCATTGCCAAATTCATTGGTGTTGATGATTCGATTTTGTTCTCTATGGGTTACGCCACTAACGCTTCCCTCTTTGCCTCTTTACTTGATAAGAAGTCCCTCATCATCTCTGATGAGTTGAATCATACTTCGATTAGAACTGGTGTCAGACTCTCTGGTTGTTCAGTGAAGACTTTCCCACATAATAACATGGAAGCCTTGGAGAAGTTGCTCAGAGAACAAATCTCACAAGGTCAACCAAGATCACATCGTCCTTGGAAGAAGATTGTCATTGCCGTTGAAGGTTTGTACTCCATGGAAGGTACCATGGCCAACTTACCAAGACTCTTGGAATTAAAGAAGAAGTATAAGTTTTACCTCTTTGTTGATGAAGCTCACTCTATTGGTGCCATTGGTCCAAGAGGTCGTGGTGTTTGCGACTATTTCGGTATTGATCCTAAAGAGGTTGATATTCTTATGGGAACTTTGACCAAATCTTTTGGTGCCGCTGGTGGTTACATCTCTGGTTCTCAGTCATTGATTGATCGTTTAAGATTGGATATCAATGGTCAAAACTGTGCTGAGGCTATTGCTGCTCCTGTATTGGCTCAAATTTTGTCTTCAATGAGGGTCATTATGGGTGAGATTAATCCAGGTGAAGGCCGTGAGAGACTTGATAGAATTGCATTCAACTCTCGTTATTTAAGATTGGGTCTTCAAAGACTCGGTTTCATTGTCTATGGTGTGGATGATTCTCCAGTTGTTCCGCTTTTGCTTTATGCCCCATCCAAAATGCCTGCCTTTTCTAGAATGCTTTACAGACGAAAGATTGCTGTTGTTGTTGTTGGTTATCCAGCTACTCCTTTGACGTCATCCAGAGTTCGTTTGTGTGTCTCTTCGGCACTTACTAAAGAGGATATCGACTACTTGCTTCGTCATCTCAGTGAGGTTGGTGACAAACTTTTCCTCAAATTTAGCTCAGGTATTGCTGGTGGTTCACTTGACGGTAAACCACCAAGATGGAACATCGAGGATGTACTCAGAGAGACTCCACGTGACTGCAAGGATCCAAAGTTCTTTGTTTCCACTGCCAATGATAAGTTAAACGAGATCAAATGATACCAATCAAAGTTACAGACATATACTATAATTTCCCCCACCCCCCCGTTACGCATCACGCTCGCACATACAAAAAAACCCCCCTTATTTCTATTTCTTCTAATCTCTCACAGACAGTGTGACTTTAATGCATATTCCACTTGAACAAGACTCTGTAGCGTAGTGCTGGAAAAAAAAATTGCTGTACATTAGCCTTAAACAACTCTGCGTCAGGTCTCCGTGTGGTACGTACCGCGTTTCGAAAAAACGCACTTAACTTCGTGTTTATCTTTCAATCTTTCCAATCATACAATGGGGGAACTTTTGGACGATACGACAAAGGAAGATGTCTCTGGTTAATCGGATCCGCATTAAACTGGGACGTTTGTCACAGAAGTTGGAGAAACACCATTGGTTTCAGCTTATGAAGGCGCAACCTCGTCTCCTGGCCCTGGCAGTCCTCTGCTCGATCCTCATAGTATTGGTGAAGACGCTTCCTGGCGACTATTTGGATGCTGCAACATCGTCAATCCACCAACTGGGTATGAATACTACAAGATTGGAAGGTTCATTCGACGGATTGTATGACTTCTTCGACTCGGAACAGGACACTGTGCAGTTGTCCACCTCAACTAAAGGATCACAACTAGTTTTCATTAACTCCAAATATCCAACGCCGAAGGTTTACGCGGAGATTCTTAAGCAGCAAACACCAGAGTCATTTGCAGCACTTCCTCTTTCTAGTAAGTGTCATCTTTACTTCAACACACTTTACCAAGTGGACCCAGAATGGATGGTTCATGACTTGGAGAGTGGGTATCCATACAACGGATATATCTTTGACACCAAGGAAAGATTCATGGAGGAAAGATTGAACGATTTCAAAAGGGAAATGAATGAGAAGGGAATCTCTGATGAGGAAGAGATCAAAAAGCTTGTTGAGGAAAGAAACAAAAAATTCCAATGGGAGGCTAGCTATGAAAAGGAGAGACAACAATCTTACGATTCTGAAACTGCAATGGCAAACTGGGCTTCTCATCTTAGAGTTTTCTCACAGTGCTATCTTGACAATGATATCACCAGTACTGACCAATTGTTGTCAACCAGTTTTGATGAAAAAGTTACATGTGAGGAGAATGAGAAAAGATTGTTCAAGTTCTTGACAAGAAAGTATCCAAAGTACGTCAGATGGAACAGAGAGGAAATCCATGAGTTGCCAAACATGGAAAAATATCTTTCCGATCAAGACTATAGAACAAATCCAATACCACCTCCAAACACATGCTTCATGAGAGAACTCAAAGATGCCTTCAATGGTAAAGGTATTGCGCTCACTGCTGCCGATAAGCACGTTGGTGAGCTTTCAAGTTTGATTCTGGTCCTGAGAGCCTTGAACAATAAGCTGCCTATTCAGATTATTCACAGAGGTGACCTCAGTGTTGAGTCACAGGAGGCTTTAACTCTGGTGGCAAGATCGACAGATTTGCACCTCGATAAAATCCCAAGCTTTGACAAGTACGTTCAAGCGTACTTTGCCGATGTCAAACATTTGGATGTACAATCGATTTTCCCACAACAGGAGATCTGGTATGTTGATATTTCTGATGCCATTAATCCAGATGATAAGAGATTCGTCACTTACGGTAACAAGCTTTTGACTTTACTCTTTGCTTCCTTTGAGGATACAGTTGTCGTTGACACTGACACAGTTCCTTTTGTCGATATCGATACATTTATTCTTCAGTCTGATGTGTATCAGAAACTTGGTGCATTCTTCTTTAAAGACCGTCAACTCTATGATAGAATGACAGGTCCAGAACTCACATACTTCAACAAGCTTTTGCCAACCAGACTCGATACGGCTTTCTTTGATATTCCAGAATTGACAGATCACACAATGAATAACAGATTCTTCGGTGAAAAATACAAACACGTTCAAGAGTCAGGTATGGTTGCAATCAACAAGAAGAGACACATGAGAAGTACATTGACGATCAACTTGTTGCAAATGTGGCATGCAGCTACTACAAGAGTGCATGGTGATAAAGAACTCTTCTGGCTCGGGTTCTCCATTGCAGGTGACGAGGATTACTACATGAACAAATACGGTGTCGGTGCTGTTGGTACACTCAATCCAAACTCCAACAGACTGTTGGGTGACTCTGATGACACAAGACGTTCTAAGCTCAGATCAAACATGTTATGTACTACACATCCTGCTCATCTCTCTGGACTGGACGACCATACACTTTTATGGATGAACTCCGGTTTCATCACTTGCAAGCGTGAGAATGAGGCCTCTAAGGATATTGAAATGGATTTGTACAAGAAGATATTCACATCTGCCGAGGAGTTGAAAGAGACCTATGTCGGTCCACTCAAGATCAAAGCAGTTCTAGTACCACCTCCACAGGAGCGTGTTATCAACAACGACTTGGGTGAACCATCTTCTGGTTGGGATGTCATGTTTGGATGTGGTGGTTATCTGTACTGTGCATATGACAGAATTGGTGCCAGTGACGACCCATTCTTCATGGGTACTCTTGTTGAGTATGACGACGTTCAGACGATTCTCTACGACTTCTTGGGAGAGATTTGGGTGTACTATGAGAAGGTCATTAAGGGCGAATGAGTTTTTGGTTTTATCGTGATTTTTAATATGCATTACCGCTTTTTGCTTATCCGAAATGTGACATTTAATAATTTTATATATTTAGTGAACCATCAACTGACGTATAGTTTCAGCGTTTTTATATATAATCATAATATCTTATCACATGACAACACAATCTGTGATACCCAAGCCATACATTGCCTTTTCAACATCCTTCTTCACCTTAATCCAATCTGTTCTCTTTGTAACGAATTCGTAAATTTCCTCTTGTTTGAAGATACCATTGAACTTACTCAAATCACCAATGAGCTTACCCAATTCTTTAGAATCTTCACTTGATATCAAATATAGCTGACCAATTTCCTTCAAACCTGCAAACAAAGGTGTTATATTCTTCTGTTTCAAAGTGTTTACAATGAAATCATAATACAAATTCAAATCGCTGATAAGGATAATGGCACCATTCGTAGAGATTTGTCTCTTTTTAATGTTTTTGACAATGATGTGAAAGAATCTCTCACCAATCTCTTGCTGGAAGACGTCAATGATTCCCTTCTCAGTCGAACCATTGATGAGATTGATATGGTTTGATAGTAGCTCCACTGTCTTCACGGCACACTTGGTTGGGCCAAATACAATATCCTCAAGCTTATTAGACTTTGGATTGAAGTCATTTGGAAGTTGTAATGTGTTGAATATGAATTCAATCTCGTCCATCAATTTATCAATACCAGTATTTAGACCATTGGCAACATAACCATCAAGTACCGCCTCGAAGTGCTTCTTGGCCTGATTGGCATTATTCAAGAATTCATTTCTGTCAATGACCTTCTTCTTCACAAGCTCATTCTCATAAAAGATCTCAAGCATCTGGTAGATGAGGTCTCCGATGTTGATTAATTCCGTAAACTTCATCAATGGTTCCACAGTATTCAGCGTTTCAATAGTTTCCAAAGATTTGAACTCTGTTGGATCATACTTGTTTAAGATATCAATTGCATTTTCAAAACCTGGCTTGACGTGATACTGTTCAATTATTGTGATTAGTCGTATGAAAAACAACTCAATCTCATCGTTGATCTTCTTTTTATCTAAAATTGAGTTAGTAATAGTCTCAAAGATGCTAACTGTCTCCACTCTAGACTTGGCCTGTGCAATGATCTGTGTACAGAGTTCAAAATTGATAAAATTTCTGAGATTTTTCAAGTTCTTGTCTATGAGTTCAAGATTGAGCTTAAAATTGATTTCATTGGTGTTGTTATTGGATTTGGCAAAGATTTTTGTGAAACTCGTTAACAGTTCGAACTTATTAGTTTTCACTTCTTCTGTGTTGTATTCACTTAAAATGGATTTATATATATTGTCCTTCTCCAGTTCCTCTTGTTCTCTATACTCTGTTTGGAACTGTTTCACCTCCTGGATAGCATTTTGTTCGAAATTAATAACGGTATCAGTCAGATATCTCACAATGATTGGTTCAAAATAGAGATTGATAAATGTCGTAACCATAACTTTATAATTATCACCAGCGTTCTTAGATTCAACAAGACCACTTACAAATGACATTAAAAGTTCATAATAAAGATGGGGAACAATTTCGATGTTCTTCTCACACTCCTTGCTGAAGTAGAATATAATGTTCTTTTCAAGGATGTTTTCAATGTACATCAGCATAACGGGTAATTGCTGACCAAAACATTCATCAATGGCTCTAGATTTACCATTGAAGAACTCTGTTAAGTCCTTGATGACGTTTTGCAAGGACTCCATATCCAATTCACCCCCAATGTCCAGTATTGTATCAGGGAAGAAATCCAATGGGAATTTGTTTTCCTGTTTGAAGAAATCAACAACAAGTTCTTCTTGATCCAATATATTCAATGTTTCCACCAATAATGCCACAACGGAATATTCTTCTCTATGGAAGTTATCTTCCAATTCATCAAATTTGATCTTCGTATAAGTCTTTAGCATAGCCCGTATCTTATCGGTATTGAAAAGGTACACTTGCTGATCCACATCATCCATGGAAATGTATTTACTTAGATTGACTAAGATCCGCGCCTTGTCCTGTTCACTCATCATCTTCCCACCAAAGAACTCATCAAGGTTATCAAAAGTGGTAATGCTTTCAATGTCTCGTAATCTTTTCAAATATGGCTGGAAGAGTAACATCAAAAGATGACAGGTATGCTTTGGATCCGCACTTTTTTGAGCTTGGAATGCTGTAATGACATCAGGTTCATAAAGAAGATCTGTGGTATATGTCGGGTCGTATCGTATAAGTACGTTCTTAAGCCTTAATGAATAATAATCAACGTCTGTTTCTTTCAATGCATCACCAATGATTGGATCCGCTTGTGCATAGTTAAGACGATCCTGTAAGCTCAATAATGAGCCAATTCTTTCCAAAACTTGAGGATCTGATAAGAGGGACATTATAAATTTCCTACTTCTTCTCCGGCGAGTCAATGGTCCTTTCAATACTGTTTCTTTTTGTCTCCCCCACTGTTAAATTGAAGAGGGTACTTAACAGTTGATTGAAGCATTGTCGCGCTTTCATGAGCCCTCCCGCCATCCGGACATTTCTTTAAATGCGAATTTTGGCGAAGAGTAAACAACGAAACAACGAAACAACGAAACGACAGAAAGCAGACGAAAAAAGTAGACAAAAGCGACAACATAACACAGAGATGAAACCGTTTCCAACGAATCATGAGGAGCTGATCCACGACGTTGCATATGACTTTTATGGTAAACAATTGGCTACATGTTCATCTGATCAGCACATTAAAGTGTTTGACCTCGATGCAACAACTAATGAATGGATCTTAAATGATAGCTGGAAAGCTCATGATTCTTCTATTGTGAAATTGACATGGGCATCTCCTGAATTTGGTAAAATCATTGCTTCAGTTTCATATGATAAGACAGTGAGGATTTGGGAAGAAGATTTGGATGAACCACATGGAAGTGGTCGTAGGTGGAAGAGATTAGCCGTTTTAAATGATGCTAGAGGTCCATTATACGACGTTGCATTTGCACCATCACATTTGGGATTGAGACTTGCAGCTATTGGTAGTGATGGTGTGTTAAGAGTCTATGACGCCTTAGAACCAGCTGATTTGAGATCTTGGACCGTAACATCGGAGGTTTATGTTCTTAATGTACCACCAGCTGCTCATTTACAATCAGATTTTGCCCTATCATGGTGTCCTTCTAGATTCTCTCCAGAGAAAATTGTTGTCTGTGCATTGGACCAAGGATTCATCTACAACAGAGATCCAAGTTCAGGAAAGTTAGTTCAGGCTGCCACATTACCGGACCACTCTGGTTTGATTAGATCAGTATCTTGGGCCCCATCCATGGGTAGATACTATCAATTATTGGCCACAGGATGTAAGGATGGTAAAGTCCGTATCTTCAAACTTACAGAGAGACTTTCACAAGGTAAACATTCAAAGCATCCATATGATATCAACAATGGATCATTCAATATCAACAACAATGTTAAAGACCATGATGATAGTATGATGAGTGTCGATCAAAATACACCTAACGTTGACATCCAAGTTGAACTTGTGGGTCAATATGATGATCACCATGGCGAAGTGTGGTCTGTTTCCTGGAACTTGACAGGAACGATCTTGAGTAGTTCTGGTGATGACGGTAAAGTTAGACTTTGGAAGGCTTCTTACAATAACGAATTCCAGTGTCTCTCAGTGATAAGTGCCGAACAGAAGGCCTGATGGTGGGATATAATTATATGTACTGATGCTACTACTGTCTTATGTAGTTCTTTTTCGCTTTTTTTTAATTGAATCTTATCGATGGACATGAGCTTTTTCATGGTTTTCTGTCCTGCATGCTACATTAGAGATACAACAAGAGATCGTATTAAACTGTAGGAGACTTTAATAGCGCATTTAGCATAGTGGTATATTACTATTATAGTATAGTGTGTTAGACAAATAACTTATATAAATCTATTTGTTTTGTATTTGACATGACCTTCATATAAGAAGGCGGGGAAAACCATATGAGGCGTTTGCACCTAGCTGTACATGATCTCGAGGAGTATTATTTAAGAGAGCAAAATTATATAAGTATTGGATACACTTATTTGAACAAATCCATACTAATCAGTTGGTGAATTCCAACATTTTTACAATGCTCGAAGGAATTAAAACCACACCACTTAAATCAAGACATTTTGTGGAAGAAAGTGGTGAGATTTCAATAGCACCAGCTTCGAGCACACACACAGTTAAGCCGTAATGTGGCCCCTACCGCAGCCATCTGGAATGAACTGCGCGCGGTGTGATGACGGTACAGCTCCCATTGTTGGGATTGATCGTAGCTTTTGCCCGGTGTAGCTCAGAATTTATCCATCTAATTGTATAGTTTAATGCGCACTATGTATGGTCTCTCACCACACTATGCATTTATTAGTGCTAATTATCTACCACTTTCAAAATATCGATGAGAAAGCCATACACAGATCGTACCGGTACAGGACAATACGGCCGAGAGTGTGGTCCATACCGCGTGCATTTTGTTGGGCCTACAGCTGCGACACATGATCGGGATTGACACCCGGACTAGCGATTTTATAAAAAGGTGGCTCACTCGTGTTAAGCAGATTTATTTTTCCGTTGTACCTATGCTCTGTCTGAGCCAGTGAATTGATCGTCAAGCGATGGAGGCCAAAGGACCTGTTCTCGAGAGCGTCGATGTGCTCCAAGCTAATGTCATCGCAGCTGGTACAAACAAGAAAACCAGACGTATTGTGAACGGCTTCGGTTCCCTCATGGGATCCAAGGAGATGACAGAGCCTCACTTTGATGAAAAAGCTGGTGTTGCTGACATTTTACAGAAGGATGCTCAAGAGAAAGCTAAATGGGCCAACAAGAAGCACATTTCTGAACAGCCATGGACTTTACAGAACTGGCATCAGCATATCAACTGGCTAAACATGGTGTTGGTTATTGGTATCCCATTGGCTGGTGTCTTCATGTCTCTCAATACCCCATTAAAATGGCAGACTGCTCTCTTTGCAATCTTCCATTATTCTTGTTCGGGTATTTCCATCACTGGTGGTTATCACAGATTATGGTCCCATAAGGCATACGATGCTCATTGGCCATTAAGAATCTTTTATGCATTATTCGGTGCCGCTGCCGTTGAAGGTTCTATCAAATGGTGGGGTCATTCTCATAGAATCCACCACCGTTATACCGATACCAACAGAGATCCATATGATGCTAGAAAGGGATTCTGGTATTCCCATTTGGGTTGGATGCTCATTAAACCAAATCCAAAATATAAAGCCCGTGCTGACATTGCCGATTTGATTGATGATTGGATTGTTCGTGTTCAACATAAGCACTATTTGTTAATTATGCTATTCATGTCCTATATCTATCCAATGCTCATCTGTGGTTACTTCTTTAATGACTTCAAAGGTGGATTTGTATATGCTGGTATCCTTCGAGCATTTTCTATTCAACAGGCCACATTCTGTGTTAACTCATTGGCCCATTGGATTGGTGTTCAACCATTTGATGACAGAAGAACTCCAAGAGATCACTGGATCACTGCATTGGTCACATTTGGTGAAGGATACCATAACTTCCATCACGAGTTCCCATCTGATTATAGAAATGCTATTAAGTGGTGGCAGTACGATCCAACCAAGATTCTCATCTGGTGTTCTTCTAAAGTCGGTTTGGCTTACAACTTGAAGACTTTCTCCCAGAATGCCATTGAGCAAGGTTTGGTTCAACAACAACAGAAGAAACTTGATGCCATGAGACGTCAATTGAACTGGGGTACACCTCTCAGTCAGTTGCCAGTTTGGGATACTGCAGAGTTCTTGGAGAAATGTAAAGAGGGTTCTGGACTTGTCATCATCAACGGTATTGTTCACGATGTATCAGGCTACATATCAGAACACCCTGGTGGTGAGCCTTTACTACGAGCCTCATTGGGTAAGGATGCGTCTAAGGCTTTCAATGGTGGTGTTTATTTACACGCCAATGCTGCGCATAACTTACTGGCCACTATGAGAGTCGCTGTGATGAGCGGATCAATCGGGCAGAGAAGAGCCGAATTGGAAATGAAGAAGGGCCAGTGATCTTCCATGAATACTAAAAAAAAGAACATATAAACAAACACTCACTTTTAAATTTTTTATTTTTTTTTTACTTTTGTTACTCCTTATACTAAATTTAGTGACTAAAACTTATGAGACGATGATTTTTATTTTATGACACCTGTAGATAAGCGTAAGCGTGCAGTAAAACTGCTTTCTTTCGCGTTTTGATGTTTGTGTGTCTCCAAAGGGGCCCCACCCGGTCGCATAGGTTGCTGCCTTCTCGATGAAATAGCCGCCCAAAAACTATTTTTGCAGTGCCCAAAAAACTTTTAAACATTACCAAACAACAAATCCACATATAAAACACGAATTGACCAATTGATCATATACAAATGGTCAGAAGAACGCAGTCTACCGCTCAGCTCGCAGGCCTCACTGCCGAGGAGAAGAGACTACAGGAAGATCGTGCAAAGGCCAAGTATTGGCGTCGTTGGGGGCCATACCTCTCTGAGCGTCAGTGGGGTGTTGTCAGAGAGGACTATTCCCACGATGGTAATGCGTGGGAGTCATTCACATTTGATGATTCTCGCTCCAGGACGTATAGATGGGGTGAGGATGGTCTCGCCGGTGTGTCCGATAACCATCAACTGCTTTGTTTCTCCCTGGCTATGTGGAATGAGCAGGATCATATCCTCAAAGAGAAGGCGTTTGGTCTCACTGGACCACAGGGAAACCATGGTGAGGATGTCAAGGAAGTGTATTTCTACGTTGACAATACACCTACACATTCGTATATGAAATACGTGTACAAATATCCACACGCCAAGTTTCCTTATGAAGATCTTGTGAAGACAAACAGTGAGAGATCAAGAGATGAAAGAGAATACGAGTTACCAGATACTGGTGTCTTTGATGACAATGCTTATTTTGATGTTGTGTTTGAAATGGCTAAAGAAGATGATGAGGAGTTGTGCTTTAGAATCACTGCTTACAACAGAGGTAGCAAAGCTGCACCATTACATCTCTTGCCACACGTCTTTTACAGAAATACTTGGTCATGGGGTCATGACGACTACGTTCCTTCTCTTAAGCAGTTAGATGGGTCTACGACTATTGAGATGAATCACAAAAAGTTTGGTGACGCCCGTTCGATTGTCTTTGCACCATCCCCAGGTCTCACAGAAAATCACCCTGACGTTGAACCACAATTGCTCTTCACTGATAACGAAACAAATAGAGAGAAACTATATAAACAGGAGAACACTGCAAAATTCACTAAAGATGCATTCCACGAATATGTGGTCAATGAGAAGGATGATGTTATTAACCCAGAAAATGAAGGTACGAAGGCTTGCGCATGGTTTGCATTTGACGAAGATGGTGGTGTTCCACCAAATGACTATGTGACCGTAAGATACAAATTCACAAAGGCTACAGGTGAAGTTACTATTGACGAGGACTACTTTGATCAGATCTTCCATAGACGTGAACAGGAAGCTGACCGTTTTTACTGGCGTATTACGCCATTCCCTGTCTCTGAAGAGTTGCGTCAAATCCAACGTCAGGCATTTGCAGGTATGCTTTGGACAAAGCAATTCTACCATTTCATCCAAGAAGACTGGTATAAAGGTGATCCTATTGCTCCCAAGCCACCACAAAATAGAGCTAACGGCAGAAACAAGGAGTGGAAACATATGTACATTGACGATGTCCTTTCTTTACCAGATAAGTTTGAGTATAACTTCTTTGCATCTTGGGACACAGCATTCCATTGTATACCAATTGCACTGATTGATCCAGACTTTGCAAAAAAGCAATTGGATCTTTTAACAAGAGAGTGGTATATGCATCCAAATGGTCAGATTCCAGCTTATGAGTGGAACTTTAGTGACGTGAACCCCCCAGTCCACGCATGGGCCACATTTAGAGTCTACAAACTGGAACGTAAGATGTATGGACGCACAGATGATGAGTTCCTGGAGAGAGTTTTCCAGAAGCTCTTGCTCAATTTTACCTGGTGGGTCAATAGAAAAGATCAGGATGGTAACAATGTCTTCGAGGGTGGGTTCCTGGGTTTGGATAACATTGGTATCTTCAACAGATCTGAACCACTTCCAACGGGTGGTCGTCTGGAACAGGCAGATTCTACAGGTTGGATGGCTTTCTTCTCTTTGCAAATGTTGAATATTGCATTGGAGTTGGCCAAGAAAAGACCTGTTTACGAGGACATTGCATCCAAGTTCTTTGAACATTTCTTGCTCATTGCTGATGCAATGACTTTCACAACTGAAGGTACAAGTTGTGATATCCCTGACAAAGTTGAAGAATCGCTATGGAACGAGGATGACCAGTTCTATTACGATGCAATTGCCTGGGATGGAAATAAGCGTCAACAGTTACCGGTGAGATCCCTTGTTGGTTTGATTCCATTGTATGCTTCCTTAACCTTGGAGCCCCAATTATTGGAGAGATTCCCTGGTTTCAAAAAGAGACTGAACTGGTTCATTGAAAAGAAGAGCTCTGTTGCAACTAGAAATATTGCCAGTATGGGAAAGAAAGGTGTGGGTGAGAGACTACTTCTGGCCTTGGTCAACGAAGAGAGATTGAAGGCCATTTTGAAAAGAATGCTTGATGAATCCGAGTTCTTGTCTGACTATGGTATTAGATCACTGTCCAAGTTCCATGAAAAGAACCCATATTCTTGGTTTGTCAATGGCCAAGATTACTCAATCACTTACGTCTCGGGAGAGTCTGACTCTGGATTGTTTGGAGGTAACTCTAACTGGAGAGGTCCAATTTGGTTCCCAACAAACTTCTTACTTGTGGAGTCCCTCCAAAGATTCTTCCTTTACTATGGTCCAAATTTCAAAGTTGAATGTCCAACTGGATCAGGAAACATGATGAACTTGGCACAGGTTGCTGAATTCTTGCAACATCGTTTGATCAAGATCTTTACACAAGATGAGAGCTCTGGCGTTCGTCCATGTAACGGTGAAGATGTCAAAGCTTCGGTGGATGAGCACTTTGAGAATTATATCCCATTCTATGAGTATTTTGATGGTGACACGGGTCGTGGTCTTGGTGCTTCTCATCAGTGTGGTTGGACTGGACTTGTTGCCAAACTGATTCAAGATACAGGATTGACAATGAAATCTAGGGACGGGTTGAAAACACCTGCTGCAGTTATGGATGGCGAAGAACCTGGCTCGTACTTCCCTAAGTCTCCAGTGCCTGGTCGTATGATGAGACGTCAGTCCTCTAAATCTTTGGCCACATTGACTGCGGAGATTCTGGAGCTTGATGACGATGAGAGTAATGCATTGACTATGAACTTGAAGTCGAGACCATCCAGTGCAGTCTTATCTAGGGCTTCAAGTAACCCATTATCAAGAACCTCTACGAATAGAACGATGGCATCTGATGATGAGGATGAGGATGACAAGCATTTGCTTGAACAGATTAGAAGTGCTATGGCTAGGTTCTCCGTGCACAATGACGAAGCCGACGATGACGACGATGAGCTCTTCTCCAGTGATGAGTTTGAGGCACATACATGATAGAGAAGTAGAAAGACAGTATCGATCATATAAACATATACAAAAATATATAACTTGTTTGCCTTATAGACCCAAAATGATTACTTTGTATAATAAATTTTTTTAAAAAAGGTGCAGCACGAATGGTGAGTCTCCATCGGAGATTGTCGGGCCATAGGATGAACGCCAAAGAACTTTGAGTCTCAAATTAAGTCAACATATACAGTGATGAATCCTTGAGACTGAAATTTATCTATACAACTTGGACCCTTTTTTAAGCGCAAGTCATATAGAACTTCAGCTCGCCAAGTCGCGGATAAGAACATGCACACGACTTGAGTCATCTGCATTAACACCAGATCGGTGCATATCCCCGATGGTCCTTCAACATCGCCTAAGCGGGTAATCAGTGCGCTTTCTCCGAACAGCACTAAAATCGTTTCTTTGTTTGAGAATCTTTCCTTATCACCATTTGAAATGACAGGATCAGCTTTCTTATTAGACGAAGTCATTGCCATACGATGTCTCAACTGAAAGAAGAAGACTACAAAGAAGCGGAGGTCAGTGTTGACCAGCAAGATATATCACAAGAAGATGACTCGCATGAGGAGGACCCTTACTCTAGGTACTCACCAGCTAGGAAGAACGTCTTCGTTGCAGTTATTGCATTGGCAGTCTTCCTATCACCTTCTTCCTCCATGGCTTTCCTCCCTGCAGCAAAGGATATCGCTAATGACTTTAATACCGAAGTTGTCACAATCCATCTCTCTGTCGCCATGTACACTATTGTGATGGCCATCTCACCGTGTCTGGCAGCTCCCCTCGGTGACATTTATGGAAGACGTTCGATGTTCTTGGTATGTACTACTGGATTCACAATAGCTTCTGCACTTACTGCTGCATCTCAGAATTTAGCAATGTTCTTTGTGTTCCGTTGTGTTACAGCCCTGTTTGGTACAGCTTTCTTCTCTCTTGGTGGAAGTGTTGTTGGTGATATTTATATTCCACAGGAGCGTGGTAATGCTATGGGATGGACGTTATTAGGATCTCAGCTTGGGCCTGCTTTTGCACCAGTTATTGGAGGCATTATTGCCACTTATACAAGTTGGAGAGTAATCTTCTGGGTTTTGACGGGTCTTGGTGGATTGACCGGTGCATCTGCATTCTTCTTCCTTACGGAGACTTCAAGGAACCTTAGATACAAACAAGTACAAAAGGAGACCGGTAAAAAGTTTGTTTGGGTCAAATTTAACCCTTTCACAGTTGCTATGTCATTAAGGTACCCAAATTTAGTACTTGGAGGTCTTATGAGTATGTCTCTCGTGTATAGCATGTACTGTATGACAACACCTATTCCAAATGTTGTTGATCCGAGATTTGGCCTTACGACTCCAGTACAAAGTGCTCTATTTTACTTGGCACCTGGGTGTGGATACCTATTTGGTTCTATATTCGGTGGTAGATGGGCCGATAGATATGTGAGATTGTATATTAAGCTGAGAGGAAAGAGAGTACCAGAAGATCGTCTCAGATCTACCCATGGTTCATTCATCGCCCTACCAGTTACTATTTTGATATATGGATGGTCAATTGAAAAAGAAGTTGGTGGTATACCATTACCCGTGGTGGCATTGTTCTTTAATGGAGTTGCACAAACCTTCTGTTTCCCAAGTCTTAACGCATATTGTGTGGATTGTCTCCCACATTTAGGAGGTGCTGGTATCGCTTCCAGTTATTTCACTAGATTCATTGCTGGTGCAATTGGATCTGCAACTTGTTTGATACAAATTGAACATATTGGTGTTGGTTGGACAAGTACAATTTCAGCATTTGTGCTACTGGGTGGATACGCTGCGTGCTTGGTATTGATCAAATTTGGTGGTAGAATTAGAGAGTCAGCATTGAAGAGGGACGGAATTGAGATATAGAATATAATTAATACTACTTTAATAGACTAATGAAACAAAAAACAAAAAACAAATACAAAACATTCCGAATTCATATCATAAGCAAAGGTGAAGAATTTACCAGAATTTGTTGGCAATGACTAACAAGATCAATAGGATAAGGACACCAATGATAGCATACGATATTATTTTATTAGCAGCGGCTCTTCTTGTCATAGACTTTAGTGTTTGAATAGATCTATCAACATAACCATCAGCTTCAAACAATGTCTGTCTTGAATTTTGCAATTGTTCTCTTTGTGATCTCAAATCAAGCATAATATTCGAACCAATTTGCTCAGTTTCCGAGGCAATTCTAGAACTTTCTCTTAGTCTTTCGGAAGTTCTTTCTAATGCGGCATTTGATTGAAGTAGTTGTGATCTTTGTGAGTCCTTGTTGTAGTTATTTGATCCCAATAGTTGTCTTCTATCTTCATCATCCATCAACTTCTTAAGTTCTTTCTTACACTTATCCACATCTGAACGATATGATCTGATTTTGGCATTATAAGCCGATCTGGCACCAGATTGGATGTTTTGCACTTCAATAGCAAGTTGGTCAAGCTATATTTGTTGTTAGTACTCAGTACATTCCTCTCTCTCGATAACGAGATTCTCATATCCATATATAAAAAGTAAAACAAAAACATACAATTTCAATACATTCATCAGTTGCCTTCTCCACGGACTTCATTGCCTCACGACGTTGTTCTGTTCTTATTTGTTAGTACATTCTCCTACCATTTCGCCAAAATGGCACTTATCGGGGGATGGGGGGGGGTTGAACATACCACCATCGAGACCTCTAATCTGTTCGAGTTTCTGTTGTGCCTCATTGTAAGCGACTTGGTAATCAGTCTCATACGTGTTGAAGAGGTCTGAGTTAGCACCGTCCAAAAGACCTTGGGATGACATCTTTAACAGTTTCTAAGCGTATGATGATATTGTACAAGAGAAAGGGGGGGGGGCACTGCAAGGATTTATGTGCCAGCTTTTGCGGCCCAAGTCGAGGCAGAGCGGCGAGGTCACGTGCCTGCTGACTCAGTCGCCGAGTGGAGGCCGAACCTTCGGGGCTGGAAAGTTCTCCCCCTCCAAAAATTTGTTTAAATTTGTTTGCGATTATAATAATTTTATTAAAGTAACTGAACCATTAACAAATAGAGATAAGAAGGATGCTTAGAACGGTGGTGAATGTTCTGAGACCTCAGAGATCCATTCTTTCTAGTTCCGTATCGAAGCAGTGGATGGGTATGAAGACACCGATGATTAGAAATTTCCAAACCACAACTATTAAATTCCATGGACATATACATAAACCAAAAGAAGGAGAAGAACTTCATGTGACTTTTATCACAAAGGAAGGAGAACAACTGACATATGAAGTTGCTGAAGGGGATTCAATTTTGGATATTGCACAACATTATAACTTAGATATGGAAGGTGCATGTGGTGGTTCTTGTGCTTGTTCTACATGTCACGTTATAGTGGATCCAGATTTCTATGATGAGATCCCAGAACCAGATGATGATGAGAATGATATGTTGGATTTGGCATTTGGTCTTACTGAGACTTCTAGATTAGGTTGTTGTATTCATATGACTAAAGAGATTGATGGTATTAGAGTAGCTCTTCCAGCGATGACTCGTAACGTTTCATCTTCGGACTTCTCCTAAGATTCTTGCATCAGTTCTTATTTATTCACTATCTCTTTTCCAGTTCTTGGGCTTTTTACTTCAAACTACTTTTACTATTGAAGAGGAAAGTTGTGCTGCTGCTTAGACAACTCCATATTCTCTCAGAACTTATAAATATCTTGAATTTCCAAAATAAAGACCTTGTACATGAGAAATAATCAAATGCTTTAATGCTTATGTAGGATATCTTGGATATTTCGGTCATAACGGATTATCTCGGGGACGTGGATAAAAGTTAACATATTTAAATTGCAGTTGCAATTGGTATTCCTGCCAAATTGCATAAAAACATCTCTAAATTGCCAAATTGCATAAAAACAGATCTGAATTGCCAAATTGCGTAAAAACAGATTAACGAAAGATACGTAACCAGGACAACCAATTTTTTTTTTTAATACAAAGGAACCATCGCGCACAAAATGTAAACAAAGGGGAACTTCAAAACGAAACCCTCATAAAACCCCATAAAACCCGTAAACCCCCATAAAAACGGCCTGTTTGAAGAGACCTGCAAAGAGTTCTCAGGTGGAAATCTCCCATTAACTCTGATTATATTGTTCTGTTCCCCTCTGGGCTTTTACCACATCTGACCTGAAACACATATAAAACTCATTATGACACCGACAGATTCACTTAATTCCAGTGCCATGAGGCAGACACATACATCTCCACCAGTGAAACAGAGGAAGGCTCTTACGGAAGTTGGTTCAAACGTTAACTTATCACCACATTTCGCTCCATCTATGAAGATGAATCCAAATATAATGGGGGATGGTAAGAAACCATCAAAGATTCCATTTGGACATCGAAGAACATCAAATCCGGTAACTTCCTCGGGATACAGTAATAGTGCTGCTCATATTCATCTGCGAAGTATATCCGAGGCATCCTTGAGGAGTTCTTCTAAGATTGCACAACCCCCAAAGAGAAATATCCCACATAGTGCCTTTACGCTTCAAGACCCAGATGCATTAAAGAGACAATTACAGAACCAAGAGAGATTGATGAAGCTCATTTCCGTTGAACAGGATAAAATTGATCAGTTGGATAAGAAAATCTCGGAATCAAGGATTAAGAATGAAGAATTGGATCGTAAGAAAGAGAATATGTCTCGTGCAATAAGTCAATTCAAAATCAAAATCAGTAATACAGAAGCTGAACTAATTAATGTTGATTACAAATTGGAGAGTACAAAACAATCAGCAATGAAGGAACGATTACATGAAGAACAAATGCAGGTGTTAAGATTGAAGGAGTATCAACACACTTTGATGAGAGAGTTGGACGAATTTGAATCTGGTCTTCAGGAGGGTCTTGCTGATATTATATCATATAAGGATGATGTTGGTGAAAGGGAGATCTTGGAAATGGAGGAATCTTTGAATACAATCATGAAAGATGTTAAATCCTTAAGAGAAAAGAATGAAATTAAGTATGAAGAAGAGAGGAAACTACTCGATACGACATTACAAAATAAAATCAAAGAATCCGAAAAAGAATGCGAGGAATTGACTAAAGGTTACGAAAGTACCTCACAGGAGATTGCAAAATTGAATGAAGAGTTGGATGCTGCACAAACGGATGTTAATACAATCACTAAAGAGCTTGAATCCATAAAGGTAATGATTCAAGAACAGACCGAATTGAAACTATCGGGAAGCTCAAACACAGAAAAGCTACTAATGAAGATTAAAAAACTAGAAATGGATAATGAGCTCATTGACAATGAACTTCAACAGGCAAAAATTGATGCAGATGCCGTGGATAAGAAATATCAGGAGTCTGATATGAAGATGCACAAAGAACTACAGTTTAGAAGACGAATTGAGAATTCCATCTACGATCTTTTGGGAAAGCTAAGGGTATACCTTCGTTTGAGATCTTCATCGGGGACAACCTCATTTCATGTATCACATGACGATGATAATCCAACATGTGATTCATTGACAGTGAATAATAACAGCTTATACCGATTCAATAGGGTCTTTGATCACAACGTTCCAGATCTTACAGTTTCCAGAGAGTCATCCACAATATGTGAAAGTGCATTGAACGGTTGTAACGTATCGATTGTGATATCTGGAGTTGATGACCAATCAATTACTAGAGTTTTGTTGAAAGAGTGTATTTCAACTTTGCAAGACCGTGAAGAGCGCTATACAAGTAAGAATTGGCAATTTGAGTATGGGGTACAAATCGTTTCAATAACACCCAATGGAGTCTTTGATATTTCAACAAACACATCATCGGATATCAAATTAGAGAGTAGATCTATAATGCTCTCTGCAAAGACATTATCAATTGATAAGATTGAAGATTTTATGACGTTAGAGGACTCATCTACATTAGTTAAAGTCTCAATCACAGCCAAATCACCTACAAAATCATTTAAGTCAGCACTTTACATTTTCAATCTTTCCTGCATTGAATCATTTGATTTGATTCATAACACAACGGCAAAAATCTCTCAAAATAAGTTCAGTACAACTGAATTTGAGAATTCAATGTATCAATTGCTTCATTCCTTGTATTCCAATACAAAAGCCCTTACCATATGTAATGTTGAAGATTCGGAGACTGAAGAGAGTATTAAATGGTTGGAACTGGCTACATATGTATCCAATGTTAATGCAGCACCCGTCAAGAGAGTTTATAGTAAGCTATCATCTTCAGCTTGATAATGAATACATTAATGATATTGAACTACTAGTAGATTTTCTTAATGGAGTTATAATCATTAAATTGTGTGCTCTCTCTTTTACACTTTCAAGATGTCATAGATGAGAAGGTTCAATTCTTCCCTTGTTCCCATATTAGCATCTTGTTCTATTGTTTCTGTTTCCTTTTTGATCTCTGATCCAGACGGCGAATTTTTGATCTCCTTCTTTTGTGATAATGGTGAATTTGTTCTTGAAGTTAGTGATCGATCGTTTCCATAAATTGGCATACTTGATGATAGTTGAATTTCATCAATGAGTTCATCAATTGATGTTTTTGGTTCTATAAATTCATCATCTTTTAAACACACGGCATTAAGACGATAAAGAGGCCCACTTGGTTCAACCAAGAATGGATGAATGTTAAAAGTATCCACCATGTCTTCATTTGTTAAAGTGATTTTCTGTCTTTTCACTAATGATGATACCGATTCCAACATATCATCTGCATATTTTCTCTTTCTATAACGTGCGGTATCAATTGCACTTTCCACGATATTTTTAAGATAAGTTTCCAATCCGTGGTACATAATTTCAACCACATCTTTATTCAATTGACCTGGGATACCATGTTCTCTTGAAATTCCCAGCATTCTCGTTTTAAGTTGATCAGATTCCGGTAATGAAAATGCTTCAATACTAAGAGGAGTATTTAATGCATGATTAATATCTTGAGTCCATTCAATTGTATTTCCTTGAAGATTTTTATCTTTATCAGTAACATATGGAATTTTTGGAAGAAGTTGTTGTCTTGTTAATGTGATTGTAGAATTTGCCATTTTTTGTTTACCAGAATCTCTTGTAATCATCTTGATTCGATGTCTTTCTCTAATTGGTAAATTCATAATATCTTTTTTCAATTTTTCATATTCCGAGGATTGTTTAACACCTCTTTTAATCTGCTTTTTAGAAGTTGTACCAAATGAATACTTCGATTGATTTTGACCTGGTCCATCTCTTAAAGAATTAGCCAAATTTGCAAGTAATAATTGATTATGCATTCGTACCATCTTCGAATCAATAAGCATGTTTCCAAGTGTATTCGTTAATTCCACACGAGAAAGACGTCCCACAAGAAACATCGATATCGTCGTTTGATATTTATCCCAATTAATCCCAAGTTTCTTCTGTAAATCCGTGGCAAGAAGTTCCACTTCAATACGTTTAGACGACTTCTTGTCAATGGTCTGTTGGCTCATCGTTGGTGTGTCCGAGGGTGTCGGCTTCTCAGAGAGTTCAGATGTCATCCTAATGTGGCAAAAAAAAACAACCCCAATGCCTCTTTGTATGATAAAATGCGTTTGTAGTCAACAATGTATATGTGCGTGTTGACACAGAAAAAGCGGGAGCAGTTATTTAGTATGGCGGGGGAGAGAAGACGTATCACAAAACCGTTTAGGGGGAGGCACCAGCGAAAAAAAAGCGTTAACCAAAAGAGGATTCCACCGTTAAAAAGTTATCTGTGATGTTTGCAAGGGAAATCCGAGCGTTTATTGTTCGTTTTGTTGATGTTTCCTTTGACAGTCGTCAACGCTTCCCACACCCGCCGTGTTGGGTTTTTCCCTTTAAACACCGCGCTCGCGCGAGGTGTCTGGGTGTCCGGACACCTCATGTACATTAGCTATATAACTACATCCTTAAAAAACAGAGTTGATGTATTTCTTTTTTTTCACAGTGTTTCTTTGATCAGCCTGTCGATGGTATTCTCGTGATCTTCGTTGTCGAATGACTTGGTTAGGGAACTCATACTTAATGGTCTTTGAGATTTCTTTTGTTTGGGATAAGGGATTTCTCGTAATGGACTTAATTGATAAAGAGATTCCAGTTCCTTGATACGTTCTTCATCTTCTTTGGCTTTCATCTCAAGTAAATAAATCTTCTCTTTCAATTCAAATTCCCTTTTTTTGGAAAAAAGTGCTTCTTTTTCAAGTTTATCCTCTAAAAATTTAATCTTTCTTCTTAAAATAACTTCAAATTTACTAGAATCTTGTAATGTTGATCTTAAATCATTTAATGTTAAATCATCTTCTTGTAATTTAACCTCTTTTACATTCATCTTTTCTTTTAAATTCAAATTTTCATCCTTAAGAACAAGTATTTCCTTTTCTAATGATCTTACCCTTTTCGAAGATTCTTCTTGTTGATCTTTTAATTCGTACTTGATTTTCAAATCTTTATATTTCCCCACAAATCTATAATATGAATCATATAATTTTTGACTCTTCTTCAATTCAAGGATAAGCTCTTCTCGAATTTTTTTGTATTTCATCTCCATACTTCTATCATGATATCTTGAATCATCATTATTAGTTTTCAGATCTTGGAAATGTGAAGTTATTTCTTCCAAATCTAATGCATTCTGATCTAATTCCTTCAATATATCATTTTGTTCAGATGTAGAGGAATAATTATCAAATGCTTTATTCCTTCTAAAGTAAGACTTGGTGGATGTTGGTGGTCTAATTTCAGAATTCTTAATATCAGGTAACTTTGTACGAGTCGGTGTCCGTGATCTTACTTCCTTAGATTGAGATGCAAGTCCTAATCTTCTTCTCCAATCATTTAAAGGAATAGGAGGTGAAGATGATGTAACTTCTATATGTTTGTTTCTCTCTGCATTGGAATCTGCAGTCATTAAATTCTTTGTTCCAGATGACAGAATATCATCTTTGTGAATATAAGGACTTGGGAATCGTCCTGGATATGCCTGTGGTAAGGATGTGTGTTGACGAAGTGAAACATAAGGATCCAGATAAGAAGCTGATCGTGATCGCCGTAAACTTGGTGTACGTTTAGAAGTGAATGTGGAATAATCATCATCCTCTAGATCTGGAAGTAAATCTTTCTCTCTATAGAACTCTCGATCTGAGCTTCTTCTCTTGTAATGGTCTGGGTGATTCTGCCGCGTTTTATATTCATCAGATTGTCTTTCCTGTGTTGAATAGTTCTTGTTTCCCCATGAGACGTTCTTTCGTAGCATGTCAGTGTCGTCAATTGTGGAGAATCGAGGTTGTCTGTTAGCCCTGGATGATTTATTCTTGTAGTGGAAAGTATCATCTTTAGCAAAAATATCTTGCGTATTGTCATCTAATGAGCGGTCAATATCATGTTGATTCTGTGTGCTTTTCATAGCCTTATATTTGGCCATTGGTGTTTGTCTGTTGAACAGAGAGTTCCATGCCCATTGTGCAAGCCCAGGGGTTGGCGGTGGTTGTTGAATATCACCTTTCCACATCCGTTTTTTGAGCTCTCAGTAAACAGTATGACCTAATCTCAGTCCAAATCAAAGTACCGGAAAGAGAGAGAGACTTGCGATAAAGAGATGAGGTAGAATGTGTTCAATCAAAAAGCGTATTGTGGCAGAGGCTCCTTGTTTACGCGCGCGCATCGCGAACTGCAACTTCCGGGGGCGCGTCAAAAGGTAAATAATCACCCCCGGAATGGCCGTGTTGATTACCTCAACTTTTTCTATGAGTTTCTTTGCTTAACGGTCTGAGACACGATATTTTGCCTTTGCGCCAATCTTGACTCAATCAGGAAGTCCATCAAAATGTCAATATTTTATTATCTCAAACAGTGTTTACTGTAAACATTCAAGCTTTATATTATATTTTGCTCAAAATAAAACGATTTTTTACACCGTTCAGTAATGAATTGTACTATATATATTTCTGGAAAAAACACATTCATGTCACAGTGACAAAAAAAGAAGATTCAGCTTAAGCCTCACGCACAACGACATAACTGCTCCCCCCATCTGGTAGCATTTCCTCCCAAAAGAAGACCGGTCCTGCAGATCTAACAAGGAAAATGGTAAACAAAGGGATGCACGACTAGGATTGTTATGTTGTCATCATGGGGATCTTAGACATCGATCGAAGGGGTTTAATCTTGATTTAGTGCCTAAAGATAGTAAAATAACAACAGATTCAGTTTATTGATGACGCGGGTTCTGATTGAAGTTATAGACATGAGATATCTCAGATCCGCAACAACCTTGTTAAATGTTTACAGATCTTGCTAGAACTTTTAACAAACCCGGCTCTATAACATTTAGTACACACTACGATATATAATGGCACGATGACTTTTTATTTTTAGTTAATCGGTATGTGGTGATAACCCACCTTGATTTAGCGTATCTGAATGTAGCGGTACGCGTGGTAGAGGTATGTTTACTTGTAACTGGTCTGTGTGTTGTTTGTTGATGGGGTAACCTTTAGGGGCGCCCTTTGAGACTTACGCGTCGAAATTTACGACACCAGATCCACGCGCATGCACATAAGTGGAAGGAGTTGGTGCCAATTGGCGTAATATTCGACGGATCGAGTAATTCTAGTTTGCGCGCGATGCATCATTCTACGCAAAAACCCCATACTGGCTCCATTGGAAGGTACGTTCTTCTTTCAGACTCTGGCGGCTTCTTCGGCCACACATGGGGCTTTGTTCACAGGTTGGGAATTAAAACATTATGAAGTTGTTAAGAAGTGGTAAGCATAATGATTTTGATATCAAATCATAATTTCACCATCATTCCCTACACAAAATTTCTCCGATCATACCGTTGATTGTCATCCCCATATTGAAAGGGATTTGCGCCAAAATCAACGAAAATAGCCAAAACCGTTGGCGCGCAAAAACAAAAGGCTACGGCGGAATGCGTTGTTATGCGTTCTTTTGCATCTCAGTGTTATGATAAACAGAATCCTTTTGTATATTTTGAAGTTCAAAAATTGAAGATAAAAAGTCTGGAACAACGAGATATCAATTGAATTTTATTGAATATTTCAATTGGCTAAAGAAATTTCATTTAGTTCCCCAATTTACCCCAACCCCTGGCGTCCCCTTAAGAAAACTTGGGCGGTAACTTTAAGGCGATTCCGCTCCCTTGGTTATGCGCGGGGTGGTGGTGCAGTGCAGCTTAGACAGCAGGACGGGCCAGGTTCCAAAGGGGTGCCAGGAAAAACAAACAAGACCCATTCTCGGTCTCTCCACTTTGCTCCTTCAGATTTGCTGAGTCCATATATAGCCCGGCTCCTTTCCCACCCTTTCTACACACTCCCTTCCATCAAACCATTGAGTTGAATAGTGTGAGATTGTCGCCATAACAGTTGTAGTACAAATAAATTGTGCTCATTCTCTTCCTAACACATTCCCTTTTTCAAAAGGCACCAGCACTCATCGCTTCACCCACACTCTTTTCACCACAATTTTTTTTTATTAGCCTCTGCTCACACTTGAATTGATTCATTCGGCTTGATTCATTCATAGTTCTTCTCAATCCCATCCAAACAAACTTAAAGTCACTCTTTTCAACAATCATCATATAACATTCCCAGAATTCAATGTCAGTTGGTCTCAAAGTCACCGCCGTTCAGAAGCCATACCCATTCGAGCTCTCGACAAGTGAGCTCACCGCACACACAGCAGCACTGTCGGAGTACAATGATGAACTCTCTGTTTCTTTGTACCGTACTGCACTAAAGTACAAACCAGAACTCTCTTTGATCAAACAACAACCAGAGGTCAAGCCAGCACTTCGCCACACCTTATTGGAATTTCTTTTGAAAATTTCCATAAGGACCAAGGTCACATATGGTATCTACTACCAATCTGCCCGTCTTTTTGATAGATATTGTTCCAAGAGAGTCGTTCTCCGTGAACAGCTTCAACTCGTTCTGGCAACGTGCTTGTGGCTCTCTGCAAAGACATATGGAGGATGCAACCATATCATCAACAACACAAATGTCCCACCAGGTGGTCGTTTCCATGGTCCAACACCGAGGGCAAGAATCCCTCGTCTAAGTGAGTTGGTTGCGTTCTGTAATGGTGGATCTCGTGCTGCTACTTATGACGAAGGAATGTTTGTTCAAATGGAGCGTCACATCTTGGATACTCTGAATTGGGATGTGACTGAACCACAATTGGGTAACTGGCTCAACAGATTCTACGAAAACAACTTGATTCAATTCGAAATGAATAACTCTCATGAATACTTCAACGAGAAGATCGAACTTATTCACGTCAAACGTTTCCTATCTGAAGTATCACTTCTGGAACTGAGACTCGTTGAACTTCATCCTGCAGAACTCACTACTGTCATATTCAGAACCATGTCCGATTTCTACCCAGACATGAAGTTCCATTCAGAACTTCAGATTCCAGAAACATTGAGTGAGGAGAAGATTCAATTTTACCAATTGTTACTCTGTGATGCAGTCGTGAACCTCTCTGGTTTCTATTTAACATATTACACATCCCTCCCAGGTGTTAAGACCTTTTACCACTGCCTCCTTAAGACCCTTCTCAAGTTGGATGCAGAACAGGCTGGTCCTTTCAAGTCCACACAATTCACTACTCCATTGCCTTCTCCAATGAAGTCTTTGGCAACTCCACCAAGTTCCAGAAGAGGATCCCCCGTTGGCACTTCAGTTGTCTCTGGGTTCATGAATGGTGTTGTCCAGCCTTACCCACCAAACAAAAGAGCAGGTGGATTCACACCTCCAATGACCCCAAACGAATGAATCTTTTAATCAGCTCTTATTTTCCACCACATGATTAACGATGCCTTCACAACTCGTGCATTGTCCCAGACTTCTCTCATGTTGCTTATCCAAACAATTCACGCTTCTTAAAAAACATCGGGGCGCCACGTATACATATACTTACGTTTACCATTACATTCACCTATATCTTTCCTCCACTCCTTCAGCACACACAAAGTTCACTTCCAGCTTTTTATGACCCCCTTTCATGCTCGTTCTTTATATGACTTTTCATGTTTCTTTATCGTCCTTCGTTATATTGTTTTGATTTTCAGTATCTTTTGTTTTTTATTATTATTATATTATTGTTGATGTTGATGTTGTTGCTGTTGCTGTTGCTGTTAGGATTTGACAGCATATAGAGAAAGATTTCTTACTTTAGTCAGATTTACTCATTTTAATAACATATATTCTGGTTATGCACTACTTTTTAGACAATTTTATATGATATTAAATTACTGTATTAAATATATATCAAAGCTGGTTTGAAACGACAGATCTAATCTCATCAGTGTATTGAGTATCAGCTAATGCAGCCTGGAGGGACTCAGAGATAATTTGTTCCCAATCAGAGTTCAAAACGCTGACCAATTGGAGGAAACTCAAGAGGAAGATGGCAACACTCAAACCGATCCAAAGACCAAAGAGCTCCAAGTGGAAGCCAAATGCCAACCAGAAACCAAGAGGCAAGGCAATCAAGTAGTATGCAACGAGAGAACAATAAGCAGCGATTTTCTGACGTCCTTGTCCTCTGAGAATACCACCAGTTACGGCACTAAGACAGTCACTGACTTGATAAAGTGCTGCAATTGGGATGATTTTCTCAGCGAGGGAAATAACATCTGGGTCGGAAGTAAACAACTTGATAACGCGTGTCTTGAAAAGAATGAGGATGATACCGTTGAAAGAACCAACGGCAAGAGAGAGTATAATACTAGCATTAGCGGATGTGACAGAAGACTTCTTTGATGCAGCACCAACGTAATTTGCAATTCTTGTAGATGCTGCAATACTAATAGCAAATGGAACTTGATACAACAGCACGGAAATAGTGGTGATAACACTTTGTGAGGCAAGAATGACTGTACCGAATCTTGCTGCACTCAATGTCAAGATTTCAAATGCCAACCATTCACTCAAGACACCAATACAACCATTGATGGAAAGGTTGATCATGCGTCCCCAGTTTTTAAACAAGTCGTTAGGGAAACCACACCAACACTGATATCCGTCCACGTAAATTGCATATAATCCAAGGAATGTAGCCATGATGTAATTGGTTGAGACGATGGCAATTGGAGCACCGACGAATCCCAAATTTGGAGGACCCCATACGAGGTAATAGTTCAAGAAGGCATTGAAAGGTGCTGCGAACAAGATAACATATGTAGAGGCATGGAAAATGTTCTGTGCCTGAAGGAAACGCTTTAAAGTCTCGAAGAGAATGAATCCTGGGAGACCAATAGACAAAATAGCCAAATATTGGGAAGCGAGTGAGACAAGTCTAGCATCGTCAACAAGGAAAGTAAGAATAGGGCTAGCCAAGATAGTCCAAATAGTGATGATTGGGACGGAAAGCATAAATAGGAAGATTGTACATCTCAAGAAGTGAAGCCCGACAGATCTGTAATCGCGACGACCATATGCTTGGGCACACAGGGTATCCAAAGAAGTAGATGTACCTTGGAACAGACAGTAACCAGTGATGTTAGCTGTCATACCAGCAAGAGACACTGCTGCTAATTCGGTCTTACCAATTCTTCCAACAGAGAAGACTGAGGCAACATTCAACGAGTATTGGAGAAGGAATGTGATGACCAATGGGACAGAATACTTACTGACAACTTTGAATTCATCGTGGAAGCTAGTTTCAACATCTGGGAGGTGTCCTGTAGACATGACATGTTTAATGGTGTTATGTGACTTTATACGTTTCAAGTTTGCCAAAGATCCCTGTCTTGAAGGGTAGGAAGAGATCAGATCTGCTGGTCCGTTGGGCGTGTATGGAGCAACGTTTGGATCTCTAAGACTCTGCAGAAGTGGTGTTTGCTGATCGATATGATCCGCATCCTCTTCATCTTCGGACTCAATGGCACTACGGTCAATAGGTCTGAAAAAGTCCAAAATTGATCCAGCATCGTTGATTGTTGAAGCGAGAGATCCACGTCTTGTACCCGTCATCATATGTTGTGTGATGGTCTCGAGGCGTGGGACATCAAGATAAGGGGCCGGCCCCGTAGTGATTGGTTGGTCTGACATCTTCAAGGAATACAATACTCTCGAGAGATATCTGTTCCACCAGTTTGCAGAAGATCAGGGAAATCAACTGGATTATAAACTGAATCAGTTCAGCGTCTTAAATCAGTTGTCCGAAATTGAGGTGGAAGAATGGGTATTTTGTTTACATGCGCAGATCTTACAGACTCGCGAATTTTCGCAGCGATCAGCCACTCCCTTGGCCGGTAAGGCAGCCACAACTGATAAGCACAGTTTTGCTGTTTTAGGAAGCCGTCTCTCTTATCAAAGGAGCTTATGAATTAAATTTTTTAAGAGTACATACTTTTTTTTTTTCAATGAAGTGACAGCTCTCGAAGTTTGTAAATTATTCATTTGCATATTTGCTGATGATTCTGTGCAGCACATTCTTTGTTTCTTTTTTTAAGACCCCTTGATCCCTCGGATCAGCATAGACCTAAATAGAAAGCTCTTCAGTCTCAAAACCACATACAACACACCGCCTTTTCATGACTGTTAACCCATCATCATTCTTACCACCATCCATAGCATTAGAGAACTCGTGTTTGTGGTTATCGTACTTACCTTCTCTTAAACGTCTGTTGTACTCCTCAGCTCTAGTCTTTTTACGCATCTCTTTCATCTTTATCTCAAACTTTTTGTCTCTGCGTTTAACTTTACCTTCTTCACGCCTCTGCCATTCGTTGTCTAATCCATCTGCTCCTCCCCATTTCTTAAATGCAAACTCTTCAACTTGGTACCTCAAGAATAACTGCATCCTATTGAAATTACTATGTGGATTTGGTTTAGACATTCTAGCCAATAATAAATGATCCTCTAATTCGGATTCTGTTAAAAAATAGTCTTCACGGCATTCTGTCTTTGTCAATAATGAATATTTTTCAGGATGACTCTTTGCACATCTCCTGCAAACACGACACTTGAATGTCTCCCATAGCTTCTGATCAATCTCATATGTTCCACATTCAAAACATTTGGTAGCATTTTCCATATCCATAGGTGGTGGTAAATCATGTATCACCCTTTGCTCTTCTCTCCATTCATCAAAAGTTTTCTCTTCACCATTAGGTTGATCGGTATCTATTGATATGAAACCACCTTTTGAATCCTTCATTTTGGATAAATCATATTCAATGTATTCAGATGTGACAACAGAAGGTTTAAACTTCTTTTGACCTTCTGTATTTGTATTTAGTGATGGATTTGAATTACTTGATGCATTCCTGAAATTCTCTTGTTTCTCTTTTAATTTTGCTAAAGCCTTTTGTCTGTTCTCTTCAATCTTCTTTCTTTGTTCATCTGTCAATTGCTTGATCGCAGATAAGTTCACCCTTTCTCCTTGTAATGGTGTCTTACTGACTTTATTAACTGTTGATCCTGTAACAGCACCTCTCAATTTTAGTCTTTCAAGGGCTTTTCGTCTGTTTTCATCCTATGTAGATAAATGTCAGTTGTTGCTCAAGCTGATACAAGTGTAACGAGAAGAGTGGCAAACTTAATGAACATTCGTTATTACACTCTCCCTACAAACTATAAAACTCACGACTTTGGCTTGTTGTTCTGGAGTAAGAGCCATTGTTCTATCACCCGGAGGGAACTTCCGAATTACGACTCCTCCGTAAAATAGCACTTATAGAAGTTCAGCGGTTTAAAGAAATTCTGAAAATTTCCAGCCTATGTCCATCTGTCGGGAAACACCAGGACACCACTCTGAGTATTGGATTCAATGCCTCTTTGTACTTCAACTTTTAATTCTTCTGACTTGCAGTATCATTCGAGATTTTTCAAGCTAAAGATGATCTCTGCTTATGTTGTTTTTTTAGCAGTATGAGCTCGTTGTGTGTATATGGTGTATCATGAACCATTGGTGTGAGGCGTCGGAAATAAGCAATATGCAATAATATGGACAAGAACGCTGTACGCGCCAAGATTATAATCAAATAGCAAGTTATTCATTTGAGATTGTCCATTGTATTGATACCTCCGAGGAATTTCTGATTTGGAAGATCCGGTATGTATTAACCGTGAATTACCTGCATATCAAAAGTCGTAGTAGAAAGGGGAGAGACCTCGAGAAGATCCGTGTACCGTATCTCGACCCAAACACAGACCATATTTGTGTATTGCAAAAGGTTTATATTCTGTACTAAGAATACATTTATCTTAGATTATTTAGTTCTTTTGGTACTCAAAAAACTCTTGTAAACCCTCCCCCACTTAAGATATTTCGTGTTTGTGTGTGCAAATCCCAATTACTCGCGACGATCGACAAATATACTGAAAAGCTCATAAACCGTTGACATCATCAAACAACTTGTGAACAACTGGTAAAACAAGGGCATTTGCTTACAACTCATAACAAAAATGGCCGAGGACAGTCTAATATCATCATTGTATCCACCCCCACCTCCATATGTCAAGTTCTTCACAGGCGAGAACACCGACAAGCTTAAAGAGTACAAGGAACAACAACCTGACAAGAACGACACAGAACTCGAATTCAAATCCGGAGATGAACATTTACGGTTTCTGATACCACCTCAACAACCGAGTGGTGAAACGTACCGTTCATTTGGAAGTCTATGGAACTTCAATGATAAGATACCGAAATTGGAAGAACAAGGAATTCAACAGCTTTATAAGGACGTTGACTTACCATTAGGAGAGGACTCTCAATTCAAGATTGACGAGTTGAAAAAACTATTAAAATCTTTACTTTTGAACTTCTTGGAAGTGGTTGGTGTGATGAGTGTGGCACCACATGAATTTCCCACAAAGGTTGAACATATAAGGACAGTACTTATCAACATCCATCATCTGTTAAATGAATACAGACCACATCAATCGCGTGAATCGTTGATCCTTTTACTGGAAAACCAAATAGAGAGCAAGAAAAGGGAGATCGAGGCAATTGAAAAGGCATGCTCAGACGTGGAGGAAAAAGTCAAGCAATTGGTGGAGCAGTTTGTCGATGGAAAGGATCCCAAGCCGGAGAACGAGACCGATATACAGGCTGATAAGACCCAAGAAAAGTTAACTAATGGAAATTCGAGCTCACCGAGCTGACCTGTATATGCACTAGCCCATAGTACTGGAAAATTCCCTGGATATTTGCTTTGTAGTTCTGTTTATCGGCATACAATCTGATTCAACTAGGTGCGCGCGCGTGTAAAAGAAAATCCCCAAAAGATCAACACTCTTCCTCCTAACTACACACTACAGGACAACAAGCAGTGCAGCACAAATACGCAATGAGTGAGATGATGGACATTGATGTGCCTCGTACGTAACATGGTTAGGATCATATTGGGAGTCTTTGAAGGGATACCAGCCAGAGCGGCTCTCTATCTGTTTTTTTTTTTTTTTCTCTCTCTTCAAATGAGATCCAGCCGCCACCGTCAAATGACAAATACTAACTTCTTACAAAGCTGCACAGGAGAGCACAGGAGATGTGACAAATGAGGATAAGAAGAAGAAGTTTGAAGTGAGAAAGTGGACAGCTGTGGCATTCTGGTCTTGGGATATCGTTGTTGAGACATGTGCCATTTGCAGAAACCATTTGATGGAGCCATGTATTGAGTGTCAACCAAACTCAATGAGCGCAGATCAAGAGGAGTGTATGGCCGCTTGGGGTGAATGTAACCATGCCTTCCATATGCATTGTATTTCCAGATGGCTTAAGACTCGTAACGCCTGTCCATTGGATAACAGACCTTGGACTTTCCAAAAATATGGTAAATGATGTATCAATTACAAAACACAATATATACATACACACTACACACAAGCATCCCCAACCTCTCATACACACGATTATGATCTTCATGTCACATTCTCTGTCTTCACTTTTCATTTCTGTTACAGTCAGTATAAATACTGGTAACTGCTGCTTTTCTAATGCACCCAAAGCTACGTTTTATGAATATATTTCCCTTTCTATCTTTAATTTTCTTTTATTTCTCTAGACTAAGGCTCACCATAATATCTCTTGGATCTAGGGAAAGTACCTAAAAGATGTGTAGTTAAACATTTGGATTCAAAGTCCTTCATTAATTTCTCAACGCTTTCCCTGGCACTCCAGAACTCGATGAAGAAAACATAGTGCCATGGTTGTGTCCCAGACGGTCTCGAGTTGATGCTTGTCATTGAAATTCCATTCTCAGTTAGAATTCCCAAGGCTCTTGCGAGTGCACCAGGGTCGTCATGTTCAACTGTGAAGGCCACCAAGGTGACGAATTTTGGTGGTAATGTGTCTTGTAACGTTTCCACGATTTCTCCATTCTTTTTTGATGTCAGCACTAAAAATCTAGTAGTGTTGTCCTTGATATTTTCAATGTTCTTGTACAGAATAGGGATGTTATGAACTTCTGAAGCATAAGAACTGGCAATAGCAGCATAACTATCACCTTCTTTGGATGCAATCTCAGCAGCCTTTGATGTTGAACTTGAATCTATCTTCTCCAAGTCTGGATGTTGATGTAACCAGTCGGTTACTTGTCCCCAAGCTTGTGGATGTGTATATATCTTCTTTACATCTTTAATGTCTTTAGCATGTGATAAAACACAATGATGAATGGCAACAAACTGTTCATATGCAACGGTTATCGAACTTGATGGGTTCAAAATGAGGAAATCTCTCAAGAGGTCATAAGTTAATGCCACTTGTCCATTGGTAGAATTCTCAAAAGGAACAACGGAATATAAAACATCACCATCTTCAACACTGGAGAAACAATCTTTAATACTTTTCTGCGCAATTAGTTGTGCGCTATCGCCAAATTGTTGAATTGCAGCCTTTTTTTTGTTGATTGTGTTAGTAACTGATTGAACTCCTCGGAGTATCGCAAGCGACAAAAACAAACAAACTAACTTGGTGTGTATATGTTCCCTCTGGGCCCAAGTAGGCCACTCGAGTAACAGCCATTATTGTTATTTTCCTAATAGGATTTACTAACCGACAACGTGTGTAAGGGTTTCGATTAAAGAGCAGAGAAATTTCCACTTGATCGTCGAGCGCGCCTTTTTCATTGATGGTTTCGATAACACATCTCTCTCTCTCTTTATATAACCGGTACAGTAAAATAATTAGTATGTACACATTTCATTATAACTATTCTAGTTCTCAAGGGACTGAGACTCCTCAACTAACTTTTCAACAGTGAAGTTCGTAGATCCTGCAGTGAAATCTCTGAGAAGTTGCAAACGGCGTTGGGCCACTGGGGTTGCAGCCATGGCACCGTAGAATCTCTGGATGTTTAACAAAAGCAACTGGGCTTCTACCACACCAACAGCAGACTCCTTCTCCACTGTTCCGTTCATAAGAACCAAGTTCTTTGAGTCCTTAAGTTCAGTGTGGAAGGATATGGTTGTGTGTGGGCGGGCAAACTCCTTATGTGTCTTGAATTCCAACACTGTAGTGAACATACAGTGAACGGTATTAGGTCCAACAAAGGCCCACTGAACGTAGTGTAACTCAATACCATCACCTTCACGAGGCAACGGTAAGACGAAAACAGGATTCTCACGAGCGTTCTTAAACAATTTGTCAAAGACCTCACTTGGAATAACAGAAATCAAAGAGTCGTCTTTACCATGGAAACGGGCCTTCCAAATCAACTCGATTTCTTGTGGTCCCAACTGCTCCATCTTTTCAACAGCAACAAACGAACCAAGAGTCTTGAATGGTGCCTCTGGGGCATCTGCAGATCTCGGATCTCTCAATTTAGCCTCTTTTGCCTTTTTAGATCTCTCCTGCGCCTCGAGGGCTTGTCTACGCTCGTACTCTTCCAACTCGGCCAATGGGTCCACTTTAGCAAACTGATTACGTTTCTCCTGTATCGTATCTTTTAACTTCTCCTTCAATTCGTCAATGTCACGAGCACCGACTTCTTGAGCCTTCCGTTCCAATTTGGCTTTGTACTTTTGCATAACGTCATCAGTGGATGATGGTTGAATGTTGTATCTGATATTGGTACAGACTGCTCCTCGAGACTGACGAAGTCCCGGGAATGATCTAATAAGTGGAACTGTTCTAAGTCTAAGCATCTTGATAAATCTCTTTCCGTCCCTTTCACAACCGAGAATAAGAAACAAATCAAAGACTTGAAAGTCATCGACAATATGATATATTCTTTTTCACCGATTACGGTGAGGTACGATTTTGAGTGTTCATAACCGGGGTCAGGGCTCGCTAACATCGGTTGGGCCGGGACCAATCAACTCAGATGGACCTTGGCACACGACAGGGACAATGCAAACCACAAAAAAAGAATATCGTGAAACACATAAAGAAACCATCGAAGAATGTAAAAAATTATTTGAATTGTTGATTTATAGGTTGCGTAGATAAACATTCCAAGCTTAAACACCCGTGCACCCTCATCGTTGCAACTGACGCGTTAATTGGCGGCGCAGCGGGAGCTCAAAACAAAAACAAAAAAAAATAAGCGCCCGACAGAGGAGGTCATAGAAGATCAACAGACTGTTAAAAAGGTACACAGACCCCCGAAAGAGGCTCCCTCCCATACACAACCAAAAACTGTGAAGATCTGCTTTTGGAACAATCGCTATCATTCATAAACTCCCAAGAATTACATACCTGTCTACCCCTTCCTGTTCGCGTTTGATCTAGCCGAGGAGATCCAGATCACATCGTACGCGTGTTCCAGTCACGTTGATCCCACACACACACAGAATCATGACATCAACAATGATTGCAGATCCAGAGAGACATTCACAACAGTTCAAGGCAAAAGGAACTAAACTTGCTGTCAGTCCGAAGAAGAATAACCTCAATTTGGACAAAAAGCCGTTACCGATGCCGGATGGACATTTACACAATGATAACGATGTATTCACACACGAGTTTAGTCGTAATGACATCCGTGGACTTATCCATTCGATAACACAAGAGCTTAAGATTAAAGGTGTCAAGACACCACTTGTATTATTGGCTTTCAGACCCAAAGCTGATGACCATAAACTATCGGAGTTCTTAGCTACCGTAATCCCAAATGGTACAATGCCAGCTAAACAGAATATTGTCGATAAGTCTGTGAAGAAGACTGATGAGTTTACACTTGTTGCTGCACTGAAATATCTTTGGGCACGTCTCCCTATGAATTGTGTTATAGGGTGGGATGCTTACGACACCTTTAAGAAGTTAGAACAAAGAGATAACTTTCCAGAGAAGGCTTTTCTCGAGTTCATGCCCCAATGTCTTTCATCTCCATCTCATGCTTCAATAGTTTATGATTTCTTGGACTTGATTGTCTCATTCGCTGCAAACTCCAAAGAAAATCAACTTAGTGGACGAAAGATCGCAAAAATGGCTGGAATTTGGGCATTTCACGGCCCACAGGATTCGATTAATTTGACGAAGTCAAGATTGGATCCCACAGAAAATACTTTTGTCGATGGATTACGTGACTGGCTACCAGCTGCCGATGCCATGTTTCACCTCTTACTCTCATTTTTGAGATCAATGCTGCCAGAGGATCGCAGTACGAAATTGCAATTACCAAGGACGTTACAGGCTTTGCTGGCAAGTAACTTGTATCCGCCACCTGATCTGACATATTTGTCATCAACTTTAGTCAGTGTTCCCCTTGTAACGATTAAAACAAATGTCATGTCAGGTTCACCGGTGGAAATGTTGAATAGAGTGCCTAAGGTACTGTCATTTGAGAATTCTGACATGTTTGAAGCTAAGGAAGACTTTGCTTTACTAAAGTCACTTTGCCGAAGCGATGACAATATCTTGAACAAGCTTTCACTAGAATCAAGAAGAATCGTGGAGGCAATGTGTCAGAAACCAAGAGACTCTGCTCTTAAACCCGGTTGGCCAGAATACACAACTCCTACGAAAATGCGTGATCCACAAACCGAGGTAATCATCTCAAGGGTCTCCCTTGATGACTACTTTATTTGGTCTTGGTTGGCGAGTTTATCGTTTGAGGAAACTGTCACAAAGAAGAAGTTGTTTGGTAGAGCACTCATTTCCGAAGTTGTATTCGATGGATTCAAAAAGTGGATTATAGTGGAGGAGCAGAACACGTACGCTAATGTCAGAAACCATCAGCCTCCTCTCCCACAAAAACCTAAAGTCAAGAAAGTCACACAAGCTAACTACACTTCAATGCTGGATGGCTTGCCGCAGGATATCACGGTGAAGAAACCAAGAACAAAGAAAGAGAAGGCTCTACCGGTCATCCAACCAAGTATACCAAATATACCAAATATGCCAGATAGATCCGTTAAACAAAGAAATGACTCAAGTGCATCGAAGAAACTTACTGGACTTTTAAATCCACTCAAGAAGTTGCAACAGCATCATAATGTGCAAGAGCCGGTGCCTCAGTACCGTGCGCCTGCTTCCAGAGAGTCTGTATATCGCCCACCTGAGCAAATCGAACCATTGCCAGAAATTGAGACAAACCAATACAGACTTAGTATACCGCTAGAAAGCTTTGGATTTGATTACTCGGATCCAAACTTGGATCAGGGTTACAGTTATGACAACCAGAGCCGAGATCAGTACCAGTACCAGTCTCTTAACCCTCAACAACAAACTGGTTATTTGGCTAATAACAATTACAGTCAAAATGTACACAATCATGAGCAGAATGCAGATGAATATAATTATTGGTCATCTGAACCACCAAGAACACTTGCTCCGCCACAGAATAACAGGAACAGTTCACATGAAATTGAGCAAGTGATTTCTTCTATGGATCAGAATTATATGCAAGGGCCACCACAACCGGAATACCACCAACCTGGATACAGAGGTTCGATCGAGAATTTATCATCTATGGTTGATCAGATGACTTTGCAAGTTGGTCAGGTTGAGAACAAATTAGTAAACAAACAGCCTCCAATGTGGGACGTGGAGGTTCCACTACCTCAGGACCACTACAACGAGGCACTAATACCAGAAGTTGGCTACCAATCAAACTACCACGATCATACTACAGAATCTCAGTATAAGGGTCGTGATAACAGACCGGAATACAACGCACCTGTTGATCAATCCCAGTATGTGGATGAACCGGTACAGCCAATAATGATCAAGGAACCAGTACCACAATATCAATCACAAAATTTGCCATCCATGCTTGATGTCGGTGTCCCTAAACCACAGAGAAAGGCTCCTATTGCTGCCTCTGAGCTTGAGACAGAGTCTGCTACAGGTTCAAGTATATATGGACCTACTCCAACAGCCATTAACACACCTGCATTCAAATCGGAAGAGAGACAGTCATCTTCAGCAGTCATGAACATTCCAGGAACCGACTATCCAGGTGACAGAAATGAGTATGTAAGGGATATTCCTCAAATCCAGCTTCCACATCCGAAGCGTCAATCTCAGGAGGCTCAGCAAGTCACATTTGCCGAGAACTATCAGCAGACAGCGTCTTCGGTACAAGCACAGCCTATGACTGACCACCAAGTTATTTACGAACCACGAAGTTCCTTGGTTGACGGTGCTGACGCATATAACAACTCAGAGTCTGTGAAGAACCAGAGGTACTCGCATGCCACAACTGCACATGAGAGTTACTACAGTACAGAAACTGTTCAGAGGGATGGCACTCCATACACCGACGCTAGTGACATGAAAAGCCCAATTGGACCAAGTCCACAGAAGAGCTCACATGAATCTGCTACTTCTAATTCGAAAAGAAACTCTAACAAATATCCAGAGAGTATTATTGATTCTTATCAGATGAGCATCACGTCTAGTCCACAGAAGTATTCTCAGCAATCATCACCTGACAGAAACAACCAAGTCAGCATGAATGCAGCGATTGCCGCGTCTATGAGAGCTTCCAGGCCACTTTCTGTGAGCGATGCTAATTACATCCCAGAATCAGAACTTAACGTCGTTCCTGCACCTGCCCCTATTCCAAAGAGCCCAATCGCTCAGAAGAGGCCACTACCACCTTCACAGGCAGCCATTACTGACAACAGTTTGAATACCATTGAACCAGTACCACCGTTGGCCTCTGTTAATAATATAAGTACTGATTCCTTACCAACTCAGGCCTCATATGTGACCTCAAGGCAGACTCCAGTGCAAGATGAAGACCACTTCGTCCCCCAGAATATTTCAGAGGAGCCTCCTCAATCCAACCAGAGGAGACAGAGAAAGGCCCCAATCGTTTCGCCTGTGCGTGATCCTCAAGCTCGCAATAGTGTTGAGAACTTGACTTTGCAGCAGAGTCAATCACATGTCTACGAGCAGGGATATTCTTCTGAAGAGCAGTTCCAAGCGCAAAACCCAGCTCAGCATCACCAGCCACAACAGTCGCAACATCCACAACCCCACCAAGAGCAATATCAACAACAATATCAGCAATCAGCGGCTCCACAGCAATACCCATCACGTCAGTCTGATCCCCGTCAAGTTTCTCCTAGCAGACCTAATACAGGCGCTGCCACCACTCCACAGAGATCAGCTAATCAGGACGCTCGCCAATATGATGCTGCTTCGCCTATGAACACCAAACAGGGTGGTGCCTATCCGGCAGTCACCCCAAACCGTTCTCAGAATCTTGCACCACCAGGCTCAGCTGCTCAAAGAGCTTCTCCAGCCAACAACTACGACTCTAGGGGCGGTTCGCCTTATCGCCAACAGGGTGGTGACTACCTCACTCCGCAGTATGATGGTCATATGAATCCTGCTCTTCGCAATGGTAACAGTCCATATATTCAACGTCCTCGCAATACCAGTGTTTCATCTATTCCAGCACAACAGGGTGCTCCAGGTCCGCAATCTCAAATTCAAGGACGTACTCCAGGTCCTTCGCCCCAGGACCGTTACAAGAACCACAGTCCAGCAAGACCTGGATCTGCTCCGGCTCAAGGAAGAGGCAGATCTCCGCAACACTCAGTACAGCCACCGCAGGGGTACTATCCTCCTGTACAGGGCCAATATCCTCCACAGGGCCAGTATCCTCCACAGGGCCAGTATCCTCCACAAGGATGGTATCCTCCTCAAGGTTACGCACCCCAGGGTTATCCACCGCAGGGATATCCTCCCCAGGGTTACCCACCACAAGGGTATCCTCCACAGGGCTACCCACCACAGGGCTACTATCCGCCACCGCAAGGTTACTATCCACCAGCGCCAGGGTCTACTTCTTCTAAGAGTAGTTCTAAGCCATCTGCTAGTGATATGGCATTGCAGAGTATTCCACCAGGTGTTGGTATGAGTAAGCTTCACCACAGACCAGCCAATAAGATGGCAAAGAAGAACATGCGCAATGCTCTGACCCAGGGAGATTTCGGTATTTGAGGTTGAAAATGCTATGACCTCTATGAGGAAGTGTGGTTTTGTTTCAGGTTACGAACTTTCTTGTGTCACATTCACATCGTCCTCATCCACATGACATGAATCCTGTATAAAATAAAACTATATTCATGAATGTCTTTTTAATTACAGTTTCTTTATATCTCGAAATTGCGGAACTTCAGCGTTGTAGTTGTACAAAATCCCGCTCAATTTGCCTAAATTTAAGGCCTCTCAACGTGTCGACGCGTCGATGTGTCAAAACCTTATCTTATCGCGGCGCCCAGAGGTTGGCGCAGCTGTAGAATCTGTGTGACGCGTCGCGCTTGTGTGTTTGTTTACAAAACAGGTGTAAGCGAAATTTGTGCTCCCCCCCTCGTAAGGAAGCCTGCGATGAGAAGATTATACATACAACCGGTACACTCTCTCAGTTAAGCATTTACAAGTTGATTCACTCGTTCAAGGGTACCCATCTGTCCATTTACACAAGGGTATAAGAGCTCATTTCATCCTTTGAAAGCGTTTTCCCCACTTTTGTGTCATCCCTTTGGAGAGCCTCATAGAAGTAAACAACCTGGTAAACTCTTCACTTTTTGTCATATACAAATACTCGTTGATTTTTTAGAAAAAAGGTGTGACTTACGATATGAAAGCTCATATTAATATGGAGATTAGCTCTTCTCAGTCAAACAATCTTTCTAGACTCCCTTCTCCTCCTGTTTCACCTGAACGCATCAGGCCACAACCTCAGAAGATAATGGGTTCCACCACTATTGAGAAAGACCAAAATGGCGAATCCACCGATAAGACAATGTATGATGGTACCAGTGGTCCTATGCTCGTGTTGCCATATAGAAAGGGTTTCGTCAAGAGAGATTGCCTCACATTCTTGAACAGATACCATTCCAGGCTTGGCTCACAACCACATTTCAATAACAAGAGAAGGATTTCACCAAGATTTGTCAAACCATCATATTCTAGAGCAAAAGTGTACAACTCTGAAGAGGAACACTCTACAGGAATAGCAACCTCTCGCCTTGCTAGTGAGGAGAACTACATTTTCAGTGGGTCACATTCCTATGTGACAAGATCTAGAAAAGGTAAGTACTCAGAGAATGATAATGGTTTACATGACTACAATTCAAATGATACTGATGCTTCTGTACCTCGTATATTTACTCATGGAGGCTCTAAATTTGAGTGTTTGAAAGCTTGTGACGTTCATATGATTCACGATATGGCAATTGATGACGTCCCAGATTTTATACCACCAATGGGTCATATCACTAGAGAGCAGATTGAAAGACAAATCAAGAGGGTCGGGTTTACTTTAACACAACCACTGAAGGATTCCACAGCTCTTGAAGACGTCCCAAAGAGTGAGATATCACTTGTTTCTGCCTTCAAGTTGACTCCACTTCAATATTTGGATAACAAGAAACGCTTCTTTGCAGAGAAGGCAAGAAAGACACAGTTGGGAGCAACGTTCAAGAAGACGGATGCACAAAAGGCATGTGCTATTGATGTCAACAAGGCATCGAAATTATACGAAGTCTTTGATCACATGGGTCTATTGAAAGATTCTCTATTCAGCTCTGATGTCTAAATTAGATTCCCCATAGTGATTTTTTTTTATATGTATGAGTTATGTTTTATTTCTAATTGGTTTGGTTTTTTTACTGTTTTTTTTTTTACACTTTTTTTGGATTGGATGGAGTATGAGGTACAAGTATTCAGGATGGGAAGTAATGGGTCTTTTAAATAGGTATTTGGGTTGCGAGATGAATATTGGACTACGGATCAGTGAACCCGTTGCGGGCCACATAGATGTATGTTCCCTTTTGCTTGTATGGCTGCCCCAGGTTGACGGTTTCTTTTTTTTTATTTAAATTGGTGTGAAACTTATAGTGTTATTTTTATGGATATTGGATATTGGATATTATTTTAAGCAAATTTATGACTTTTACGTAGCCAATTGAGCGGAGAAGCATCATTACATCTCAAGTTGATATAACGCTCGAGGGGTTACCCGCAATTCACGTCAAAGCACCGCGAACACATCCATTAGATCAACGACCAAGCGAGCACTCGTGAACATTTAATTCTTTACATCTCCAGCTCAGATCAATCAAGCATTATAATACAACCACTTTCAACACAATTTTCATATAGAGTATTGACCACTATGAAAGGCAAAACATATACCGTGAAGCTCAAAGTTAGTAGCGACAAACTACGCGAGTTCCCTACACAGTTCAACACTCCAAAGAAGCCCAAAAAGGAGACCACAACGAATACATCAGTAACGCCCCAACCTCGAGGAAAACCAGGACCAAAACCTAAGAAGAGCAGTACACTTCTGATGACAACGTCACCTACGCCCGAGTCTCCACGCACCCTTGAAGGAACACCTGCACCTGGAGCCAGTGGAAAGGCTGGGATGGCCAAACTAAATACCGAAAGTTTTAAACTGGATAAAAGTGGGAAACCAGTAAGAAAATGGGTGAAGAAACCTGTGGATATTCAATCATTTACAGGTTATTACATGCAATTTGGTAGTTATACTGGTGGACCCCGTGAGGCTAATAAGACTGGTATTAAGGTAGAGGACGAGGATGAAGATACAAGACGCGGTCCATTGAAGATACAGATCAAATTGAATAATAAAACTCTAGAGTTAAAAGATGATGACAGTGCAATGGGTGACTCCAGAGAACAAAGTCCCCTGTTGGATGATGTGGCGTCGAGTATTGTCAGTACACCAGAGATTTCAAGGGTATCAACACCGGCAATCCCATAAAGTTTATACAAACCAATTAATGAAGATTGACTTTTTATGCTCTTGAGCTACGAATGCCACTATTAGTGAGACTTTTTTTTTTTATTGTATTAGTCATAAGCAAATGAAGTGGTATAATATATAGTGTCTTCGGCGAGAAGACCTCAAAAGGTTTTAAAATGTCATCACAACAAGAAGACGGATAACAGACCAAGAACGGATGCGAAAATGGTAGTTCCATCAAGTCTAACATGACCGGCAGCACCCTTGGATTTGGAACCAGAATCGGAATCAGAAGTCTTGGTAGAACCTGTAGAAGTGGACTGAGAATCATCTGATGTGGCTGTTGCCTCAGAGGCACTCAAAGAACTCAAGTCGTTGGAGTCATCTGGCTTAGCATCATCTAAGGTGTTGTCAGTGGTGATGTTCAAAGAGTAGTAACCATCAGTGTAGTCGATAGTCTTGTCATATGTGGTACCATCCCAGCAGTACTCGTCGAAACAAGCCTTACACTCATCTGACTGGGTCTCATTACGACTCTCTTGGGAACGACGAATGATAGCACAAGCAACACACAATGGCCAGTCCTCATCAATAGTGAGGTTGTATCTAGTAGCAGACTCGAAACCGTTCTGGATAACAGAGTCACGAATAGAGTTCTCGTAGGACATCTTGTAAGTAGAAGTGTTGGACCAGTAGGAGTAAGCGACGTTTGGCATGTAAACAACCAAAGGTGGGATGGTGGCCAAATCGGTCAAGTTGGAAGCATCACAACCAAAGAAGGTTGGCTTGGAGGAAAGGTTGTGGTAGACGAAGGTTCCTTGGTCTGGGACATATGGGAAAGCAGTACGGTTACCCTGGCTATCAAACTGACGCTCATAAGTGGCAACAAAAGAGGTACCGTTAGGGAAGTTATCAGAAGTATCAGCACTGTTGTCGAATGCGAAAATAACATCGACGTTTCTTTCAGGCTGGAGCAATGGGGCCAATGGGACGTTCTGAAGATCCTCACCACCGTCAACCAAGTAGAGGTAGTCAGACTGAGCAATAGTATCAACTTCGGCGTACCCTGTGTTATAGAATGGGTTTGGGTCGTAGATGGCAACGTCGTCATAGTCGGAACTGAGGTCATCAAGGAAATGCTCAACCAACTCGTACAAAACACCAGACAAACTTGTAGTGTTCAATTGGAGAAGGAACTGGTTGAAAAGAGATGATGAAGTACCCAAGACGAAACCACCGTTATCGAAACCTTCGACACAAACATCAGAAGTTGGTTGACCATTGTCAACATCAGAACCCAAGTACTTGACGTCAGTGAAGGCATAGAGTGAAGGATCCCAGGAACCGAGCTCAAATGGGTTGAACTCAAAGACAGTAGAATTCAAATTGACAATTTGAGTTCCTGGACTTCTTCCATCAGCGACTTGGAATGGGAATGGCATAGAAGCATTCTTGAAGACTTCAAAGTCTCTAATAGAAGAGTAAGTAAGACCAGCAGAAGCTTCATTATCAGATCCAAAGAACTGGTATGACAAGGCACGACCCCAAATATCTGTAATAGAGGTGTTGAAACCAGCTTCCTGCTTAGCATCAATGGCATCATCGATAGCATCCCAACGTCCTAAAGTGGAGAAGATATTCCAACCACCAGAGGAGAAGATACTCTTCTCCAAATCCCAAATGGTATCACCGGAGATAATCTCTTGGACCGATGTCCAGTTGTTAAGGATCAAAGTACCAGTCATCCAGTTACCACCGGAAAGACCGGCCATATATGTCGTTGCCTGAAGCAAACCACCAAGACCATGCTCGGTTGCACCATCAGTACGCTCATCAAGGGCTGAAATTTGACCAGCACCGTTAAGCATGGCTCTGTAACCACCACCAGAGAAAGCGATGGCCACGTTAATGGATCTGTCCAATTCTGTAATATCATAGTCGAGTCCGGCACGATCCAAGAAGTCAGCGAGGTAGACGTCTGTGATATTGTGACGTTTCTCGAGCCATTCCTTCTCATCGTCTGAGATGGAGTCAGCAGCTCTCACGAAAGTGTCAACATCACTAGGACAAGAGACATTTCCCGGAGCATAACCACCGGTTGGGGAATAAGCTTGTGTCAACGGCACGAGCGCGACAGCCAGAGACAGAAGTGTTTTTAAAGAGAGCATTTTTATATGTTCACTCTTATAGAAACACGTTGTTTGTCTTTGTTGATTTGACTTGGAATAAGGAAATAACGGGTCTGGCACCCCTACGTCTTTATATAAAAGCCCCGTCCCGATCCCGAGCCGACCTGCGCAGTCAAGAGGCGCGCCTAACCCTCCAATTTCACCGTGTGCGCGTCTTCCTTCGAGCTTTCCAACCTCCCAAGCCCCCCTAGAGAAACTTCTCTTCAATGTTTACAGTGAAGAGGGCTTAAGAACGGTGCATGTATGCTTAATAATTGCGAATCTCAAGTTATAACTACGCTTATACTTCTCCCCGGCCCGAGAACAATTAGCCGGCTGCTGTAACAATCATGAATAAAAATAGTCACTGGGGCAACCCAGGACAAAAAGTTTGAAAAATGTAAACACACCCGCACTACACTCTACCATGCACCCGGACACCCCTACTCATACGCGGCTACGAATACCACGCTATTCCACTATTAAGTAGCATATATATTATTTCGAGTGACGTATGAGAATATTATCATACGTTATATACCCAACCCTATCATTTATTGGGATTAAGTGGTGAATATGGCTTGTATTTACACCCAAACATACAAATCTATGAACCCCTGCATGTAGCTTAGCTTTGTCACGTTCCAGCTTAATGTTTGAGACGTGCGCGCGCAAAACTCATTTGAACCCTGTAACGGTGCAAATACTATGGGTTTAGAAGGGCTTCTACAGTTGATTATTCAGCTCTATATCATCATTCGTTATCTATTATATATCTATAGGACATCCGTTTATGCGCTGACCTCAATCAAAGGAGCATACTTGTTGTAGACATCGTCAATGGCCTTCAACACCTCATCTCTTCTCTCCTCAGTAACCCAGGAACACTTGATAGAGTTCTGAGCAATGAGACACCATGTCTTCAGAGACCATCCGAATCTGGTGTGGACAGTGACGTAGTTGTCCAAGATGTAACCACCGAAATAAGCTGGATCATCAGAGTTCAAAGAGAATGGAACACCAGCATCCAAGAATTTCTGCAATGGGATTTCACTGACGTCTTTAACAACTTGCAACTTAACATTAGACAATGGACACACAGTAAGCAAGGTTTGATTTTCAGCAAGTCTCTTCATCAACTCATCATCCTTGACAGAATTGACACCATGGTCAATTCTAGTAACTTTCAACAAATCCAAAGAGTTGATGACAAAGTCTGGACCACCTTCTTCACCAGCATGGGCAGTCAAGTTCATGGCTGGGTTGATCTCCTTAACCTTGTTGTAACATTCCTCAAACAAGTGTGGTGGGAATGGCTTCTCAGCAGAGTCAAGACCCAATGCGTGAATAGTACCGTTCTCGATGTGCTTCTTAGCACTCTCAATGGTAACAAGACCATGCTCAGATGGCAAATGTCTCAAGAGACACATGATCAATTGAGTGGTGATTCCCAACTCCTTTTCGGCTTTGTCACAAGCTCTCTGGAATCCAGCAACAACAACGTCCATGTGAACGTCACGGTCGGTATGGGACTGTGGGTCAAAGAAGACCTCAGCGTGCCAAACACCATCTCTCTTGGCCTTTTGGAAATAAGCCCAGGCAAGGTCGAAGAAATCTTGTTCATGGATTAAGACGTTTGTACCAATGTAATAGAAGTCCAAGAAGTCCTGGAGATCAGCAAATTGTTCATAACGCTTGTTCAATTCCTCAACAGTCTTTGGGAATTGTTCTGGCAATTCAATGCCGTTTCTCTTTGCCAATGGGAACAAGAGATCTGGTTCCAAAGTACCTTCCAAATGGACGTGGTGTTCACACTTTGGAAGCTCCTTAAGGAAGGAGTGCATATGTCCTGTACATTCGTGTTGAGCCATTGTTTCCTGTTTATTCAAAGATTATATCCCAATTCCAAGACTTTGTTGGTGTTGTATCTTCTCAAGATGCGAAACGCATTTATAAAATAAGCAGAAAAAACTTTTTATGATTGAAGATCTAATACGGCCCGTTGTGTCAGGAAATTTCTTTTTGCGATTACGTTAGGGCGGCGCGGCTGTAAGAAAACCGTCATATGCCGACGGCTCGGAGTTTTGTCCCGACGGTGCTGTAGTGATGAGCTACGGCCCTCGACTCTCATCTTTCTTCTCTACTACTGAAATGTATTCCCTCTAATATAATAACGATTTTATTGTGTTGGTGTTACCTTAAAGTTCTTCTTTATAGGTACTGTATCATCGGAAAATACGTCATCGAACAATAGAAAATTCTACAGCAGTCGTTTGACATTGCATGAGAAGTTTGTTTGCGACTTCCCGGTTGGGGCCCAAACTCGATCGGCATTATCCTTAGAATGCCATAACGTTGCATTTGCATACGTACAGGTATAGGAAATGTTACATAAATAACAATCGTATAATGGACAAATGTATATATGTCGTATTTGTGAAGTGCCTAAGAAATAACACTTTTAGTATCATGTAACATGGAATGCGTAGAAGCCTAAACTATATATAAGACTTTCCTGTGTCGTGCGCACGTACTTAAAATACTAGACGCGTACGTCCTTTTCGAGATATACCATGAAAGTCTGGAGAATAGTGTATCCTGTATTTCATTAATTGCACTACATATCATGCACTGTATTCTCTTAGTAACTATACCAGATCAAGACCCGGTAAGTAACTGAGGTTTTTTAACACATCCAAGGACCGCAACAGCTTTTATCCTCATTCTGTATCAATATTAAGGCAATTTGATATATTCGCCTTCAAAAGAGAAAATAAAACAAAGTCGATATCGGAGATCAGAAGTAGTAATTACTAAAGGAAAGGAGTCTTGCAAATTGGCCTTACAATTTGGCCATGAGAATGGCTGTAGGTTAACTCTGCCTACAACTTCTTATATGAGACGATTGAGTGTAACTTGGCGTTGGTCGCCAAACATAACAGATATTATATGAAATAGGAAGACGTTCAATTGCCATAACTAGAGCACCAGGTCCAAGCATAGGTATTTATAAGTCAGAATATGGTATCCAGGAGGCCAGGGCTCAATTCACACCCCGCAAAATGGGCGGACTCTGAACGCTTCAAGGGAATTAAACATCTCATAGTCGATGACAATCCTAGCCAGAAGTGCTCATCGTGTGATGCTTCAACTCGTGATGATTTTCAGTAGGTCTCTTTGATCGTATGGCCTCATTTATGTTTCTTTTTGGCTCTGCTGAACATCTCCTTTCTCTATAGCGGTCAAATGGTTATGTGCCACTGCTCCTTCCTAAATGGGAAGACTTCGTCCAATCGCAAAATTTTCACGACCCGCGAACGTAAACAACGAGCAAACAACGCGGCCAAAGACGGCCACACAAGCAAAAGTCGGCCCCCAAAGCGCACCCAAAGGCCCGGGAAAACATCCAAGAAACATCGGAAGTCTCTTGAGACTCCTCCACATACAACACAGCCCAAAAGAAGCGCCTCTGGAGCGGTCTTAATTGCCCCTTTCAGACTCACCGGCCTCTCCCGACTAAACGCTTTTGCCGCCCAGTTACGTCGCACTCGGTCACCTGGTCCGGAGTCCCACTAAAGCCACCAGCCGCGTACATCAAAACAACAACAAAGGGCCGAACCGCCTACAACACAGCGGAGTTATCCTCCCATACAAAGACTAAGCGGGCGGTTCCTCTCTGTAAAGAAAGGGCCCACACCCTCCGTACACCATGGCGGCCCCATCATCCGCGGGCAACAGGTTCCGCCAGCGTAAGATCTCCACAAAGCAGACGCTCCAGATTTTGAAACAAAGTCAAATCAGTGACGTTGACAATGAAGACCTCCAACAACGAGAGCTTCAGGAGATTGAAACCGGTGTTGATAAGGCCGAGGAAGATGAAGTTCATCTACAAAAGATCTTGAAAAAGACAGGCTTGACACATACGGCGGAAACCTACATCCCTACCCCAGACGCATCCAAAGAATGGCTTGAAGCTGGTAAATATTATCATGGAGAATTCCATAGTCCCGAATCATATATAAAATCATCATGTCAAATGGAAGATTACTCAGGAGTACTATACAATATGGATGAACGAGATGAAGAGTTTTTGAAGCCCCTGAATGAACAATTGATTAAGGGACAGAAGAAAAAAACACCCAATGCTTGTGAGCCATTGACTGAGGATGAGTTTGAGTTAATGATGTACAGTTTTGAAAAGACTATCAATGAGAAACAACCCTTCTTAATTACAGACCCATCTCATATACTGTCGTTGGATGAGATTAAATTGGCTTTATTACAAGTGGATAGATCTTCGGTTGAGAACGTTACGCAATTATTAGCAGAAGAACTTAAAGTACATCCATTTGAGACACAATATGATGCCAAGCTTCCAAAGAAGCCAAGAGCACTGAAGACACTTCTTGAGAAATATGGTCCACAGGTTTATGAACATTTCAAATCACGAAAGATTGAACGTGGTGGTAAATCGGTGACACCAATTCTCAAATTCGCAGGAGATGATGATAATGATGCTTACATCTGTTTCAGACAACGTCAATTTAGACAACAGAGAAAGACGAGACGTGCAGATGTTCAGAGTTCAGAGAAGTTAGTTAGGCTCTATAGGGAATTGAGAGCTACAAAGGAATTGGCTTTATTGGTTGCCCAGAGAGAACAATTGAGATTACGGTCCCTCAAGACAGAATCTGAAATATTCGAGCTGAGATGTAAGGTGAAGACTTTGAAGCGTGAGTTGGGTATCACAGATAGTGATGAAGACCTGATTGCACACAAGAAGAAGAAATTGCCTCCACCTCCACCACAAGTTGTTCCAGTTGTTGAAATCAAAGATGAGAAGAAGAAAGGTCTATCTAAAACAAGTAATAATGCCAACATTGAGAAGACAAAAGTTGTTGAAGTTCCACCTTCAGATACACCACAACAGTTCCAACCATATGTCAAGTTACCACCTTCAAAGATTCCAGATATGGAACTCGAAACTGTTGAATACTTACTTTCTAATAAGGACAGAAGTGTTCAAAGATATGTTGAAGAGAAGATGAAGAAACGGAAGTTACAAGACGTTGGATTTGTTAATGTCACTGATGATCCACATATTCCATTATTAAAGATCAATTCTCCATATGAAGAAATTGTGGGTTCACAACATTTGCCTTATTCATCAATTGCTTCTTCTGTATTTGATGTTGATAGTTATGGATACATTCCAAAGATTGATAGATTTATTGAAAAGGGTCAAACACAACATGATGGTGATATTATTTTATACAATCCTGAGACTAATAAGTTTGTCAAGAAATTCCAACCGGAGAGATTCAATCCGTTGTTTGATAAGACAACTTTAACAAGTGATAACTTGATGACATTACGTAAACGTGTTGGAAGATTAGGACAAACGTATATTGATCGTCGTGGAATGATGAATGCTCCAAGTTACGAAAAGAGTGATTTCTCTGATGATGAATCCTTTGATGCATATGAGAGATTACAAGATCAATGGAAGTTTGATTCAGATGCTGGTGATCCAGTTGATTTGGAACCATTCAGTGATGATCCTTCTAGATTGAACTATATCTCCAACGATACACAAACTATTCGTTTTGGATGTATGTTGTTAGCCAAGGCATATGACTCTTTGAAAGAGGCAATGATGCAGCAACGACAGCAACTATACATGAAGCTACATCGAATTCAACAACAGAGACAACAACAACTACAACTACAACAGGAACAGGCTACGCAAAGGAAAGGGTCTCCAGCACCATCTTCAGGTCCAGCTCAAGCTCCAGCACCAGTTCAAGCTCCAGCACCAGCTCAAGCACCAGCTCCAGCTCAAGTAACTGGTATGGCTGTTACCACTGGTGTCACTCCAACGCCAGCTGCTGTTGTGCCACCTTCAGGCAGCTCTTGATTACGACAACTCTTTTATACCTCTTTGTGCGTGTTTTGTTTCTTTCTCCCTCTCTCTCTCGTCATGACCAATGTTTAATTGCTTCCTCAAAGTCCCGCGTGGGCAAGATTCACTTCTGTGTTATATAATTTCAACGAACTCTTTATGTAAATGTGTTGTAGATCCCCCGCCTTCTCCGCATTACTCCACACCCGCACATGCAGCCAACCATCAGCCTCCAACTACAAACAACGTATGTAACCCATTACGTAATATGGCTATAACAGTGTAAGACCATCGGGCCCATATAACAAGCACTCTTACCAAAAATGAAATAAGAAACGTGGGCTGTCTGACACCTTCAGCCAGCGCGGGTGGGCAAAAAAAAAAAAAAAAAAAAAACCTGAAAGAGCTCATCGCCAAATGGAGCACATAGAGGCTTTTATAAACCCTTGGAGAAAGAGAGAGAATACGTATGGCTAATAAGGAGTGATAGTTGTTTGTGTTTGTGTTTTGTGTTTTGAGTGTGATTTTGTTTGCATTTGCCCTCTGTGACAATGAAGTTTGGTAAAAGTTTTGAGAAAGCTCTCGAGGAGGACCAAGTGCCATTGGAATGGCTGGATTCATCCATTCGTTATAAACCTTTGAAGAAGAGGATCAACACTGTTGTCGAGGAGATGGAAGCAGTTGGACTCACTAAGGAGTTGATTTTGAATAATGGGTTGAAGCTTCATTATGAGTTTGAAGAAGATGGACAAGTACTTGACCCGAGACTTTTGCTTGATGATGATAAAGATGAGACGGAATCCATTAAGAGTAAGAAGTTAAGATTGACTAATGATAAAATGTTTTTCAATGATCTTTACCGACAATATCAGGCATTAATCAAATTCAATAACATTCATGAAACACTTTTATATGAAAAAGTACAAACAATTGCTCAATTAATAAAGAAATTAACTGATTCTTCATCCAAAAGTACTACTGATATGTATTTATGGAGAGAGATTTTCAACCAATACGTTGAGTTTAAATTGGATTTAAAAAATCATTTTACAATGAAGAATCTTAATACTTTTGTTAAACATCTTAATGATGTTAAATTAATTAAAAGTTTTAAACATGTTAAAAAGAATACGAAATATTTTGATCAATTTTATCAATTAAACGTTGAACTAATACAATTTCTAAACTTTGAGAATTTGAATTCCATTGCTATAAGGAAGATCACAAAGAAATTTGATAAGAATACGTTGTTATCAACAAAAAATTTAAATAAGATCATGACAATTGAAAGGTCAAAATTGACAACTTCATCAATTGAACAAATTATATCAACTGATGTTGTTAAATTGGTACCACAATTAGATGATTATCTTTGTCCAATCTGTATGAGTATTGCATATAAACCTATCAGATTGGAATGTAATCATTTCTTTTGTATAAGGTGTTTGATCAAATTACAACGTCGTAATGAAGATAAATGTCCAATGTGTCGATTACCAGTTGTCATGAAAGCTACAGAGGTTAACGTTGATTATAAATTGATTGTATATATGAAAGAGAACTTCCCAAGGGAAGTTAAAGAGAAGCAAAGGGCAAATGATAAAGAAGTTACTGATGAAACACTTCAGGAACTTTACGGTAATGAGAAATGTGTGATAATGTGAATAGTGAAGTCTAATAGTTTTACTATTGTATCAGTCATGGAAGTAGTAGTAGTAGTAGTAGTAGTAGTAGTAGTAGTATGAATCGCGAATTCAAATCAACACCTAACCAACTACCAACTACACAACTGCCTAACTACCTCACTAACATGAAGAAGCTAGGGTTATCAGCACTCGAAAACAACAGATTAAGATCCTATAATGAACTGGGACAATCACTAATCAAACAAAAATCATCCGAACTATCAACACAGCTGTCGCTATTCAAATCCATCCTACTCAATTTCTTAGAAGAGCATGACGAGATATCTTCAGATCTTAAAGTACGTAATGAATTCATAAAAGTTTGTTCTATGGTTGGAATAGACCCATTACAGATATATGGTAAAGACGGTAACAAGATGCAAGAATTCTATTGTGAATTATGTGTACGAGTTGTTGAATATTCAAATTCAATGAGAGATATTAATGGAGGATTAATGCCTGTTGAACAATTTTTACAAGAATTTGCAAAGATGAACGTAACTTTTGATGATATACAACAATGTGTTGAAATGTTAAAACCATTGAATGAAGATGTAGAGATTGTCAAGATTGGTAAAAGAAAATATCTAAAGAATTTCCATATAGAGATAACAAATGATCAAAACGTTGTGTTCGAGATTGCAATGTCTATAGGGTATGTCACAACGAGGATACTAAAAGATAATCTTGGTTGGCCTTCATATCGTTCTAATAGTGTATTGGACGGAATGGTAAGTGCCGGTTATCTATGGGTGGATAAGCATAAAGGTACTACTCTATACTGGGATCCGGCATGGATACAGAAGGTTTAAGAGATGAGTGCTGCTGTTTTTTTTTTCTTTTCAATGAATGATATATTATAGGTAAACTGGAAGCGATCAAGTAGGATTTTTTTACTATACAAAGTTAAATAGAACGGTTGTTATAGATATCCATATTGAGTGTTATATCCATACAACCATACAGCTCTTCTATCCATCTCAAGTCGGAAAGGCTATAACCCCATAGCGGAGTGTCGACTGATCAGCTCGCTTAAGTACAACAAAGTGAGCGAAAAATTATGGCAAATGGCCAAAAGATAAAGCTCAAAAGCTTCAATACCGCTGCACTACTCGCTCTACTTATCCCCACGGCCCTACTCAGAAGCTGCAGACGAGCCGATCCCGATAAGCACATCGATCAACGTTGAACGCCAGGCGGGGGTGGCCTCCGCTAATGACGTTATCGGGGCCATTTGCTTGGGCATACAGGCCACTCTGATATAACTCCGGGGGGATATAACTCCCTAATCGGGCAAATCAGAAGGATGAGACTGGCCGACTGGCCTCCTCCCGATGCGTAGTTAGCCGTTGCAGGGCCCGCGGAGATGCAATCGGAGATGGCACATCACTTTTCCGAGTCATATAAAGGATGGGCAATACCCACAGTTTAAGACAGTTTTAAATTTTTCAAGATTTCTGTGATGAGTATCAGGTAGATCTCTTTCTTCTTTTTTAAACAATGAGTACAGAGGAGAAAACACAACAAACCGACACTTTTGAGACGCAATCGTCCGTGGAGTCAGCCATCGGGGCTGTCACCAATATGGACTTGGATAACACCGAAGCTGAGAATGGAGATATTGTGCTGGCACAGAAGATCAACTTGATCAACAATGCTATTGATGAGATCGGTTTTACTTACCATCACTTGAAGCTTTTCATGATCGCCGGTTTCGGTTATTCCATCGATTCCCAAATGGAGATGATTCAGTCTTCTGTCAAGGTTTACGTCGATTACCAAATGAAAAGAGGAACTGATTTCCCAGTTTCCAATGAGGTCTTCTACGTTGGTTTGATCTTGGGTTCTATTGTCTTTGGTATGGGTTGTGACTTGGTTGGTAGAAAAGTTATCTTTAACTGTTCCGTTTTCCTTACTTCCATCTTTGGTTTCCTTACTGCTGGTATGGATAACTACCCAATGTACTGTATTTTCATGGCTTTATCTGCATTTGCCGCTGGTGGTAACATTGCTACAGATGTCTCCGTCTTCTTGGAATACTTGCCAACTAAACATCAATACTTGAATACCGTTATGGCTATGTGGTGGGGTGTTGGTATGACCATCGCTGCTTTGATCTCTTGGGCTTTCATTCCAAATAACTCTTGTTCTAGTTCTGACTACTGTCCTTCCCACATTAACAGAGGTTGGAGATACTGCTGGTATGTCAACTCCGGTATCTGTCTCTTTGCTGCTTTGCTTCGTGTCTTTGTCTTGAAGATGGATGAAACTCCAAAGTTCTTGATCTCTGTCGGTAAGGATAAAGAGGCTTTCGAAGTTTTGAAGAAAATTGCTGACAAGTACAACCGTCCAATGTCTTTAACTTTGGAACAGTTGGAAGCTTGTGGTACTATTAACCAAGATTACTATGACGTCCAGAAGGATGGTTACAGTCTTAAGGCTCTTCTTCGTACTATGGGTGTTAACTTGAAGATCTTGTTCCAATCTCCAAGAGTTATCAGATCTACTCTCTTGGTGTTCATCTCTTGGGGTTTCATTGGTATTTCTTACTCCACTTTCTACAACTTCTTGTACATCTTCATTGCCTCTCATGGTGGTGACACTGGTTCTACTGTTTACATCACTTATAGAAACGCTACAATTGCTAACTTCGTCGGTATCTTTGGTCCAATTCTTGCTGGTTTCATGATTCTGATCAAATTTAAGGCATTCGGTAAACAGATTGTTTTGGGTAGACGTGGTACTATGGCATTTGGTGCTATTGCCTCTATGGCTATCTTGTTCGGTTACACAACTGTTAGAACACCAGCTGGTGATGCAGGTTTCGGTGCTGCAACTTACTTCTTCGTTAACATTTACTACGCCACATTATACGCTTACACACCAGAGATTTTCCCAACAAAGGCCAGAGGTACTGGTGTTGGTGTTTCTTTGGTTGTTGGAAGAACATTTGGTATCTTTGCCCCAGTCGTTTACTACTACGGTGCCAAGTCCAGTTCTGCTGTTCCTATCTGGGTCTGTGGTGCTATCATCGGATCTTTGTCTATCCTTTCCTTGTTGATGCCATTCGAGCCTTCTTTGAAGAGAGCTGTTTGAATGTTGATATCTTTCAATTCGTACCTTGATTTTTAATCTTATATTTGAGTTTTCCAAAGTCTTTGTTCACGTAGAACATCTGTAGTATACTCAGAGCAATCTCTGAAGATCTCTTCGAAGAGGGAGCCGGTTAACTAATATAGTACTTCACGAGTGAACATCACCTACTGAACCCAAGTGGAAAACTACTGAGGCTCAGTAGAAAACCATTTCAAAACTGTAAAGACAACTGCAATCTCGGTATACATGAGCCTCAGTGCTGAAACTCGCCAGAACACCCGGACATCATTTTCATTACGTAATAATTATAAAGAATGGCCTAATTCGGAAGTCGCTCATACGCGTCGTGAAAAAGGGCAACGCGTCCATCTTTAAAGCCTTCAACAAAGTACATCAACACATTCCATAGATTATATATATCAACAATATGACAGACGACTACAATCCAGAAACATGGACAGTTTCATCTAACGATGCTCTTGTTTTAAATATGGCTGACTCTGAAGGTTATGTCTCCTTCCATCCAATGTTCACATATCCAATATTTGGTGATGCTGAACAGATCTTTGGTTATAAAGGTTTGAAGATTAACTTAGCGTTTGATACTATCACTTTCTTACCTTTCCTGAAAGTAACACATTCCGGAAAATTGAACGAGGAGGTTGAAGATGTTGAGAAGAAGTTAAGAAAGTATTTACCAAAGAGTACGATAGTAGATGATGAAGAAGCATGGGTTCTAAAATTCAAAGAGGAACAAGACAAGTTATCGTATGAACCTTTTGAACTCATTAACAAATACACCGTGGACTCAGAAGAATATTTTGTTTATAAAGCTAAGCTGAATGATCCATTTGCACAAGAGTTGAACCAAAGATTACAAATATTGGTGTTGCTATTCATTGAGGCGGGATCATACATTGACGCTTCCGACGAATTGTGGGATTTATTCTTTGTTATTGAACAATCTACAAAGAAAATAGTTGGCTTCACCACTGCTTATTCTTATTTCAAGTACAATGGTGCTGAAGAATTTGATTTAGAAGAAGAATCAAAGAGACGTAATAAGATCTCACAATTCGTCATTTTACCAAATCATCAAAATAAGCAACATGGTTCATACTTATACAACTCTGTTGTTAGTCACTGGCTTTCAAACCGCTCTGTTGAGGAGATCACAGTTGAAGATCCAAATGAGAAGTTTGATGACTTGCGTTATCGTAATGATTTCAAGAGATTATTTGAGGAAGGTTATATTACCTCCTTACCGAAAAATATTCAGACCGTTACAAATGACTGGTACAAAGAACAAGCTGCTAAATTTAAAATCGAGTTGAACCAATTCAAAAAATTAACAGAGATTGGATATCTCTATAACGAGAATCATAAGCTCGCCAGATTATTAATTAAAAAGAGATTGTATGAAAAGAACAGAGATGGTCTTGTCGAATTGGAACCAGCAGTGAGAAATGATAAGCTTCAAACTGCATTTGAAAGTATCAAGGTAGAGTATCTGAGAATTATCAAGTCTCTCAGATTAAGAGATACTGCTGAGAGACCTGTAAAAAAGCAAAAAGTCGAGGTTGTCTAATCATAAGTTTCTAATATCTGCACGTTTGTTTCTGGTTTTACGAGCTTTAGGTAGATCTGTAAAACCGTTAATCAACCTCATTTCGTAATCCTACATCTGTAGAATGTCTCATATAGCAACCAACGGTACCTCAGCTCGCACCACCGCATATATTTACACTTGTATGGTTTCCTAGGTTTCCAAGCTCGTATAGTTTCTCCAGGGTTTCCATCAGAACAATGAAAACTCGGCTGCAGTCTTCCGGGTGCGCGTGTCTGTCCCAATCCGGCTGTTTACCCAATGCCTAAAACGGAAGTCTAATTACCTTCCGCATTGGGACGTGTGGTTAGCGCACTCTGTTGCTCCCCCGAGATTGCGCTTGTGAAATTCGCCCACACGAAGTCCTTTATATAAGCCGACCGCGCGCCCCCTTTCCCATTCACCTAACTGCTGCCTCTTTTTAGTTCTATAAGGCCAATTGTTAACATGCACAGAACCTACTCCCTTAGAAACGCCAGGGCCCCAACTGCCTCCCAATTGCAGTCCCCACCACCTCCAACTTCTACCACCAAGTCCAAGTTCTTTGGTAAGACCGGTATTGCCACTTCCTTCAGAAAGAATGCCGCTGCCAACTTTGGTCCAGAACTCGCTAGAAAGCTTTCTGCTTTGATCAAGCTCGAGAAGTCTGTTTTGAGATCCATTGAGCTCGTTGCTAGAGAGAGAAGAGAGGTTGCCAAGCAGTTGTCCGTCTGGGGTGAGGACAACGACGATGATGTCTCTGACGTCACTGACAAGCTCGGTGTGCTCATTTACGAGATTGGTGAGCTTGAGGACCAGTTCATTGACAAGTACGACCAGTACAGAATCACATTGAAGGGTATCAGAGACATTGAGGCCTCTGTTCAGCCATCCAGAGATCGTAAGCAAAAGATCACCGACGAGATTGCTCACTTGAAGTACAAGGACCCACAGTCTCCAAAGATTCCAGTTTTGGAGCAGGAGTTGGTCCGTGCTGAGGCCGAGTCTCTTGTTGCCGAGGCCCAGTTGTCCAACATCACAAGAGAGAAGCTTAAAGCTGGTTTCAACTACCAGTTCGATGCTCTCAGAGAGATGGCCGAGAAGCTCGCTTTGATTGCTGGTTACGGTAAGGCTTTGCTTGAGTTGCTCGACGATGCTCCAGTTACTCCAGGTGAGACCAGACCAGCTTACGATGGTTACGAAGCTTCTAAGCAGATCATCATTGATGCCGAGAACGCTTTGGCTTCTTGGACCTTGGACCAGGCTGCCGTCAAGCCAGCTTTGTCCTTGCACCACACCATTGACGATGTTTACGATGACGGTGAGGAGGAGGCTGCTGAGGAGGAGTGGGCTGGTGAGCACGAACAGGCTTCTGCTCAGTAAATTCTCTGCTTGGATCTCTCTTAAATTCAATCAGTTGTATTCCTGCTCTTCTTTTTTTGCTGTATCCATATCTTGATTTTGTTCTTTCCGGTTTGTTTCTTTCTCGTTAGTTTGAGTAAATTTTCGATCGTCCCAAATTTATGTGGCAATCGAGTAAAATTTCGCTGTCATACTGTGTTATATGTTGTCTTTGAATCAGTATTGTCTTTTTCTTTACCTACTATTCATCTATCAGTTAGATCTGTAGTCTCATGTATATGCAGGCGTCTCAAGGTATGTGTCAAATCTGTGTCTCGATTTGTCCTTTTTCCGATCACCGAGATCCCCAATACCAGGTTCTAAAATAAAAAGCTCATAATTTATTAGATAATTTGTAATCATTAGAAGCTATTCAGTATAGCGATAAAGATGCATTGATCGAAATATTAGACAGCTAAATCAGGAAACTAGTAATTTGATAGTAAAACTATCAGGACCACCAAGAGTCCAGTCTTTCTTATCGTCATCATGACAGACCTCAATCTGAGCATGGGTAGCTAGCTGGAGCACAGAGTAGAAAGATCCAACTACTGTGGCTCTCTTCTTTTGAGTCTCAGTTCCTGCAGCCCATGCAGGTGGGAACTCTGTAAAGTAATCCTGGCCAAGAAGCTCACGAAATGTCATTTCCTGTTTCTGTGGCTCATCCTCAAATCTAAATTCAATAAAGGACAAAAACCTCTGAGTAGTCTTATTAGGAATATATGTATTTTCCCTGAAGTCACCCACCTGTTCATCATCTGGTCCGTTCTGTTGATCTTCTTGATCCTCGCCATCATTTGTTGGTTCGGCTGCATCTACTGCGACTCGGTTCAAATCTTCGCCACCATCAAGGGCATAATCGTAAAACCTCATCTCATCATCCTCATCCAGAGGATCAAATCTTCGACCGTTATTTGGAGTGTCACTAGATTTTTTTCTTGATGAGGTGCTGTTATTCCCGGTTGTCGTAGAATTGCCTCCATTTCCAAATGCATCAGCAAAATCGTAATCAAGGAAATCACCATCACCCTCATTGTTATCATTAAAATTCAAAGGAATTCCAGAAATGGATGCCCTAGAGTTACGTCTTGATGATGACAGATTTCTTGCCGTTTCTATTGATGAAGAGCGACGATGGCTCAAGAGACCAGTAACAAAGTCGTAGTCGGCTTCATTTCTTTCAATAGTACGATGATTTGGGTCCCTTCCACGTCTTTGTTCTAAAGATAGAGGATTAGAAATTGAACCATTTGAACCAAAGAATCTTAAACCTCTTGAAGGCAAGAAGCTGTGCATACTGTGACGAATGTATTTCAGTTTCTTAGCTGTCACGGTCTTCGTTGTCGTTTTCTGTTTTTTCTTTGTCTTCTTTGTCTGCATCAAAAGAAGGTAGTCATCTCGGTAATTTCTTAGTTCTTCTGTTGAAATGCTGATCCTTTCATCATTGGTAATAGAAGCAACTCCTGATTCGCTCTTTCTCTTCTTAGATCTGCTTTTCCCTTGAACGGCCAAAGGTGCAGCTGGTGCGTCATCGCCAATCTCTTCAAGTACTTGTTCCATTTCAGGAACGACACTACCCGATCTTGATCTCAGATTGGGTGTAGCTGGAACCCTATTTACATCTTCCTGTAAATCAAAATCAAAATCCAGGGCACCTTCATTGGGATTGTAATCAAACTCTGTGCCAACAGCTGCAGGTCCCGAAACCGATGCATCCATGCCAGCAAGATCCAAGAGCATTCCATCATCGTTAAAAGCAAATTGCGGTTCGGATACAGAGTCCAATTCATCTCTGAGGACCCTATTACTCATTTTGGAAAACAAATCATTATCAATGCCTTCTGTTGAAGTTAAGTGTGAAGTTCCTAGTGAGATAGTGTTATTAGCGAGATCCCATTGACGTATCAGTTTCTTGTTGTCAGTCTGATTATTATCTTTACTGACAGACTGTGTGCCAATGAAATCCAATTGATCTAATGAAGGTAAAAGTCCGTCCTCTATATGAAACAAAGGGTCATCTTGGAAGAGGGTTTGACCTTTCTTTGAGGAGCTGTTCCCTAAAAAGAACTCATTGGTGGGGAAAGCTGAAGGGATCTGAATCACCGGTGGCTCAATTAAATGTTTCTGACTGATTTTCAAAGATTGAATGTCACGTTCAATACGCGTACGCATTGCCTGTGTATCACCAGATAAGTATTCAGCCTTCTGGCGGTAGACTATGGCCACTCCATGGAGGAGGGTAGAGGACGTCCTCAAGGTAAGACTGGATCCCTTCGGAGGCTCCTTAATAGCCTCGCAGGTCTCTGGGATTGACACACGCTGGATTTCCTTTCTTGTGATTTTTCTAGATCCAGCACGAGCTCCAATGGTAGACATTAGCCTGGTTCAAGATATTTTGTTAGCCTTCACCCTGGGGCGATTTGTTTAAGGGGCGGGGCCAGTGGTTAAGATACTCACCAGACTGTGGCTACGCCGCGATGATGATTGATCAACGCGTCCTGATCCAAAAACATTGTCAGTGGTACAATCTTTGTGGTCTCTGTTATTAATTTATATACAACTTACGCGTCTACAGTGGCGAAAAGGTTACAATTCTATCAGCTTTTATAATATGCAGGGTCGTGGCCCTTGGCCAAAAGGTAAACAAAGGCAATTTACGGTTGTTATGCCAACGCAACGGCTAAAGTACCGGTGACGGCCAATGATATACCGAGGACAATTCCACCAAGGTAAAGAGCAATTTGAAAATTTGAGAGTTCATTCCAATAGAGACGAAGGTAGAATGCTAATGGGAAAATGACACAAATGGCAAAGCAGATTGCACTACCCAAGAAAGACATGATTCTTCCAAAGTCTGTGAATATTAACGAAGTGACAAAGAAGACGGAAATAACGACAAATCTGTTGGCAATGGATATTAAAAGTGACAAATGGTAATTTTGTCCCTTCTTTATCATCATTTGGTCAGCAATTGTGATCAAAGGACGAGATATCAATGGGCCTTTACACAATGGTAGAATTCCCATCAATGCACAAAGGAAAACTGGAACACCCTGTGGGAATCCCTTTGTAGTCATAATGGACTTTGTCACTTCGTCAAGGACAAGGTTACCAAACATTAGATATCCTAGTGATGCCATCACATAATCAACAAGCCAAGTGAATGTGAAAATTGTGGTACATGACTTATTATACTTTTTTGGATGTGTCATATCACGGTACAGCTCTGGAAAGATGGCATGGCCACCAAATGGAGACATGAAGATACCCAAAGATAGTAAAAGCTTAGGGGTACTGGATGGCCACAAGCTTGTTTCGGCAAATTGGATTAAAGAACCTGGTGTCTCTGTCTTGACGAAACCGCAAAACATCACGGTTACAACAATTAAAGTGGTACATACAATTCCAGCAAAACTGATATGTGATAAAACATCCAACCTCAGAAAACTAAGCAAGAAGAACGCAACAGATATTAAACTCTTCCAAACAAATTTGTCAATTCCTGTCAGGGCATTAAATGAATCAGCAAAGATAATGATCATCGAGATACCAGCACTAAGCAAGTCGATACTGAAAGTGAAAACCACAATCAAATGGGCAACTTTTCCAAAACTGTGCAATGCAATATCACCATATGTCTTTAGTGATTCATCCTTATCAAGACACTTTGCCAAAAGTTTTGCAGTGTATTGCGTTGATAAGGCACATAGTCCTAAAATAATGGTTCCACATATCCAACCAGCATAACTCAATGCCAGCGGTAGTGACAGGATACCTATACCTATCAATGTATTGATTCCGTTGAATATCGTCTGTGGTGCTGTAGAGTTTCCAGCGTTTCTTAAGACTTCATCTCTTATACTTCTTCCATCTTCCTCATAAGTGGAGTTGGTATCAATACTGTGACGATCAAGTGCACCGTAGCCATTTTCATATAATATATTCTCTGATGTGACTGGTCTTAGTAATGCCGAAGATGCATCATGGGATTCGACATCTGGAGAGCCAAATGATGGGCGCTGTGGCCTTGTCGGTGTTGTAACGTCAAAGTCTGCTTGTATGAAGTTGGTAGAACGTGAATAAGACGATGCAAAGTTCTGAATGGAGTTACGACCACCCGTTGCAAGCAGTTCTTGAAAAGAATTATAAACAGCTGATGAACGTCGACGACCCCCTCCTGATGAATGTGACCGTTGCGGGTTGGGGATATTTTGAGATGAGTTCGAGGACATATTATCTTGTCGGTCAATGCTCAATGAGTACAGAATGTCTCTATGATGGTCAGGTTTGCTTCTTCTCCTTGTACCTGTTTCGTGACCAGTGAGAACTAAGAGGTCAGTGTTGAAATAAAAAAGATTACTCAATTGAGAAACCCAGAAGAGTTTTGTAAGTGAACAAATAGGAAACCAAAATTATGCAGCTTTTCGCCGGTGCAGGCCGTGATAAATCACGTTATGGAGCCCTGGCCGTCGGCGCGCTCGCGCTCCCACACGCTTGATTTGTATGTAAGTGCAGCTTGCCACTCTGAAGAAGTGTTTACCTTTGGGACGATAAGACTTGAAAGGATCATAATAATGATCAATAAGGAGGAGAAGTATGATAGGCAGTTGCGTCTATGGGCCAATTCTGGCCAATCGAGATTGGAGAATGCTAATATCTTAGTGTGTGATCCAACGTTGTCATCATTGGAGCTTCTTAAGAACTTGATCTTACCGGGGATTGGTCATTTTACTGTATTATGTGAACGACATTCTATAAGTGAGAAGGATTTGGCTGCTAATTTCTATTTGGATGATGATGATTTGGGTAAAGACTGGGCTGAGACTGTTACTGGTAAACTCTGTGAATTGAATGAAGATGTTAAAAGTAGTGTTATTTACGTTGAAGAGATGAATTTATGGTGGAAGAATGTTAAAAAATCATTTTGGAATGATTATGATTTGGTTATTATGCCATTGGAGTATCAACATGTTATGAAGGATTTGTATGAATTAAAAATACCTGCCATTATCATCAATGCTGTTGGATTTTATGGATTCATGAGACTTGTGACACATTCATTTGAAGTTGTTGAGACACATCCACAATCATTACCAGATTTAAGAGAATTGAATCCATGGCCTGAATTGAAAGCTTATTGTGATAGTATTGACTTCCATAATATGGATTTAGAAGGTCAATCTCAAGTTCCATATTTGATCATTCAAATGAAGGCATTAGATCATTGGAGACAAGAACATGAAGGTAAGATTCCAATTACTGGTAAAGAAAAAATTGAATTCAAAAAATTGATTGAATCATGGAGGAAAGAATATGGTCAATTGAATATAAGTGAAGCAGCTGATAATTCAAGAAAATTGTTCAAAGATACTACAATACGAAGTAATGTAAGAGATATTTTTTCGAAATTACCCGAACATGAATATTCATCAAGTTTTTGGATGTTATCAAGGGCTTTGAAGCAATTTGTTGATAATAATGATGGGTTATTACCATTAAAGGGGGATTTACCTGATATGGATTCTTCTACTGAACAATATATTGCATTACAAAATGTTTACAGATCTAAGGCATTAAGGGATTTACAATCTTTTAAATTTGAATTGGATGATATTTTACAAAAGACAAAATCCAAGTTTGAATTCAATGAAGATATTATAAGATCATTTGTTAAGAATTGTAATCATTTACTTTATTCAAATAATAATTTTATTTCATTAAATGATAAGAATTTATCACAAGTTATATCTCAAGATTTCAACCATTCTGCTGTTGTTTTACTTGGTTATATCTTGGTTGAGAATTATATTCTTGAAAATCACAAATTCCCACAATTGGAAGAATTATCTTCATTAGTTGAAAAATCAAATGAATACTATTTAACTGAAGATCATGGTCAGTTAAGGAAAGTACTCTATGAGATGTTGAGATCGCAAGGTGTTGAGCTCGGTAATATTGCAGCATTCATGGGTGGTCTTGGTGGACAAGAAGCTATCAAGCTAATCACTAAGCAATACATTCCATTGGATAACACATTGATATTTGATGGTATTAGAAGTGTTACAGAGAGATGGAAAGTTGATTGAATAGATCATCCTCCCCCTCCTCCCCTCCTACCCCCTGGGCATTTGGTCCTTACAGTAAGACTGATCTGATTAAAGTTATTACAGTGTGTAATCGGTAAAGCAGTCAGACACAATTGCTTTTCGAAATGTGGGGCGTTACAAAAAAATAGATATATACGGGGGGGTGTACAATCGCTCTTATCAGCAATAGCTGTCACTGTACTGAGTCATCTAAGTGGGGGGAGTAAGTAAGTCATCGCAATCAGATGTCAGATGTTTTTCCGTTACTCCCTTTTTTGGTAACAAATCAGCATACTTTCAGTACCATTGTTATGGAGCCGAGGGTGTTTTCTTTTCACGTGATAATCCTCGGGGTTCGTCACACAATAAATGACTTTGAATGGCTTTCGTATTTCTGTGTAACTGCCCTGAGCCCGGGCCCCGTGGCTCATTGGCGGCAGCGGGAACTCTAAAACCGCAAGGCGCGCCTCATATATAAACAGTCTCCCTCCCCCCCCTCCACTTTCTTTTCCTTACCCGCTTTACCGAGCTACAAGAAATACAAAGGAAAAATGTCTGCCGTCGATAAGCTTGCTAACCACGTTGATTCACCATTAACACGTTTCCGTAAACTTTCTCCATCAGCTTCTCATGCTTTCAATGAGTATCCGCTTTTTTATGAATCTGTTAACTGGTTGCTTAGTGTGGCTCTTGTGAACTACATTGCCACTTTTGTTGCTCATGTTGGATTGTCTTTTAAAACTGATATCGTTGATAAGCTCTTCCCACAGGTGTATGAAACTATTTTATCCGCTGATGAGTGGTTTACCAAGACTGTGCTTGTTGGTTTATTGGATAAGTATGCCCCCTTTGCCAAGACTACACATTTTAAGGATTTGAAACCAGATGCACTTAAAGTTTCTGCTGAAAAGGGTTTAAAGGCGTTTGTTGAATATATAAAGTCCCAAGGTGTGGCATTCCAAGGTTATGTTAAATCAACAGCTGATCCAATTGTCGCTAATACCGTTTCATCCGTCAATCCGGTACTCGCCCCTGTTAACAAAACTCTTGAATCTGTCATTGAACTTTACCTACCAGTGGAATCTACAACCACCCCTGTTATCACAACAGAAAATAACGAAGTTACTAAATTGATTAGTTTGACTCGTGACGCCACTGGTCGTACCATCACAGTTGTGCAGACCACTGCATCAAAAGCTATGAAATTACCAGGTGATATCTCTGAACACGTTTCCAAGATTTACGGTTCTGAATTGAAAGAACGTCAATCCATTCCATCTGCTATTGTTCATACCTCTTCTGAACTGGTTTCTGAAGTTACTAACAACTTGGGTTTGAAACAAAAGGCTACCGCTGCTGCAGAAACAGTTGGTTCTAAAATTAATGGAGTAATTGAATCTACAAATGACGCAGCTACTGCCGTAAGAGCATCAGTGGAGAGTGTTGAACAACAAGTGAGCTCTGCAACTAATGGTCAAATTTCTGTTGGTGCTTGATCTTATATCTTAAACGTACACATATGCGCTGGGTGCATATAAGTTTGTCATTTATAAATGGTTAATTTGACTACTGGAGGTGGGGGTGGGGTGATATTTTGGAACGGCTATACTATACAAGAGAGAGAGAGAAATAAGAGGTTAATGAAACTATTCGCTTAACTATAATATACTTGTGCACTTTTTTTTTTTATTATATTTTTGATTTTGCTTTACGCTTTTTTTTTATAAGGCAATGTCTTTATGTGTCTTTATTTTTATACGTGCAAAGAATATTGGTATTAATTTTGCTATAATTATAACTACTACTTTACTGGTACAATGCTATATATATAATTTTGCTTTTTGCTGGAACTATTTTGGAATACTGGGTATTATAATGATACAACATGTTTTTTTTTCGTTTATCTTTGCTTCTTAGTTGACATATTTCCTTATCTCAATTAATGCGGCTTGCAGGATTTTGTTTCTGTGAGATCTGCGCTTAGGTGACATCATCGGCAGCTCGGCTCCCCACGACTATATCCGATCACGTGACTGGATTGGTATATGGGCTACATAACCAGGATGTATACATCCAGACATCTCATTCCGACATGATATATAGCGAAATGACAAGGGAGCACGTCTGCACACACACAAAACATAAACATAAACACAGTTAACATTGGAAAAATATATTGATTATCTGAAATGACTGATACGCCAAAGAAGTCTACTGAAGCTGAAGACGTCTTAGAGTTTTTGAACTCCCTTCCAGAAACCGGTAAGAAGGCTGCTGGTGATTCCACCAAAAGTGCTGTCGGTGATGATAGTGACATTATGGATTTTTTAGACGAACTTGAAGCGACTGATAAGAAACCGGTGAAATCTAAGAAGAAAGATGCTATTGCCAAAGTTGAAACCAAGGAAACTGTAACCAAATCTGAAGAAAAGGAAGTTGCAAAAGAAGTGGAACAAGAACAAGAACAAGGAGAAAATCAAGAAGATGTTGATGATTTTCCTGATCCAATTGCATCCATATCAAATTGGTGGTCATCTTCAGGTTCTGCCACAGTGAACTCTTTCTGGAACAATGCTAAGGATGAAGCTACAAAACTTTCTCAAAAGGCTCAAGAGGAAGCAACAAAGATTGCTAATCAGACAAAGATTGATGAACAGTTCAAGAGACTTCAAAACTTACAATTAGATGAAGAGACTAAAAAGAGAATCATTGGAGCCGGTGATGATATTGATCCATCAAAGGCATTGGGATTCTTTACTAAAAACATCTCTTCAGTTTTCAACTCTATCATGTCAACAGATGAAGTTTTGAAGATCTCTGTAACTCATGATCTTGAAAATTATTACGTTGAATCACTCATTTCTAAGAGTTTCAAGCAAGTCATGAAACAAGTTCAAGGTGGTATCGCTATTGAATTGGTAACTAATACTGCTAAAGATCATAATAAGCGTAATTTGAATATCTTTGAAGGTAAATCCATTGATGGTGAGAAGCTTGCATTTGCCAATTTGGAAACCACAATTAATGAAATGACAAAGGTTTCTAATGAAGAAACAAACGAAGAAGTTAGATCTTCAAACCTTTTCATTTCTATTTTACCAATGCAACCATTTGCCAAAGAGAAGGATTCTGATAATGAAACACTTGTCATTGATTCTTCTTCATCTTCATCATTCCATTTCTTGATAATTTTGAAAGATACAACTAATAATATCACAATCATCACCAAATCCCAGGCATTCCCAGTTAAATGGGCTACATGGCTTGATGGTTCAGAAGAGACTGGTGAATCCGAGACTCCAGAAGATGAAGACGTTGATCCTTCAGAATGGGTAAAGCAATGGGTTTATCAAGGTTTAGGATTAAGTTTCAGCGTCTTGGCACAAAGTTATGTTGTTAAGAGAATGGGATATGACAAATGATTAAGTGTTTAATTTCAGTTTATATATGAAGTTGTATGCATTTAAATATAAAAAAGCTGGATAGGAAATGCAATTTTTCATTAAATCATAAATACTCCTTAAGTAAAGTCTGTAATGACTTTTCACCATTTGCAATAGACTTCTTATCCCAATCAACAATCAATGGTGGAACAAATAACCCATCATGCACCCATTTATCAAACCCTTTATTTAATAGTTCAATTGATTCGAGTTCTTCAGGAATTTGAACTTTTTTGAAGTCTTCAGATACAAATTGAGGGAAACTGTGTTGGAAAGTCTTGATCAACTGAGGTTGTTCTTGAACATAACTTCTAATCAGTTTCAATTGATCATAAGTAGGTAATTGATTTCTAATCTCTTCAATTGTATATTTAGGAGTACCTGAATCTTCATTTTTACCCTTTGAAATCCAATTCCATAAGGAACGTGGCTTAGAACTGATTTGTTCCTGACCAGGTGGAGAAGTTGGATGTGATTCAAGTTGAAGGGTATTAAGAAGGTGTACGGCTGGACGAAGTGAAGAATGGAACAGTGTAATAACACCAGGAGTGTTCTGTAAAGTCTTAAGCATTGACATATTGCTAAAATTTACTATATAAATCTTCTCACTTTATATGGTTTTAGTAAGAAACATCAATTCTTTTGAAACATTGAGATTGCTCTTTCACCCCCCACCCCAACCCCTCGGCCTTCGCGGAGCTCGGGGGGGGGGTAACAGTTCTGTACGGACCACACATCTTATCTGTTACGTAATACAGTACTATTATGTTACGTAATCATCTACCTGCTGTAATAATATTCAATTTCATCATAGTGTAATTCGACGAACTAAATATCCACTTTGGAAACAGTCTCAGCAAAGTACTTTCCCTGGACAGTAGCAATCTCCAGTTCCAGCTTGGTTGGGGTTCTAGAGCCATCAGAACCGGCAAAAGTACCTGAACCCCATGGGGAACCTCCATGAACCTCCTCCAAATTGGTCATCAAGGGAAATGCCTCTTTATATCCCAATGGTACAAAGATAATTCCATGATGGACCATTGTAGATAAAGAGTTAATAACAGTTGTCTCCTGACCACCACCCTGTGCACTGGTAGAAACAAATACAGAGGCATATTTACCTTGTAGTGCACCTTGAGCCCATAAGCCTCCAGTTTTGTCCCAGAAGGCTTTCCACTGTGCTGGGAAATTGCCGTAACGAGTTGGTATACCAAACACAAAAGTGTTATACGAAACCAACGTATCATTGGTTGCCTCTGGATACTCACCCTTTGGTGGTGCCTTCATTAGATTCAAAACCTCCTGTGGTAAAGTCTCTGGTACTTGATAGATAGTTGCTTTGGCACCAGTAGATTCAATACCAGTCTTGATGGCCTCAGCCATCTTGGCAACATGGCCATACATGGAGTAGATGATAATAGCAGTGTTCTTCTTAGTCATTTCAATTAATTGATCTTTGATTGTTTGTTTGAAATATCAAATATCAATTTATTCATCAAGAAACTGGTCGGTTTAAATAATTTTAGTACAAGATTGCTGCTTATATAATAACCACTGTTGATCTTCTTACTACATGATTGATAATCTTAGATTGCTTTAAAAGTCAAAAGACAATGTCACTTGACTAAAACCTTACATTTACACAGGTAATAATTACATTATCTGCATAAAATAATATACTGCATCTTAGTAACATACATCAACATTTGACATATGCTCAAGGTAATATAATATAATACACTTTTTTTTTTCCTTTTATAAGAAACACAGAAAACCATAAGCAAAATAAGAAAAGGGAGGAAAGGGAACAAACACCGTACTTTGAGAAAAGAAAGAAAGAATAAAAAGAGAAAATAGAAACACCAGATATATATAACAAACAAAAGAGCAAAAGGGACAGAACATGACAAAAAAAAAAAATTATATAGAAAGGGGTAAAACAAAAACAGATCATCTGAACAAATCCTCATCTCCTTCAGCATCTTGACCAGAACCATCACCATTAGCATTGATCAATGCTCTGGCAATCTCAATCTCAGATCCAGATTGATCTTGTGTATCAAATCCACTCACTGCTGGATCAACAGGGATATCACTATCACCTTGTAAAGAATGGTGTTGATGTAACGAATGAAGAGATTGTGAAGAATGGTTTGTGTGATGAGTTTGGATATACGGCGTTGATGATGAAGATTGAGAATATTGACGAATACGTTGTTGGGATTGTTGTTGAGACTGTTGTTGATGAGACTGTTGTGATGGTGGTTGAGGTGTATGTGATGTTGAGTGAGGTGTACGTTGTGAATGTTGATCATATCTTCCGCGGTTCTCAGTATTATATGACTCTTGGTGGTGGTGTTCCTCATGTTGTTGTAATCTCTGGGCATTTTCAACAGCAGCGAGGATACCTGGTGGGATCTCAAGACTAGAGAGTTCAGCCTGGAGTAAGTTATCATGAGAACGATGGTCACCATTGACTAGAGAATCATAATCTTGTTGTTGATGTGTTGAGGAAGCATGAGAGGAAGAACCAGTTTCATGATGATGCGAATGGCTCATGTTTAATGATTCTGATGAAGCACCAGTATGGATTGTAGTATGAGGTTTTTCTGAATGAGGAGGAGAATCTTTTTTCCTCTTAACAGTTTTGGTCAAATCTCTGCAATCTTGACAGTTCCTTATAGCCTGCGCCACGGTATCTTTGATCCTTGTCCAATGATAACGTTCAGTAATTGATGACGTAGTCTTATTAATACCACCATGATTGATACGATGATACTCTGTACAAATCTCGAGTTGTCTGACGGGGTCACTTATAACTTCACGTCCGTTAAGTACAAGTTTTCCATCAACAAGCTTATAATGAGCAGCAGAAGATCTGAGTCTTGACTTTTCTTGACGATCAACCAATGGTGGATAACGTCCAGTTTCCAAGTAGTACTTAATCTTGTCGAATCTATAAGTTGCATGATTTGGTTCGACAGCTTGGACGAGTTCTTTACCATAAATGTACGCGTCCACTGCACTTTCATGTTCTTTCAAAATACCAGCAGCTTTGATTTTTCCAATTCTCTTGAAATTGAGAGCTTCAAAGATCTTTCTTGCACCAACATTTGATTCAAATACAAGGTTAAACATTGAAGAAGTGTATCCCAATTTTGGTGCCCAATCGAGGTAACATTCAACAAGTGTTCTACCGATACCTTTACCTCTAATACCAGCATTAACTAAGAATCCACCTGTTGAGATATGAGAAGAACGACCTGGGAAGTTTGGTCTTATGAAAAAAGTACCCAAACATTCTTTTTCCCATTGACGTTGATGATCAAGTTGTGCATCTTCACCAAGGACCATTACTGCAGCAAATGAGGCAAACCAAAATTGTTTAAATTCCTCAATATCCAAAGTTTCAAAGAAGGGGAAAGTGTCACCACGTTCAACTTCCATATTGAATTCATCAGCCAAGAAGGCTAACAAACCAGGTGGAAGTTGATCTGCACTATGAAGAGGATATATCGTTGCCGTTGTTTCACCATCTTTCAATAGCACTGTATAAGGTGGGATGAGTACCGTGAATGGCTGATCTGGACGGTACTCCGTGAGTTTAAGCAATGGTGGCATAGACATGATGAGAAGTCAATATAATATGAATGCGGTGGCCAATAGTGGTTCTTGTCTTTTTTTATATATAGTGAACAACACCTGAGGGGGAGGATGGGGTCAAAAAGCAAACAATGAAGCAGAAAAGGAACTTTGGAGATATATAAAAAAAGGAGAGAAAGAGATGAGTGGGAGGAGGGGTGAAGTGTTATCTCTAGTGGGATCTGAGTAGATGAAAGAAGAATGAGACCCGCAAGAATAAGAGTGAAAATGGGAACACAGATGAAGAAGAGAACCGCGCTTTGATTTCTGTATGGATCAAACTAAAGATCCCTTACGTGCGGTCCTTTAAGTATGTGTTTTTGTGTGTGATGAGGTATGTCTCTCCACCGTACAAGCTTTGAAGTAGAAAGAGTGGGGGGTTTGAACTTGTTCAATCCTTTTTTGAGTCTTTTTGCCTTAATGTTGTTATTTTATAACTGGCGAAGAGCTTCTTTGTTTTGGTTTTTTGGGCAAAATTTAAAGGCCCGCAAGCGTATGCCCCCAAAGGTCCGTTGGAGACTGGAGAGGTGTCTGGATGTTAATTTTACTCAGTCTCTCTTTCATGAGACTTGTTTTTTTTTGGCCTTTGCTTAATGTGAGAGTCTTTATTATAAACAGAACTGTAGAATTTTTTTTTATTATACGATAGATACATAATGTTCATTATAATGTACATTGTGAATTAATAATCACACGTAGCTTTCATGAACTCATCCACACACAAAAATTTTTTCTCAGCTGCTTTTTTGCAGTTGGCGTCGATTGCATGTAATAACACACGTCATGATAAAAACGCGGTTTATGTACTTCTATTCAACGCGTATTTCCTTACTTTATATAACGATTATGGATATATAATTGTTACCAATAGATAGCTAGAAAGTATATCTTCAAAATGATAGGAATAAACATATAGTGATATAACCTATTAATCAATATATATACACTTTTAATATTTCTTCAGTATTTCGTGTCCTGGGCCATAGAAATCGCTGGGTCACTTTGAAAAATGCTGCTTTTCGAGTCTCTTGCGCAGTCCTGTAATTAATACGAAAAAAACACAAAATCAGGGAGTGGAAAAAATTTTAAACTGACGTCAATTGTTTCCATTGCTTCACTCTGATTGGATGTGTCATGTGGTTAGATCTGTATGAGCGGGGTGTGTGTGTGTGACTGCTTCGATCATATAGTGTAGTTCAAGGCCCGGACCCGATCTCATCGCATTGTTCCAATAGTCTGTCTGACGTCATATATATAACAATTCATTTATTTTATTTTTTCACGTATAAAATCTGTTTATAATATAAAAGAATCATACCAATTGTTTACCGAACATTATAGCACTCACTTTGCCTTCTTTCCCCTTCAATACTCCGGCATCTGGTATTCTTCCAATTCTATCGAATCCAAGACTATCCCAGATCTTAATACTAGCTGGGTTAGTCTCGAAAACCAGGTTAAACACTGAGTAAGTATAACCTAAGATCGGTGCCCATACTAAATATGAAGTTCCTAAAGCTTTACCAATACTTTTACCTCTGAAACGAGGGTTAACTAAGAAACCGGCATTACAAATATGTGAACAACGACCAATATAATTTGGTTTGATGTAATAAGTACCCAAGACTTCATCTCCCCATGTCATACCTTCTTTGGCAACACTATTTTCACCGCGTAAAAGCACAGCAGTGAATGCACCAAACCAGTAATCTAAGAACTCACTCTTCTTAAGAAGACCTAAATGTGGATAGGTATCACCATTGGTAACCTCTTGATTAAATTCTTGGAAAAGGAACTCAACAAGAGATGGTGGCAAATATGACTCGTTTTCTAAATCACTATGATAGAAGGGAATAAGAGTTCCCTTGGATCCATCTTTCAAAGTAAGGATCTGTGGCTCGGTGATTGTGCCCAATGGCTGTGCAATTTCAGGTCCTGATAATCCCATCCTGGCCCTCTTTATCGTGTTTTTTTGCTCCTTATGTGTGTTTCTGTGTGGATGGATGTAATCTTCCAACCGCTATAAACTTGGGAAAAAGCTCTCGGGAACCGACCCCCGCCCCTTTCTACACACAGTACCATTTAACATACTACAAACCATTAAACCGTAATGAAGTTTGTATATTTGAGAATGATAGAAACCCCATAGAATAAAGGACTCTCAAAACATTCATTATTAAGCAAAAGGAGTAATATCAAAATGGCGGACGGAGATACCTCCCAATCCGGTCACTTAACCGTGCGATAACCGAGGAAATATAATAAAAAGATAACAGATTTCAATCTCAACAGTTCTTTACCAACCGTCAACCTAAAAACACAGGGAAAGGACAAAATAAAAGAAAACAATGGTTTTAGTTGCAGCTGGTCAATTGAGTTCAACGTCATCACTCACACGTAATGGTATCATTGCTGCTCGACTCATCGATAAGGCTGCTCGTTCTTTGAAAGCTGCAGTTCTCTTCTTACCAGAGGCATCTGATTACATTGCTGCTTCAATGCAACATTCAAAGAAGCTTGCCGTCCCTGTTGAGACATCACCTTTTGTACTCGCCATCCAAGACAAGTTGAAAGAACTTTCAAGTGAAGGATTGAACATTGAAGTTAACGTTGGTGTTCATGAACCTTCCCCTCGTGATGATCGTGTTTTGAACACTTCCTTATGGTTCTCTTCAACTGGTGAAATCGTCCAGAGATACCAGAAGATTCATCTGTTTGATGTCTCTATCCCAGGTGGTGCAATTATCAAGGAAAGTGAAGGTGTAGAGCCAGGTTCAAAAGTACTCGAACCATTTGATACCCCTTGTGGTAAAGTCGGTCTCGGTATCTGTTACGACCTCAGATTCCCAGAATTGGCTCTCCGTTTGAGATCATTGGGCTCCCAGGTTTTAAGTTTCCCATCAGCATTCACCTTGAGAACAGGAGCTGCTCACTGGCATCTCTTGGGTCGTGCCAGAGCCATCGATACGCAATGTTATGTCGTCATGGCAGCACAATCTGGTGGCCATGTCACATTGACCGATGAAGATATCGCAAATGGAGTAGAGGCAAAACCAGCTGCAAGATTCAGTTATGGACATACCGTTATCATTGACCCATGGGGAACGATTGTCGCTGAGATCAGTGATATCGATACTCAGCAAGATGCCCTTTGTGTTGCTGACATTGATCTGGATCTCGTCAAGAAGGTAAGAACCAACATGCCGTTATGGGAGCAGCGTAGGCCAGAAGTTTTCGGTCATGAGGTTTAGGACATAGCATGATATAGTAACCAACGGGTTTGTTTATATATCAAAATTAAACACTTGCACCTATAGAAAGTATGTAGTAGTTGTCAATTATCGTGTATTGAAGATCGGAACGAATTCCCATTTGCCCATAGGCTATTAATATACACAGATACAGACTAAACAGAGTACACAAACATACACAACACACAACAAAAACACATAAACCCGAAAATTCAAACTGAAAGGGGTCATCACGCAAAAATAACGTAGTTAATTAAGGATTAAGGTGTTTCTGTCGTATATCGCTGTAGGTGTACTACTTTTAGCATAGTATCATATAAAGTCACTATCATCATAAGGACTCTCAATATAAACTTAATAGATAAAATGCAAGCTTTTTTCTCTCTTCTCCATTAGTATAAAGCAAAACCGTTTCTCTTCAAGAACAAAAAAAATAGAAGAAAAGAACGGGAAATAACAAACAAGCAAGCCGTGGGCAGTAACTCAAGAAAAAGATAGTCTCCAAAACAAAATAATTTCATGCATCAATTGGTGGTCTCCAGTCACCAATATGTGATAAAATATTCCTGAGGAACAGCAGTGGCTGCAAATAGGTCATTTCAAAAACAACCAAAGGAAAGAGAGAGCAGTAAAAGTGGGAAAAATGAATCAAAATGTAGCGTGTAGGGAGCAGTAAATCAACTCCGGTCATAAATTAATTAGAAGTCAACACCAATGACCATAGCCAACAAGGCCATTCTCACGAACAAACCGTATCTCATCTGTCTGAAGTAAGCAGCTCTTTGGTCAAAGTCAACCTCTTCACGGATCTCATTAACACGTGGAAGTGGGTGCATGACACACATATGCTGCTTAGCATAAGACAAGATCTTGTTGTCGACAATGTAGGTGTCTTTAAGTCTCTCATAGTCAGCCTGGTTTGCGAATCTCTCCTGCTGGACTCTGGTACAGTACAGAACGTCGGACTTAGCAATGATATCCTTGGTCAACTCTTCGCTCTCAGAAGCAAGCATGTCCTTCTCGATCAACATCTTACGCAAGTTCTCAGGCAATCTCAACTCCTTTGGTGCAACCAAATTGATACGAACCTGGTAGTGACGGAGCAACTCACACAAAGAGTGAACAGTACGGCCGTATTTCAAGTCACCCATGAAGGTAACAGTAATACCATTGACAGTACCCAACTCCTCACGAATGGTGAACAAGTCCAAGAAGGCTTGGGTTGGGTGCTCACGAGAACCATTACCACCGTTCAAGATTGGAACTGGAGAGAACTTAGCAGCAATTTCAGCTGAAGAAACCTCTGGGTGACGCAAAGCGATAGCATCGGAATAAGAAGCCAAAGTTCTGATAGTATCCTGCAAGGTCTCACCCTTCTTAACAGAGGAGGAGGAAGCAGATACAGCAATAGTTCTACCACCGAGTCTCTGCATAGCAGCGTCAAAGGAAGATGCGGTACGGGTAGATGGCTCGTAGAACATTGTGGTCAACAAACGGCCTTGCAACAAGTCCAAAACACCACGTCTCTCAACAGACAATCTCATTTCCTGTGCAACGGTGAACAAAGCGTGCAAGTCGGAACGGTTGAATTGGTTCACAGACAAAACGTGGCGACGCAAGAATGGGTTGTTGGAACGAATGTAAGAAGCAATGGCACCTGGTGGGGACAATTCCCTTGGTGGACGAGAAGAAACCAACTCAGTACCCTTAACACCCTGCTTTTCTGGGGTCTCAGAGATGTCCTCGATCAAGTGCGGACGAGTGTCAGCACTGAATGAGAATCTAGCTCTCTTTGTGAACTGTGGGGAAGCCAACAATGGCTCGTTGAACACTGGGGTCTGGGCAACAATAGAACCACCTCTCTTCTTGAAAGAGGAGTTATCAACACCAAGAGCCTGGTCAACAACCAAGTCACCTTCCAAGCAAACAGTCTGTCCGTAGAACTGGACACGTTCAACACCACCCTTCAACTTACCCTCGAATGGAGAGAAGACACTCGAAGTGCTCAAAGTAGACAGTTCACGGTCCATGTCAATCTCAATAACGGAATCCTGCTCTGGCAAGTTGAAGATTTCGATTGGCTTGTCATGCAAACGCTTAACAATGTCCTCAATGGTCAAACGACCATCATCAATGGCTGTGAACAACAATGGCAATGCATCGGAAACACCCAAACCAGCAGCAGCTGGCTTACCCAAGAAGGAAGCAAGCAAAGTTGGAACAACACCGACGGAGAACATGTCAACGATATCAATGTTCTCCCACAAAGCAGTCTGGTCGGCCTTAGTTGGCAAGAACTTGGCGCCTGGGTACTCATCTTGAGAAACAAACAAGGAGTAGATAGAAACGTCAAAGGTGACCAAAGAGGACTTCTCCTTGACCAACTTAATGATGTCCAAGTCGGTCTTGGAGTTGACGCCACTAACGTGGATTGTGTGGTTACTCAAAGTAGCCAATAACAACAAAGAGGCCAAGTCAGTGGACTTAGCATCAGTAATGATTGGCTTGTGAGATGGCCATGAGTTCATCTGTGGAGAGACATCCGAGACTTCGCTCTTGATGAACTCGTTGAATGGCAAGAACAAGGAGGCAACAGTGGATGAAACCTGAGCAACCTGAGGCTCGTTACCGGCAGTAGCAGCAAAAGACAAAGAGTAGTCAGTGAAGGCCTTGTCAGCAAGAACAGTAGAGACCTCGTTCAAAGACTTGATGTTGTCAAAGACGGCACCATCGGCTGTCATTGGCAAGATTTGGTTGTAAGTGAAACCGGATGCCAAAGAGATTCTAGTAACGTCCTCGAAGTCCTTGGCAGAAGCAGCAGATGGAAGGAGGGAAGAGATGTTGACCAAACCTGGCACAGATACAGTTCTGTGGGAAGTCTGATAATCTCTGTTGGAAACATCCAAAGTAATATTTCTAGACAAAGCCTCGATCAAAAGCTTAGCACACTTGACGTTTGTAACCAATGGAACGGCGTAATCAACAGCCATACGACGGGTTCTGTAACCATTGGAAACGTAGTTGGCTGGACGACGGAATCTGTTAGCAGATGGCAAGTTGATATACAAGTCGATCAGGTTCTTGGCCAAGTGCTGAGTCAAAGAGTACTCACTCTTTTGGTCATCCTCGTCCTCATTTAAGATTTCCAAATATTTGACTGGAATACCATGCTCTTGGATGAAGTCAGCAGTACCGGAGGTAGCAAACAAGTTGAAACCCATTTCGTGCAACTTCTTGACAGATGGAAGCAACTCCAACTTTTCCTTGAAAGAACCAATGGAAAGCAAAATGTTCTTCTTAGGCAACTGGAATCCGGTGGAAATCAAAGACTTGAGGTAAGCCTCGTATTTGTTGTGACCGAATGTAGCAACCTCACCAGTGGAAGCCATCTCGACACCAAGAATTGGGTCAGCACCAGACAAACGAGAGAAGGAGAACTGCGGAACCTTGATAGCACAGTAGTCTTCTGGCAAGTTCTGAACTGGGTATGGCTCAACAGGTAATCCCATGATAGCCTTGGTGGCCATCTCAATCATATTGGTACCAACAACCTTGGAAATGAATGGGAAGGAACGAGAAGCACGGACGTTACACTCAATCACCTTAATCTCATTATCCTTAGCAATGAACTGGATGTTGTAAGGACCAGTGATGTCCAAAGCCTTACCGATCTTAGCGGTGGCGACAACGATTCTCTTAACGGTCTCTGGGTCCAAATCCTGTGGTGGGACGATCAAAGTAGCATCACCGGAGTGGACACCAGCGTTCTCAACGTGCTCAGAAACGACGTGCATAATAAGCTCACCGTTCTTGGCAACAGCATCCATTTCAATCTCCTTAGCATTCTCGATGTACTTAGTAATGACAACTGGGTAGTCACGGGAAACCTCCACAGCCTGAGCCAAGTATGAAGCTAAGTCATCCTTAGAGTAGACGGTGTTCATAGCGGCACCAGATAAGACGTAAGATGGACGAACCAAAACTGGATAGCCGACAGCAGCGGCGAAACCTTCAGCCTCGTCGATGGATGTCAACTCCTTCCAAGCAGGCTGGTCAACATCGATTCTGTCCAACATACGAGAGAACTTGTAACGATTTTCAGCAGAGTCAATCATTTCTGGAGATGTACCAAGAATCTTAACACCATTTCTGTGCAATGGAAGAGCAATGTTGTTAGATGTCTGACCACCCATAGAAATAACAACACCTGAGGACTGCTCCAACTCGTAGATATCCAAGATACGCTCCAAGTTAATGGTCTCAAAGTACAATCTGTCAGCCTCATCATAATCTGTAGAGACAGTTTCTGGGTTGTAGTTGATCATAATTGTCTTGATACCTGCAGCACGCAAAGTTCTGACAGCGGTGACAGCACACCAGTCGAACTCGACGGAGGAACCAATACGGTACACACCGGAACCAAGGACCATAACACCATGGTCATCAAACTCAACATCACTGGAGTCAGCGTTGTAAGTAATGTACAAGTAGTTGGTGTAAGCTGGGAATTCGGCAGCAACGGTATCAATTTGCTTGACAAATGGAATAATACCAAACTCCTTTCTGAGTCTTCTGATTGCAACCTCGTTGGAACCGACAAATTTGGCGATCTGTCTGTCCTCGAAACCAAGCTGCTTGGCCTCACGAATAGCCAATGGGGTCAACTTCTCCTTAGTTCCGAAAGACTCCAAGTACTTACCGAACTTGATGAGACCATCTAACTTGTTCAAGAACCACTTGTCAATGTTAGTGAGCTCCCAAGCCTTCTGGACAGAGTAACCAGAGTAAAGAGCATTGGCAAGAGCGAACAAACGCTGATCAGATGGAGTCTGCAACTCAGCATCGATGTCAATGGACATCAAAGCTTCAGTCTGGTTGAAACCCAAGTTCTGGTAGTCCACAGAACGGATGGCTTTTTGGATGGCCTCCTCGAAGGTTCTACCAATGGACATGACTTCACCAACAGACTTCATGGAAGAAGAAAGCAATGTAGAAACTCTGGTGAACTTTTTAAGATCCCATCTTGGAATCTTGACAACAACGTAGTCAAGGGATGGCTCGAAACAAGCACAAGTAACCTTGGTGACAGAGTTCTTGACCTCGTTCAATGGGATGTTCAAACCAAGCTTAGCAGCAATGAAAGCCAATGGATAACCGGTAGCTTTGGAAGCCAAAGCAGAAGAACGGGACAAACGAGCATTAACCTCGATGATACAGTACTCCTTGGAGAATGGGTTCAAAGCGTACTGAATGTTACACTCACCGACAACACCCAAGTGTCTAATAACGTTGACAGCAGTGGTTCTTAACATATTGTAGTCTTCGTCGGACAAAGTCTGAGATGGGGCGACAACAATAGAATCACCAGTGTGGATACCCAATGGGTCGAAGTTCTCCATGTTACAGACTGTGATACAGTTGTCAAAGGCATCACGAACAACCTCATACTCGATCTCTTTCCAGCCCTTCATGGATCTCTCGACAAGAACCTGTGGGGAGGTAGCAAAAGCCTTGTTACACAAAGCAACCAACTCTTCCTCATTGTCAGCGAAACCGGAACCGAGACCACCCAAAGCGTAAGCAGCACGGACAATAAGTGGGTAACCAATATCGTTGGCGGCAGCAATGGCCTCGTCAACATTGTTGGCGGAGTGAGACTTGGCACACTTCTCACCAATCTCCTCCATAGCTTTAGCGAACAAGTCACGATCTTCAGTGGTGATAACAGTATCAATCTGAGTACCCAAGACCTTGACACCCAAGCTCTCAAACTCATCCTTCAACTCAATACCAACAGATAAAGCGGTTTGACCACCGAAAGTGACATAGATGGCATCTGGCTTTTCGTGCTTGATGACCTTTCTAACAAACTCAGCTGTAACAGGCAAGAAGTAGACCTTGTCAGCCAAACCCTTAGAAGTCTGAATAGTAGCAATGTTAGGGTTGATCAAAATGGTGTAAATTCCTTCCTCCTTCAAGGCCTTGATAGCCTGGGAACCAGAGTAATCGAACTCACCAGCTTGACCAATGGACAAACCACCGGAACCCAAGACCAAAACCTTCTTTGGGTGAACTCTTGGATGAGCGGCCAAATTGTCTTCGACCTTACCACCTGGGAACTCAACAGCCTTCAAAGTCTTGGTAGTCTTGTGCTCCAGAACGGACTTGATGAAAACATCAAACAAGAACTCAGTGTCTCTTGGACCTGGAGTAGATTCTGGGTGGAACTGGACAGAGAAGTATGGCAACTCAGAGTGGTAGATACCTTCGTTAGAACCATCGTTAGCATTAACGAATAATTCTTTCCAGCCTTCAGACAAGGTGGTTGTGTCAACAGCGAAACCGTGATTCTGGGAGGTGATGTAACAACGACCAGAGATGGTAGAAGTACATGGGATGTTGTGACCTCTGTTACCGAACTTCAATTTGATAGTAGAAGCACCGGTGGCTCTGGCCAACAACTGGTGACCAAGACAGATACCAAAGATTGGGGTCTTCTTGGAGTTGACAATCTGAGTCAACTGAGAAACAACGTTGTCCATAACAGATGGGTCACCTGGACCGTTGGAGATGAACAAACCATCGTATTCCTCAGAGAGAAGGTCGTGGTCCCATGGGACAACCTTCAATTCGACACCACGTCTGACAAAACAACGAATCTGGTTGTACTTCATACCGACATCGACGGCGACGATTCTCAAAGTCTTACCATCTGGGCCCTTGACAGCGGCCTCGGAAGATGGTGTGTAAAGGACAGGCTGCTTAGTGGAGACCTTAGCAACCAAGTTCTTAACATTTGGGTCATCCCACTCTGGGATCTCAAAGTGAGTGGCCCAGTCGGCAGCACAAGCTTCCTCAACGGAACAGCTGTCAGACTGGACACCAATACGACCGAGCATAGAACCGGACTCTCTCAAGTGCTTAGTGAGAGCTCTGGTGTCAACACCATAGATAGCTGGGATGTTCTGTTCCTTCAACCACTGACCAAGGGAGGATGTGGCCAAGAAGTGAGAGAACTCCTCGGTGTAGTGAGCAACAACCAAACCAGCAATGTGGATTCTGTTGGACTCAAAGTACTTTGGCAACTCTGGGACATCGTCATCCCTGAGTTCACGGCTTGGAACACCGTAGTTACCAACCAATGGGTAAGTGATGACCAAGATCTGACCCTCATAAGATGGGTCGGTGATGGCTTCTGGGTAACCAACCATACCGGTCTGGAAAACAAGTTCACCAGCAGCAGGTTTTTCGGCACCGAAGGAGTAACCTTCCAAAACGGAGCCATCTTTCATTTCCAAGGCCATCAAACGGTTGCCCGTAGATTCCATTGGTGGAGAGATTGGAGCAGATGGGATAATAGTAGCCATTTTATATAGGGAGGATAATAAAAAGAACAGTAGCTCGGAGCTATTGGTGTTAGTAGGCTGGTTTCAAACTGAAATAGGTCGCCCCTATAAAACTACATGGAGAACAGACACAAAGTCCAAAAAGAAGTGTGTTTCAGAGAAGTCATTAGATTAGAAATGTTTCCTAAACGCGTGGCTACAAGATGAAGAAGCTTCAGTTGGGTCTGAGTCAGTGATCTAGAGGCACCGTTGCTGGGGAGTCAATAAAAGTTTCATTAGCTGCCCAGTAGGGATATACCACGGGATGAAAGACTGTGAGGACCACTGAGTTCAGCATCTTCGCCAGTCTGGGTAAGTTAATTTCTCTCTTTCCTTCTCATACTTGCACTCTTCTTGACATTTGGGTGTACTCGATGTAGATCTATAAGTGTGGTGGCGACCCAAAAAAAAACGATGACACTTACCAATAAGCGATTCAAAATTGAAGTTGTATTCGGTGGATAGGACAGTAAGACAAAAGAAAGATAGATCTGATTAGCTGGAGACTGAAATAGATCTGAAAGATTTCTTATAAGATGTTCTTAGCTGGCGCGTACGGAGACAACAATAGTAGTTTGGAGACTGATAGCGAGTTGCTTATTGGGGCGGCAGAGTCTTCTTGTTTCCCTATGGCACACTGATCCACTGAGGCACTCGAAGAGGGCTTTCTGAGAAAGAGAGAGAGAAGAAGAGAGAGAAAGAGAGAAGAGGAGGGAGCCAACCTTTGTGTGAGAAGAGATGAAAATTTGAACAAAATTTTTTTATACCTGGCGTGCGCTGCCTCGCCCGTTTTGGCGCGAAAACTGAAATGCGGGATATGCAAGAAAAGAAATTTTTATAGGCCTAATTTACGTAAATAGCGCCAAATGGCATAGACGTCAGTGCTTGTGCGATGAGCTTCAAAACTATTAAACTTCAAAAACATTTTAGTGTTTTCAACATTGAATTGATGATTCAATGGTAATATCCATTGAGAATAAGGTAATCACCAAGAAAACTGAATTATTCACATCTAATTTCCACAATTTTTTAGGTCACTTGACTTTTTGTAAATGTTGCCTCATATAGGTTACTACAGCGGGTACCCCATGAAGTCAGCTTCCTTGCAGAAACAATTTCGCCATTTATCCCAATCCGGTAAGAATTGTCGCCTATATGAAGAAAATTTGGGCCATTATAAGGTTCGCGCTGGTAAGAGTCAAGTGCAAAAACTTTGGCGTTGTTCCTTGAGAAGCCATTTATAGGGTTAAAGAGCTAAGAATAACTGGGAAATGCTTCTCTTCCGTTATTTACAACTTTCTTTACCAAATTAATAAGAGAATTTGAGAATTTTAAAAGCTTCTGGAAGATTCTGTAGCTCAATTTCCACTATTTCCTTCACTGAAAAGGCTGCCCTGTAGTATCGAAAATCGATGCTCATCCCCCATTTCGCATCAAACAAGTTCGCGGAAAAATCAAACAGAGTTACTATAGCAGGGGGTCCAGCGGACATTCGGCAGCACTAAAAGATGTCTTTCAAAACAGTGGAATTTGCAGACCAGGACACCAATCAAGACCTTTCTATTATCCAAACACCGACTAGAGGATACACTCTGTGTTCTTCTATCACCATCGAGATTTAATTCGTTTCGAATCCTCCGAATAAGCAGCTCATTCACCACAGTGGTGGAGCATTCGATACTGTCACGTTTCATCCCAATACCTCATCGTACCCCTCTGTAACCCAGAGAGAGAGAGCACACTTGGACATTTTGCAACGGACGCTTTAACTAAAAGTGCATTATATCAAATAAGAGTTTCATATTCACAAGTCTACGCAAATATACCCCCATTCCCTGACTTTTTTCAAGAGGTTTGTTGAGCCGCCAAGCATCAACATCCTCACCAAAATCCAACATACAACACATAAACAAACCTAACACACAGCAAAATGTATCTCTTTGACAGGATACGACATAAGCCTGGAGAAGAACAAGACCAAGAGGCGGGTGAACGTGGAAGACCTACCATCTACAGAACAGCCACGAACTCTGCCTATCAGGTTAGAAAATCTATTGGTTGGAAGATTCGTGATGGTGTTGGCTACCTCGAGAGAAAACTTGGGCCATACCTCAAAAAGATATTCCCCAATTTCATTGCTGTTCACTACGGCTATGTTATGTTTATGACCATCATTGGTTCAATTCTTATGTACCCTGTAAGGAATAATGATTACATTGATGTTCTGTTTTTGGCGGCATGTGCATCTACCCAAGCGGGCCTAAACACTGTCAACGTCAATGATTTGGATTTGTACCAACAGATTGTCATTTACATTATAGGTACACTAACAACACCGATCTTTATTCATGGATCACTTGCATTTTTACGTCTCTATTGGTTCGAGCGTCATTTCGATGATATTAGAGAGACATCAAAACTTAACTTCAAGATGAGACGCACGGCGACTTTGGCCGCAAGAACTCAGTCTATGGAGAGACAGAGAACAATGGACTCACAAAGATCAGGAGCGATTACCCAACAAACATCTAGGACTCAGGTACCCACCATCACTATCGGAAGTTCTGAGCCATCCAAGGAATCCCCTGGTTCCAAGACCGCCAACGAAAGCACATCTTCTTCGTCGGATGTTTCATTACACGCGCAATTACCACCATCAGATTATACACAATCTCAATCTGACCTATACCATGCGCATGATGGAGTTCAGCACATGTCAGAGCCTTCTTCAGACGATGATGAGCCTTCTCAGCCTCCACAGAACCGAACCATCAAATTCGTAAATGAGGAAAATAGCCAGCCAGTTGATGAAGATGCTGATAAACCAGCGATAAAGTTCGCAGAGTTACCACAACCAACCAAACAGAGAGGAGAAGACTTCGATCCAAAAGATGTTTATATGTCCCTCGCCATGATGCGTAACAAGCAGGCTAATGACCAATATGATTCTGGTGAGAATCAAGGACCTGCACTTATCGTTCACGGTCCAGCTGAAAGAGCATCTAACTCAAGAAAAAACTCATCTCTTCAGTTTGACTTGGCAAAACCAAAAAGACCATTGCACCGCAGAAAGAGATCTGGTATGAGAAGAAGTTTCCTACTTCGTAAAGCAAGCACAGCTAGTGAAAACGGAATTGACGATATCATTGAAGAAGATCGTGACGCAACAAACATCTCGGTTCACGATGGCGAGAACGAACTGCAAAGGGCACAGTCACATCTGCAGCTCCCATCGTCTGATCAGAGTGGTGGTATCAAATTTACAAAGAGATCAAACACGCTAGATGTTCCAGCAAAAATGGATAAGTCACCTACCTTTGACAGATTTGTCAAGCGTAAGTTGAGGACTCCAAAGGCGCTGAGAAGAAGACTCTCATCAAGTGCCATTGATGACGAGTCTGAGTACGACCCTACTGACTCGGATGATGAAGAACACTCTGATGATGATAATTCACTGCACAGGGAGATGTCCACAACCTACCTATCTTGGATCCCAACCGTTGGAAGAAACTCTACATTTGTGAACCTTTCTGATCAACAAAAGGAGGAACTCGGTGGAGTTGAATATAGAGCTATAAAACTTCTTGCTAGAATCCTTGTTATTTATTATGTTGGTTTCCATTTGATTGGAATTGCATTTCTTCTACCCTGGATTCTTCATACCCATAAGTACCAAGGCTACGTCACAGATAGCGGTGTGAGCCTCACGTGGTGGGGCTTCTTTACGTCTGCTTCTGCGTTTAACGATTTGGGTTACACGCTGACACCAGATAGTATGATTTCATTCAGAGACTCTACGTTCGCTCTTCTGGTTGTAAGTGTTTTGGTTATCATTGGTAACACCGGTTTCCCTATCTTGTTGAGATTCATCATTTGGATCCTATTCAAGATTTCAAAAGAGTTGTCACTTTTCCGTGAATCTCTCGGATTCCTTTTGGATCATCCTCGTCGTTGCTTTACGCTGTTGTTCCCATCAGCGCCAACATGGTGGCTCTTCTTCATTCTTCTTGCTATGAACGCTGTTGACCTAATCTTGTTTATTGTTCTCGACTTGAACGCAACAGTGGTAGAAGATTTGAGCGCAGGTCACAAAGTTCTTGACGGTCTCTTCCAGGCTGTCAGTACAAGAACTGCGGGTTTTGCTTGTGTTGACCTCTCTCAGTTACACCCAGCTGTGCAGGTTAGTTATATGGTGATGATGTATATTTCTGTTATGCCCCTTGCCATCTCTATTAGAAGAACCAACGTTTATGAAGAGCAGTCGCTCGGTGTTTATGCTGGGAAAAACAATGAACACGAAGAAGCTGCTGATGAAAACCAAAAGGCCACTTCCTTCATCGGTGCGCATCTCAGAAAGCAGTTGTCTTTCGATTTGTGGTTTGTCTTTTTAGGATTGTTTATTATTTGCATTGCAGAAGGTGGCCGTATCCAGAACGTTGATATGCCTTCATTTGGTGTTTTCCAAGTCATGTTTGAGGTTGTGTCTGCTTATGGTACTGTGGGGATGTCACTTGGATATCCTAATACGGATGCCTCATTCTCTGCTCAATTTACGGTTCTTTCCAAGCTTGTTATTATCGCAATGATGATCAGAGGTCGTCACAGAGGTCTTCCATACTCGCTGGATCGTGCCATCATGTTGCCTTCTGCCAAGATGGAGAGGAGAGATAGATATCAAGATCTTCACGCGGGCCATGGTTTGGCGCACAGTGAAACAATGGGAAGCGTGGATGATCCAGTTATCGAGTTCCTCAAGAGTGCTGCACCAAAAGTTATAAGGGAGCGTATGAAGAGACCTTCTTTCTTCTCAAATAAGTCGAGCACGAAGTCTCACAGACGCACTCCAAGCAATCTCAGTACTCAAAGTAATGGTTCTGGGCCATCCCGCTCCAACCTTTCAGGTGCGCACGTTGAAGAGACTGGTGACTACTTTTCTCGTCATCCTCAGACAGATTACTCCTTTAGGGATGTTCACTTCAATAAGACAGAACTAGAGCCTATTCCATCTGCTCGTTCCATGTCCGAAGCATATGGACCAAAGGAGACAATTGAGCTCGATGATCTCATCAATGTCGATGGTGGTCCAGTACATGTTGCTGAAACCGATGTTCAAAGGGATGCCGTGGCCATGGGGAGCAGAAGAAACTCTCTGCAAACACTTTGAAACTTATAGACCGTTATTTTTTTACCGAATTTTGTTATCTTTCTTTTAAGTTGGCGTTAATATTACTTTGTTTGGACGTTTAAATCTTTCAAAAATGTAGAGCTAATTTAGTCTGTATGGCAGAGCCTTTAGAAATCCTTTCGCTGAGTTTCATGCTAAACGTGATATTTATTTGTACAGATGCAAAATCTAATTAATGCTAACCTTTCTCTAAAGTTATCAGTTGACATTCTCCTTTGGTGCAAGCACATGAGATCCAACCTCCTGCAGCCATGACAACTCAATGACACTAACATTACGAGCGTAACCTTTCGTCGTATACACGTAATCGTTGTACATGATAGCATCGACTTTCTTACCAAATACCAAAGAAGATGGATGTACTGAAATGAGCTGTCCAGATGTTGTGGTTCTATATGACCTGTCTGGCATACCAATTGCTGTGTTGGAAACATACCCCGAAAGGAATGCTTTGAGGACTGATGGAGTGTCCAGTGGTGTCGTCAAGTCTTCGTCCTCATCCTTATCGAACAGATGCTTATCCTTTGTGAGTGAGATCATGTACTGTCTGATTTGGTTTCTAACTCTAATGACGTTCTTGAAGCCTCTGTAAGAAAGAGCGAGCTCCTTACACCAATGTTTTCTCTCATTGGAGTTGTCAAATTGAACATAGAAGTCTAACAGCTCCTTCACCATTAATAGGTCACCATACTTGGATCCAAGAACACACAAGTTTCTTCTCTTCTCGTTGACCTCGTCACGAATCTCAGATGCAGGGTTTAAAATCAAATTGTCGACAGATAAGCATGACACAATGTCAATAGTGGCTGAAAGACAACCAGTCTTGTGGGCATTAAGGATAATAGCAGACAGTTGTGGCTCCAATGGGAGAATTGCCATTTGAATACCGAGCTCAGTGATCTTTCCTTGATCGTCTAGTGCCTTCAAATGATATAGTTGGGTTAAAGCAGATACCAATGCATCCTGGCCTGGATTCTCCAGCCATGACCAGTTGAGGATATCATCTACACCGGCTCTCTTCAACATTAGGACTGGGGAAGTAACATTGGATCTAGCAATTTCTGGCTCTGTTTGCACAGGTAATTTGGAGTAGTCATCCTCAGTGTATAATCGGAAGGTTTTACCTTCTCTCTCACGACCAGCTCTACCGGCTCTCTGTGTAGCTGAAGCTTTCGAAACTGGAGCTGTAAGCAAAGTAGAAAGACCCAGCTGATGTCTCCAAACCTTGACTTTTCTCAACCCTGAATCAATGACATATCTGACACCAGGAACCGTGACGGATGTCTCGGCGATATTTGTGGCCAGGATGACTTTTCTTCTTCTTGCTTTAAGTGGCAAGAATACCTTAGCTTGATCTGCTGGTGGTAATGAAGCATAAAGTGGAAGGGGTACAATAAGCGGTGCTTCCTTTGGTAATTCTGGTGCGATTCTCTCCAATAAACTCACACATTTGTCAATTTCCTCCTGACCTGGCAAGAACACAAGAATATCACCTTCCAATTCACCATTGTTCACCTGGACGATTGCTTTAATAGTAGAGTCAACAATATCCTCTGATGGTCTGTCCATGTACATTCTGTCGACTTTATACATACGACCTTCCACGTATAATATTTCAGCATCACCATAAAACTTTGCAAACTTCTCAGCATCCAAAGTGGCAGACATGATAATGACCTTGAGGTCATCTCTTTTAGCCAAGAGTTCCTTGAGGAAACCCATCAGTAAATCTGTCAGGACAGTTCTCTCATGCGCTTCATCGATGATAACCGTAGAGTACTGTGGTAAGTCTTTGTTCATCATGATTTCTCTCAGAAGCATACCATCTGTCAGGTATTTCAATTTGGTATGATGATGGGCTTTATTATCGAATCTAACGGAATAACCAACTTTGTCACCAAGAATAGAACCTGCTTCCTCCGAAACTCTCGATGCCAAATTGATGGCAGCGACTCGACGTGGTTGTGTTACTGCAATACCTTTGGAATTTGTGGACATTAGGAACTGTGGAATCTGTGTTGACTTACCAGAACCTGTTTCACCAATGAGGATAGTGACTTTGTTCTTTGATAGTCGGTTCATAAGTTCTGTCTTGGCTTTATAAACAGGGAGTGTCTTCCTCACTTCAAGGAGTCCGTTTGCCCTTGATCTCAAAAATTCCGGTGTGGCACGACCCTGAGATCTGGAATCTCTTTCATCTTCTTCATCATCACTGAAAAATGTTACTGTCTTTGTGGATGGTCTATCTAACTTTTTTGTACTGATCTTCTGTTTCTTCTGTTTTGGTTGTTGAGGCTTAACAGCAGTGACAGGTTCAGGTTCCGACTTGGCCACTACAGAAGATTGTACCTCCTCATTTCCATTCTCTGTAATCTCTTGTTCTGTAATTATGGATGTACTTTTACTTTTTCTTTTCCTTTTCTTCTTCTGTGATGTGGTGTTTGTAGTCTGGTCCTCGGTCTTGGTGATGACTTCGGTTGTCTCATTAGCTAGAGGTTCAGCATCCTCGCTAAACTTGAGATGGGCCTTCTGATTATTATTTTGAACTCCCATGTTATATGAGATATGCAATGCACTTTATACAGCTCCTTCCATTCAAACTTACCCGAGACTCCATCGAGTTATGTCTTAATGCGATGAGCTCTTGAAAAAAAATAGCACTGATACGTACTTTCGCGCATATTTCCTAATTCGGAGAACTCAGTAGATATATAATTCTGAGACTGGAGTGGATGTGATACACTGTGATAATGATGAGACGTGTAGATGTTTTTTCCCCTTCTCGTTAATATTTATAATATATTAAAATTGAATAACATTGAGTATCTTTTACTGATTCGCATTTGACAAGTCTCACTAGCCACACTTCTGTGGCGTAGTTTCCGATCAGCCACCTCCACAAAGCCGTTGCACCGCCACATGTTTTGATTTTCGATTCCGCGCTCTGAGTTGGAAAAAGGGGACCCAATGGGGACCGCTGATTCACTTTATGAGCAGCCAAAAACTCTTTGAAAGAAACTCTGTACCATTTTATATCACTCATTCTTATTTGCTATATTGTTTTCCCTCCATTTAAATTCTCTTTCTCACCCTTTTCCCACTGCCTCACCACCACGTCATCCTCCCTCAGCTTGGAATATTTCATTCCTTTTCATTAAAGACCCTTAAGAAAAATGGCCATCAGGGTTCGTCCAGCAACCACGCTATCGGCTATCCTTGCCGTTGCACTTGCATTCCAGATCCTTGCAATCATTTCAGTCCCCATCACAGAGAGTATAACGCTGTGCACATATGACAACGTCAAATTTGGTGTCTTTGGACTATGTAGCGATGGTGTATGTACTTCTCCTGGTATTGGTTATTCAGATGATGACATTGAAGATATCAGTGGGTTCTCTTTACCATCAAATGCCAGACATTCTGTTTCTAAGCTATTGATTGTCCATCCAATCGCTGGAGGATTCACATTTGTTCTCTTATGTGGTGCTGTTCTTCTACATTGGCATGGACCTTCATTCTCGTTAAGGTTGCATTTCTTCCTTCTTATGTGGTGCATGCCTGCTTTCTTGCTAACACTATTGTCTTTCCTCGTTGATATCCTTCTCTTTGTTCCGCACCTTGACTGGGGTGGATGGATCATGCTTGCATCCACTGTGTTAATCGCTCTCTCTGCCATTTTGCTATGTATCATGAGAAGAACGGTTTCATCAAGAAAAGCGATGAGAAACGCCAATTCTGGACTGTCAGGTAACGACTATCAAATGACTCCACTAAATTATGAGTATGGTACTGTTGATGGTGGGTCTGATTACAAACAGAGTACAAAGGACGATGATAATAGTGACGAAAGAGCACCATTTGTCTATGATGCTGATAACACATTCAACTTTGACGATTCAGTCCGTTACGATCACATTGGAAATATGAACCAAACACAGGCATATGACAGTGTCAGAGACTCTAATAATGCAAGTTCACGAAGCAATACGTATAGAAATACAGATATTCTAACTGCACCAGTATCAGCTTACAGAGGGTATGAGTACACACCACCACCAACCACATCACAACTTCCAAACACAACGATACCTTCAGAAGATTACCAGAGTCAGGTAACTGATCCGATTCCGACACCACAAGTCTTTACTCCGCAGAGACCAACAGAAGAAACCATTGAAACACCTTCAAGCTCTGCACCATACCCATCTGAAATTCCAATGGCAATGTTAAGTGATATCCCAGATGTCACCAACTCTGCTCCATATCCACAAGATAGTGGCATTCTCCCTCGAAACCCAAAACTAACGGGCCCACGTCCAATGCCTTCTACTCCAAGATCAACATCAGGACCATCGGATGTTGATAACCAAGCATCTGCGCCAGCTTTGGAAACATGGGGTATGGCTGCCCATGATGATGAAGCATCTGCTCCACCACTACCAACCGAAGATGATGACACACCATTAATCTCTCCCGCATCTCTTGGCTCGGGTTCAGTTGTTTCAAATCATGGACTCGAGAGGGAACTAACTTATAGAACACGAATTGCTCAGAATCTTGAGGCCCTCCAGCCTTCATGTTACTCTGCTGACAGTTTTGCAGAGACTGATGAGGATCTCCAAGCTCCAAAGCAAAGACCGCAAAGAAATATTGCTGAACTATCAGATGATGATACCACTTTTGAGCACAGTTTGGATGCTGACGCTACACCAGATGAAATTACAGAATCTGATCTCAGTCGCTCATCATTCTTCCCTTCAAAGTCCAAACATGGTATTTCCTTGGGAACTTCAGATGACGCATCCTCTAACTATTCTTCACGTGTTCCATCCATAATAGATACACCGGTGGATTCTCACTTCCGTCGCCAACCAAGTCTTTTGCAAAGGTCACAGATTCCAGAGCATGAGGTACTTAGTTCCGATTTCCTTCAGGTACATGGCGTGCAAACCCCATCTGACTTGACCACTGATGATTTCCCATTCCCGGACCCAGCCGAGCTCCGTTCCACACCAGCACCTTCTTTCTCAAATGAGTCGATTGGTTCATCTACTTTCACGTCAGTATCCCAAAGAGGCATTAACCCAAAATACTTCGAAAATAATCCAGAAGAATATGCCGCTTTTGTTCAACGTCAAAATATGGCCAATGTTCAGAACGTTGCTCAAACACAAAGATTAAGACAGCCACAAACAACTAGCGATTTGTTGATTGCTTCAAATCCGGATTTTACCATTGGTACAAAGAGTTCCAAATCCAAGCCTTCCGCTCTAGGAAGACGGTTATGATTTCTGAGTGCTCTCTCTTATGACCTATACGTTCTTTTTTCTTCGGTGAGTTTTTATGGTAATATACATTTACCTCTATCGATTAAAGATTGTCTGCAGTATTCCGCCAATATTATAAACATTACGTTATATGTATATACAGATTAGACTAGAGGCTTTTCTCTTCCAAAGCCTTTAAGAACTCGTTGTATGACAACGAGTCACGACCTGGTTTGGTTGAATATAAAGACTTCTCAACTTGTTGTTCAGATGCAATTTGTCTCAACTGAGTTAGTGTTTCTTTTGTTATGGAAACGCTTTCAAGCATTTGACTGGCAAGGATGAAACTTCCCTGTTTGATGCATTCCTGAATGACAAACAATTGGGTCTCTGGTGTCCATGGCGAGAACTTTGCCAATCTCTTCAATATACCCAATTTTTGTGGGAAGATAGCATCACCATTCAAACCCTGTAGCGAAGGACTTGACGTTGAGAGTGAAGATAGCGTCTTACAAATGGTGGCCACCAATTCCGGTACTATAGTTTTCAACTCTTCGGCACCATATCTCATCTCCAAAACGTCCAAGACACTGGATACTTCATTGAAAGTTCTTGAGCCAGAAATCAAGTGCTGTGCACAGCTGGAATTCATTGTAGTGAAGATTGTATCATCTAGACCCATAAGTTGTTTGAGCAGTTGCGAGTTATTGGAACCAGAGTCTGTTCTACCTATCAAGTTCAAATACTTTGCAAATGTGTCAGATTCAGGACAAAATCCTTCCTGTTCCAAGGTTGTCAATAGTTCATAACTCTTTAAAGTTTGTTTGTAGAAGAGTAATGCAGTAAGGAGAGATACTTGAAGTTCTGGAGATTCTGAGAGTGTTGGATATGAAGTGATGAGTGTTTTGTGGAGATCTTCGAGTAATCCCAAAAAGTGTTTCTTAGACTTTTGGCCATGTCTTGTCATACATTGTCTTGTTGTATGGAATGTTCTGAGTGCCAATTGTGGGTTATCAGCCAAGACTATGTAAAACTCAATGAACTTTAAGATGATTGGAGCTGTCTCTGGGTTTAAATAGTTTTGAACAATATAAGCAACTTTCTCTTCTTTTGTTACTTGAACTGATGAACCATTTATTAATGGTTTTTCCAAAATTTCATTAAGGGATCCAAGAGTGAGAGATGAATCTAATGTATCATGAATTATTTGTGAAACTGTTTCATCAATAGATTCCACTGACAAAATTGGACGTTGAGATGTTACTTGTTCAAGTTCATAAAACTCTGGTCTCATGGAGTTAACAAATTCAAATGCATCCCTGTTTGAGATAAAGGCGAAATCGTTTGAAATTCTAGTTTGACCATTTGAAAGTTGTGCTTCATGTGTTAAAGGATGAGATGGTTTATGAGAACGACCAACTATAGAAAGTTTATAACTCTCTGTAGCATTTAAAAATGGGTGAAATGGCTTAACACTTGATCTCATAACACATGGTTTGTCCTTATTGACCTTCACTGGTCTTTTAAACTTTGAAATATCAACAGAGTTGAAAAAGGTGTCACTAGTTGTAGATTTCGTTGCATTGGAGAAGAAGTCAAGAGAAGCGGTTGATTTCACCACATGTGTTGTGCTCGTGGCCGCTTGTTTGATGCTCATGGTGGTTGAGTATACACACGTCTTCACTTCTATGAGTCCAGAGTATAACAAGTCTTTGTAAAGAGATAACCCAGTATGGATGCGGGTGTGATTGAACTCATCGAGAAGAGGCCTCGAAAGTCCCCTCGATCGCTCGGAGTTTTCTCAGCATTTTGGTGTTTGGATGTTTGTTCTCCTCTTTTTTCCGCGAACTTGTTTGTGTTCGCTCTTTGTGGGTTTTTTTTTTTTTTTTTTTTTTTTTTTTTTTTTTTTTTTTTTTTTTTTTTTTTTTTTTTTTTTTTTTTTTTTTTTTTTTTTTTTTTTTTTTTTTTTTTTTTTTTTTTTTTTTTTTGTCTTCCCCGGATATTGTCGCTTTTAAGTTGAACATGTAATTTGTGCATAAATCATACGTTTTTTAATCTTCATAAATAAATCTCTTAAAATGTATTTCTAAGTCTATTTATTTTCACTAATTATCACATATATAATTGGGGATTATTGAACTTGAAATTTCAATTGAATATCTTATGCATTACCCTAAAGACGTTTGGGTCCTTCATGCATTTGAGATTTTCCCCTGTACCCAATAGTTTCTGGCGACACATCATGCAGGTATACATACATAAGAATTTTAAATATCGAAATTATTAATTATGTATGTATACGTGTATATAAAATGATCACTTAAATTCGTGTTTTTACAGATAACAGCTAAATTGAATAATAATTGACTAAAAAGTTATTTATAATCATTAGATCATATCAGATCATCAGATCACTTTATATGGGTGGTAGCATTAAATGTAAAACTTATATTAATTTTCTATAAAAGATAACTTGAGATAGAATAACTAAATCTTATAATACATATTTTATATGCTAAGCGGGGGGTAATTCTATCGACTTCTGCAGTATTCTGCCGGAAAACGAACAAGTTACACCCATTCTAATGTCGACTATTTATAGCTCAATCATAATCCTTGAAGCGTCGGAACAAAAGTTGTGGTTTTTTTTTATCTTTATTTTTTGGTGTATCTCGGGTTTGTGCATAAATGAGGCGGTATGTTGATGTAATAAGGCGTTTTTTTTTGCTTATTGGTATATGTGATTCTGATCTGGGGTGTTGTACGTGTTATCTGGTGGACCGCGTGAAGACTGGAAATTAAAATGCTATTCATAGAACAAGAAGTTCACTTCTTCGATTATAATACTAATTGATATATTTATTAAACGTAATGTTAGAATATTATCAATTAGACTCTATTATACTAATTGCCAAGAATTTATCTCCACTATTGCAAGGCTTAAGGTTAAAGGGTTCTCAACAGGGTCCTTCCCGCTTTCCATGACTTTCTCACAAATCCGTCTTTCTCTTGTCTAACCTTGTGTGTTTCTTTTACATGTTGAGGGGGGAGGGGGAGATGGAGAGAGGGTCCGTACCATATGCAATTTCCTGTCGTTAACAGTGTACCTACAGGAATCTATATAAAACTAAACACGGTAAAAAAGGCAATACCCAATACGGTTTGAACCCCGGTAGTCACTTGCGTTTTATTTAATTTTTTTTTTCTCATGCCCGATTGCCCCTTTCCCCTTCCACCCCTCTCGCCGTTCGTTACGCCCCATTTTTGCGATATTTGGAAAGAAAGCTCTCCACATGGAAGGAAAAAAGAACAATTCAAATTATAAAAGCAAAATTTATATATAAAAAAAAACATTGAATATACCAATGATTGATAATAATGTTTATGGATATCAATAAATATAATATGATCTTTAAATCCAATTCTATTTATTTTGTCCTCTTCAAAAAAAAAAAAAAAAAGCTCATCGGTCATCTGTAGTCCTACGCAAAGTAGAAACTTTAAAGGTCTCATTTACATGCATACAAAGAGAGTTGAGAGGCATGTATGGGCACGTATCAAATGCATTGTTAAAGAGAGAGAGAGAGAGAAAAACCACCCAATGTCGATCACCCCCCGAAAAATTGCATTTAAGAAAAGGGATATACAAATAGAACCACTTTTTCCCACCCGCTTCCTTTCCTTCTATCGTACTTTCCTATTCCCGTACCCCATACATTACTTGGTCAAGTTTCTCTAAACACAACATATAGTTGAGTTCTTTGCATATAACAGTAAAGTTATAATAAAAAAATAAAATAAAAGAGAGTGCAAGTGACTTTCTTATTCCCTACTTCTATTCCAACTCTTATCTGATCTTCTTTTCTCTTGAATATATACATTAGAAGGGATCAAAAAAAAAAAAAAAAAAAAAAAACCTTTTTTCTAGTCACGTGATCGATCAAGAGAAGCTTTGCAGAAAAAAAAAAAAAAAAAAATCTTCTGACTTTGACAACCCACCGATCGCACACGCGCGCGTTTTTTGTCTGTCTGAGCTCTCACTGTTTTTCTGCTGTCTCACCAGAGGGAAAAGCCAAAACAACACGGAAACAAACTTTCAGCAGCAACACCCACCAACAAAAAAACAAAACAAAACAAAAACAAAAACAAAAACAAACCCACATTCTCACGTACAGAGAGACATACACACACCTAATTCTTCATAATCCATTGATACCAAAACAGACTGCGGAATAGTAATTCCTCCCTCCCCCTCTCTTCTTCCCCCATTCCATCCACACTCCTTTCTCACACTATGCCGGAAGCGCCGGGATCACCGCACCGTGAGCTTCAGCAACTTTCTCTTGATGAACCACTTCGGTCGCCACGTACGTCTTCTTCATATACCCAGAACATAAGTGCTGATATTCAAGCACGTTTATTGGCTTTTCAAGAACAGCGCCAATCCAAGAACAACTCTCCTCAGGATGATCACGATAAGAGTTCGCCTATATACTCGGCGGTTGTCTCCGATTCAAACAATAAGAACACAGCGGTTTCTTCTTCTTCACAAGCATCTCAAATTGAACAACAACAACAACAGATCCATGAATTGCAACGTAAAAGATCTCTTCGAATCAGGAAAGACAAGCCGCTACCGCCACTTCCCCCATCCCTTCAAAATGTATCCATCAAGACTGATTCCATTGATAATAACTCAAATAACCAATCATCACAACCTCCATCACCATCATCTATAAGAACAACTTCATCACATATTTCAACTAAACTGAACCCTGTAAGACCAGCACCATCTTTACCAATCAACTCTCAGGTGAGTCCACAAGTTGCAGCACGTTTACCAAAGACAAAACAATCTTTATCAATGCGTCGTGGTATGAAACTCCCTGGTGGATTACCAGCGTTAGACGCTTCAGGATCTCCAACGACCAGCTTGTCATCTTCTTCTTCAATTTCTTCTTCACAAGAATCATCAGTGTCAGGTGATCGCCAACAACCACTTAAATCTTCTGTTTCAGATTTCATTGATAAAAAGGGTAAACTCCCACCACAACAGAGCATGCAATTGAAAGGTCTCTTTGCAAATTACTCCAAATACATTGATATTAAATCTGGCTCACTCAACTTTGCAGGTAAATTATCTCTTAATTCCAAGGGAGTCAATTTTAACGGTACAACTTTCTCAATATCTGCTGATGATTTGGAATTCATGGAAGAACTGGGTCGTGGTAACTATGGTACAGTCAGTAAAGTTCTTCATAAACCAACTGGTATCATTATGGCTATGAAGGAGGTGCGTTTGGAGTTGGATGACTCTAAGTTCAGACAGATCTTGATGGAATTGGAAGTGCTCCATAAGTGTAATTCACCATATATTGTTGACTTTTATGGTGCCTTTTTCGTCGAAGGTGCAGTCTACATGTGTATTGAGTACATGGATGGTGGATCTTTAGATAAGATTTATGGCTCAGGTGTCGATGAACCACATTTGAAATTCATTACCGATAGCGTCATCAAGGGCTTAAAGGAATTGAAAGATACTCATAATGTTATCCATCGTGATGTTAAACCAACAAATATTCTTGTAAACACTTCTGGTAAAGTTAAACTCTGTGATTTTGGTGTGTCTGGTAATTTGGTTGCCTCTTTGGCAAAGACAAATATTGGTTGTCAATCATATATGGCTCCAGAACGTATTAAATCATTATCCCCAGATGATGTCACTTACACAGTACAGTCCGACATTTGGTCATTAGGTCTTACAATGCTAGAAACAGCAAAGGGTTCATACCCATATCCACCAGAAACTTATGATAACATTTTCTCACAACTTAGTGCTATTGTCGATGGTGAGCCACCAAACTTACCTGGAGACTTTACACCAGATGCTCACGATTTCGTTAGACATTGTCTTGATAAGATTCCAGAACGAAGACCAAATTACACAAAGCTTCTCCAGCATCCCTGGTTGCAGAGTGTCATTGATGAAAATGATATGTCACAATATGTCACTCGCAGGATCGAAGCACACAGAGTTGAGAAAACCAAACAGGATGAAGAAGATATAAAACAATTGAATCAGAAATTGAAGACACCGGCTTTGCACAGAGGTGGTGCTCTACAATCGCAATGATTTCTCATATTTGTTTTCCCCTCCAATTTCAATTCCCTCCCCTCATTGATGTACCTCTCAAATATATTCTTTTCTTGTTGTTGTCTCTTGTGTGTTGTTATATTCCCAGTTTTATTCTTTCAGTTTTGTATATTATCCCGTCCGATGTTCTTCTTGACCCGCATTCATATACACACAGATACACAATCTTGTTTTATTTGCTCACTATTCATGTCATGATATGGTCTATTGTTGTCGTTCTATATTATTAGTTCCTCTTTTTTTTTCGGTCACTTTGTCTGGCGTTGTCCTCTTGTCCTTGTTTTGCTCTTCATTCATTCTTTATATCCTATTGCTCATGGGGCCCTTCATTTGGGAGCCTTATTCTATCATTCATTAGTCATCCTTCCACGGTTCTTCCATTTACTGTGGTTTATTGCAAAAGTAAAGAAACGTGCAAGTACTCTGTACTCTTTATATCTATTTTCCGTGTATAATACACTTGTAATTGTAGATAGTTCTTATTTTGTGTCACAAGTCGCGCCAATGGCCTCTCCCAACAAAAAAATTAGTAGTAACAACATAGTCGGGGGCAAAGTGCAGATCGTTTGAAATCTGAGCATATCTTTTAGACTCTGAGATCGTAAAGTGGTGTTATTGAACTCCTTATAGACAAAAAGATGTTCAGTTCCATCGGTCTCAAGTCAAAGCTTGGGCTCGGCGTACTGCTCTCTTATTCTTCATATGCCCTTTACGTTTCTTATGCGGCCAACGTGGAGATCACCCGTCGTGCACAATTCGAAAAGCTCAAAAAGGAACAGAAGAGTCGACTATTAGAAGAGAAGCATGATCATGGTGATGAGTGCTGTATGGACAAGTATGACTCTTTGACGATAGCTGGAAGATTCGAAAACCCCTTTGAAGAGTATAGAGCACAGACGTTATTCGAGTTCTTCCTAACACGAATCCTAGAGTTGTGGGAAGGTAAGAGTAGAGGTGGACTGCCGAGTAAATCTAAGTTGAGAGAGTTACTTCCTGTATTCAAGCCAGATTTTGAAATGTTAGAAGCCACTTCACTCTTAAACAAGGACAAGGTAGGTGTGAAAAATTTAGGAGATGAGGTACCAGACATCAATGACAGAATGACATTCACATGGTTAGGACAAAGTTGTGCCTTCTTGCAAATTAGTGGTGTCAATATCCTCACAGATCCTTTGTTTGCCGATTATTTGGTGAATCCATACATTGGTCCAAAGAGAATCTCACCAAGCCCTTGTGAATTGAAAGAACTTCCAAAGCCACATTTCGTTCTTGTTTCACATAACCATCCAGATCACTTAGATATTGAAGCTGTTGATGAATTGAGAAATTCTACTACGTGGATTGTTCCTTTAGGACTAAGAAAATTCTTGGCTAAACGAGGAATAAGTAACACTATTGAGTTGGATTGGTGGGAAAAGACTGTTATTGCAGTACCTGAAGATCCGGAAAACATTTATGAAGTTGCATGTACCCCAGCTATGCACTGGTCCGGAAGACAGCTTTGGGATTCTAATACAACACTATGGTGCTCTTTCCTAGTGTTAAAGAATGGTAAACCATTGTTCTTCCATGCTGGTGATACTGGATACGTCGAAGATTTGTTCACTAAGATCTCCGACAAATTTGGTGAAGGAACCAAATTGGCCATGTTACCATGCGGTCAATATTGCCCACAGTGGCATCAAAAGCCTAGACATATAAATCCTGAGGAATGTGTTAAGATTATGAATGACATGAAAGCCAAGAAGATTGTTGGAGTCCATTGGGGAACTTTTGTTTTAAGTAGTGAACACTTCTTGGAACCAAAATTGAAGTTGGAAGAGTTGGCAAAGAACTTGGATAAAGCACATGATATTTTCACTCCAGAGTTTGGAAAGACCTTAATCTTTGATATTAACGATGACAAAGAAACAAGTGGATTTAGAGATATAAGGGATGGCAAAAGCAGATTGATAGAATAAAGTATGTGTGTTTTTTTTTATAGAAGAGAAAAACTTAGATTTTTAACCTATGTACATATATATACGGCACAGTATTCTAAATTTATCATAATTTTCATATGACTTGCATATATGATGGATCAAACAATTTGTAGTTTATTTGGCCATTTTTTCCAAAAACTTTTCAAAAACTTCATCTTTAATCTTATAGGTGTGTTCATCTGATTGTGGGAATTTGATTTCTTTGACTTCGTTAATGTATTGACGAATAGCATCAACATTTATGTTATACCCATCAGAGTACTTCTTAACGAATTTTGGGATGTGACCATCCAACATTCCCAATAAATCTGCCTGTACGAGAACTTGTCCACTTGTACCTGAACCAGCTCCGATTCCAATGGTGGGGATTTGCAATTCATTTGTTATATATGTCGCTAATTTCTCTGGGACTGCTTCCAATACTACAGAGAATGCACCAGCTTCTTGTACTGCAATTGCATCATTAAAGACCTTAACAGCACTCCCCAAAGATCTTCCTTGAACTTTGAAACCACTGAGTGCATTTGATCTTTGTGGAGTTAGTCCTACATGTGCCATTACGGGGATACCAACTTGTGTCAATGCTCTTATCGTTGGTGTAATCTCTTCACCTCCTTCTAATTTCACGGCATTTGCCCTACCTTTCCCAATAAGTTGAATAGCAGATTCAATAGCCTTAGGAATCGAAGATTCATAAGATCCAAAGGGCATATCTGCAATGATAAAACTTTCAGTGACACCTCGTGATACAGCTCTACAATGATACAAAAATTCATCAAATTCAAGCTCATTTGTATCTGTGTAACCCAAAGCCACCATAGCAAGAGAGTCCCCTACTAATACCATGTCAACACCAGCATCATTTGCGTGTTTACCAGAAATATAGTCATGTGCAGTTACAACAGAGATCTTTGTGTTCTTGGAATGAAGTGCATGAATATCGGTGATGGTTAACTTTTTGGACAATCTGTGAGCAGATCTCAAAGGTGGGAAAGAATGGAAACTCCTTATCACTTTGTGGATATTCATCGATCTCGGTATTAGTGACATTTTTATCCTTCTTTATCAATATAAAGAAAGTGAAGAGAAGCCAACGCTTAACGTGGGGCAGATCGCCGTGCCTCGGCTTTGCTTAATTTTTCTTGATAGAATTTCTGAGCCCTCGCCGACTAAGGCCGAAGATTCCGTCCCCCCCCCCTAAAAAGCAGAACAATCGCCAATCACCAAACAGACTTAAAGCTGTGTTCTGACAACTCATAGCAAAAATGGTTGGATTCAGAGGCTCTGTCGAGCAATTCCATGCTGAGCAGACCGTGCAGCTCCCATTGAAGAAAGACGATGGTTCTGGAACCTCCACGATCCCACTCCATGAGCTCGTCAATAACGTCGCTGGTCTCAAACACGGTTCACGTTTCTATTTGGCCCCTTCGCTGGCTCATGGAGCCCTCCAGACTATGTACATTTACGGAGGTGATTTTTCTAAGACAGCACAGTGTTATTACGGAAGACGCTTGATCAATTTCAAGGATGGTGGTTGTGCCTCTGCTGACTATGTTCTTCCTCCATCAACCAAGGAGGAGTGGAAAGGACTTGCTACTGAAAATTTCCCCGGTGAGGACTGGCCTAAACTTCATCCAAGAACTAGGTATCTCTCGACTTCAGAGATTGAAGAGTTAAAGACTGCTGACTCTTCTAAGCCCTTAGCTGTTATCAATCATGGTCTCGCTGGTGGATCTCATGAACCATATGTACGTATGGTGGCTGATGGTCTTTACCATGCAGGATTCGATGTTGTTGTCTTGAATTCCAGAGGTTGTGCAAGAACAAAGCTCACTACACCTGTGCTCTTCTCGGGATTACAGACAGACGATCTCCGTGAATATGTCAAGATCTTGCAAGAGGAGTATCCTGACAGACCTTTGTACGCTGTTGGTACATCTTTCGGTGCTACAATCTTGGCAAATTACTTGGGTGAAGAACAAAAGAACTCTCCATTCGTTGCATCTGTCTGTTTGTCTAACCCATGGGATATGGTTGATTCTGCTTATCATATAAGCAATGGTTTCCTTGGTAAAATGTTGTTTTCGGAAAATATCGCTGGTACATTGGCAAGACTTTTGAAATCAAATCGTAAAATGCTTATGACCGATCCATTCTTCACAGAGGAGAAACTTATGAAACCAAAATACCATAACACTGCTGAATTTGATGACATGTTTACCGCTCCGATTAATGGATTCCAAACAGCTTTCCAATACTATAGAGCAGCCTCATCAGTGAACAGACTCCTTAAGATCCAATCTCCATTGTTGGTCATTAACTCCTCCGATGACCCAGTTGTTGGCACACAGTCTATCCCAACACCAGAATGTTCAGCAAACCCATACGTTGTCCTTATCAAGACAGATCTCGGTGGTCACTTGGCTTACATTCAGAGTGATGGACAAAACTGGGCTATCAACCGCATTGTCGACTTCTTTGTCAATTTCAACAAGACTGTGGATGCATCCAAAAGACCTATCAGTGACTACGAGCCATCAAAATCCAGATATGATGCCAAGCTTCAATATTAAATACAGACGTATATAGATAATTTCATACACGATAATTCTTAATTCTTAATTTCCAGCCTCTCCTCTGGCCTGGGTCCACTCTCCTGCTCCAGTTTGTCTTGGAAGTGAAGGGCCATCATCTGCTTTGATTTTCTCGTTAACAACACCTTTCAATTCAAGATCTTCAAAGTGGTCTTGAACTCTCAGTACGACTTGATCATAAATGGGTAGTGATTGTCTCAATCTTGCGGTTTGCCAAATGAACACACTGTTCAATAGTCTCTCATCAACCATTGTTCTTGGAAGTTGTTTGTCCTCATCTACAACATATCTCTTAGTAACATCTTTCACACCATCCAAAGAGATCGCAATGCAATAACTCATCTTCTTACCCCACCCTTTATTGTATAAAGATGGATTGTCAAAAGATTCCTCGCAACTATCAATGTGTACCCATCTTCCCCATGTCTTAGAATACATCTCAAGCCAAACATGATCCTCCGCATTCCAAATGTATCTAGTTTTAATGTCCAATGCCCTCAATACCTGGTAAAAGCAGATGTTCCACTCTCCACAGCGACCTTGTCTCCATTGTAATAATTTCTTGGTGTCGTTATATCTTGGGAATCTGTAGATCGTACCATCATCGTATTGATAAACCTCAACAACACCAGCTTCACCTCTTCTTTCTTCCTCATTTGGCTGGGCACGGCCAATCAATCTCCCGCCAGTCTTCCCAGGTAGCTCCGGGGTATTGACCCACTTGAAGAACGATTGTTTGAACCACTGTAACAACTCCAAAACGATAAACTCCTGGTATCCATATTCATCACCTTTGAGCTCTCCTTTCTCTTTGAGTTCCGCTTGATCTGCGGTTCTCTTATCAACACCACTGTAAATTGCACCCAAGTCCAGTACATCCAATACAGCATCTTTGTACTCTTCTGCCTCACATTTTTGTAACTTGTTAATCAGCGGGGCCAAGTTTGCAATAACTGGTGCACGTGAAACGTCTTGTAACTTTTTACGATTGGCAGTAGAATCAGCAAATCTCAACCATTGACGCTGATGCTCCTCAGTTTGAGACTTGAGTACATTCCTTATTTGTATGGCAACATCCTTGGGCAGTGGTACAGACATTTGTTATTGCTGGTTTCTCTTTGTTACAACACCCGTTTGGCTTGAAAGAGCTCACAAACATTTGATCTTTCTTATTCATCGCGAATCTGGGGAAAACCTATACGATGGGCTCTCAAGAGAAAGCATCTTTCATTATTTACACGATTATATATATATGTTTGTGTTTTTTACAGGATCTCCGCTACGTGGTACTTTCCCTTTCCAACCCTCAATAGCAGCAAACGGCCATCGATCAATTGGTCTCTGGAGACAAGCAAAGAGTCGGAAGGGTCGACTCTCAGTCTGTCGTATCCAAAGTACACAGCACCATTAGCAACATGCTTTTTAGCCTCTTTCTTGGAGCATCCATGAAGTTCAGCAACAAGTGAACTGAATGGTTGGTGAATGAATTTCTCACCATCAACTCTCTTCAAAATATTGGCTCTTTCGAATGAATGGATCAGCATATCTGGAGCTGTGTCTGGGTATGGTTGGTCTGGCAAAGGGTATAAGATTGATGATACAACAGCAGCGTGTTTACCTGAACCGACACCATGAATTAGGTCTGTTACTTCATTGGCAAGAACTCTTTGAGCATTACGATAAGAAGGATCTTCGAAATGCAACTTCATAATCTCTTCAATCTGTTTCAAAGGAAGGAAAGTAAAAATCTTGAGTAGTTTTTCAACTTCACTGTCGGGCGTTTTGATAAAGTACTGGTAGAGGTCAAAGGAAGGAGTGATCTCTGCGTCAATGAAAACGGCATTTCCAGCACTCTTTCCAAACTTTTCACCAGATGCCGTAGTTAAAAGTGGGACAGTCAAGCCAAAGGAAGATCTCCCAGAGATTCTCTGTGCTTCCTTATTCTTTTTATCCTGTTTCAGTACACCTTTTAATCTCGTAATTAAGTCCACACCAGCAGTGATGTTACCCCATTGGTCATTGCCTCCTACTTGGATGCTGATGTTGTGATTACGGAAGAGGTACCAAAAATCATAAGCTTGAAGAATCTGATATGTGAACTCGTTGAATCCGATACCGTTCTCTGACTCCAATCTTCCTTTGACACTATCTCTTGCTAACATTTGTGAGACTCTGATATGTCTACCATAAGTGGCTAAAAACTCCAGTAGTGTCATATCCTTCCACCATTCCAAATTGTTCCTTGACGTAATCTCACCTTCTTGAATCACCTTTTTTACACTGATACTCTTGACATATCTGACACCATTAGAGAAAAATCCCTCCATTTGACCTCTAATTCTAGACACATTATCCAGTCTAGTCTCATCTTCCATGGCACTTCTCTCTGTCGTTCTTCCGGATGGATCACCAACAGCACCAGTGGCTCCACCAACGAGTCCTGTGACGGCATGTCCACGGATATTGAAATGGAGTAAGATCATCAATGGGAGTAAATTACCTAAGTGAAGTGACCTAGCAGTTGGATCGGCTCCACAGTATAAGCCTACTTTTGCCTTCTGCAATAATTCCTCCAACTCTTCACTTGTGGCTTGAGCAACAAGTCCACGCTTCCTGAGATGGTTCAAGAGTGGTTCTTCAAGTTCTTCACCCAAAGCCGACTGGTCTACTTGAAGGTTCTGATGCCATAGTTGGATCGACCGTCTCTGCCTTATAAGTGGGCTCAGATTACGCAACCTCCACACCGACTTCATCTTGGCTTTGTCAAAGAGTCTTTAGTGAACCAGGAAGGGCGTTGACTCCATCAAGCGAGTTTAATGTTAGCGCGATGACCGCGACTGCGTGGCCGGTCAGCGCACAGGGAACCGTACAAGGACCTTAGTGGGTTGTATGTGGGTTTTTATTACTCATATAGATAGATATTACAGGGGAGAATAGTATGATATTATGGATTAATCTAGCAGTTCTTTTCTTTTTTTTCTCAGTATCAGCCAGTGGAATTTGATAATCATTCATCCACCTCCTCCAAGATAACTTTACGCTTAGAAACGGTGTTAGAGGTACCTTTTGGAGCTGATCCTGATGAAGATATCTTTTCGGTGGATTCAGAGACAGCAGCAGGTTGTGGGGTATTCCTCTGTGACTTTTTAGACTTCTTCTCCTTTGGTAAGTTCCAAGCATAAAATGGTTTGAAACTCTCAATGAAACTGACATCTTCAAACAAGTTAGGGAATAGCCAGATACCTGGTTTGGCAACAAAGTAAGTGATACAAAAGAGGATCAGTCTGATAATGGCAACGACAAACAATAGACCCAGCAAACCCAAAAACAAAACGGACAAATACCAGACACCCTTTCTCATAAATTGTGGCCACAATGGGAAACAAATCAAAGTGAAGACACCAACAATAAGTCCTACCGCCATAATTGATTGCCAGATGGATTTCTTTTCATATAACCAAATGTAATACTCATCATCTGTGAGCTCGGCCTTTGGCAAAGCTGTGAAACATGGGAAGCCCTTCTTTGGCGTTAGATTTTGTTCTCTGGCCTCCTTGGTATGGAGCTTTTGGCCTCGCAAGACAAGTCTGTTGTTGATCAAAAGTGCAAACACACCTTTAGCATCCTGCAATGTTTTAACTGCTGGTAACTGATTCTTAGGGTTGGCAGACTTAGTCTTGTAATCCTCGGATAACAGCGCACGGTGGGCCCTCTTGAATCTAAAGAAGTCCACTGTGTTTCCATTGAATAAACCTTGACGCTGTTTGAGAATCTCATGGTTGCGGAGGAAGTGTGCCACATTCACGGCTATTGGATTGATTTGTTGTTGACTCATATTGTGTTTTGTATCTGAGATGGAGAGAAAGTAATGCTATGCGGTGGGATAGTGATCTCTAATGATTTGATGAATCTGGTAGGCAGAAACTCGATCTGTTATCAACAATACAGAGTGAACACAGAAGGTCGTCTCGAAGATAAAGGAAACAAATGGAAAGATGGTCCTTTTTTATTCGTTTTCAATAAGCATTCATCGTGGATTTAATCACAAAAGTTGGCACTCATCGACGCGCATTTTCAAACGTGTCGTCTTCCGTTATTGACACATCCTGATTTTGGCAGATACCAGTTAAGGGGACCAACAATATTTACGATATTATGTTTATTACTCATCAATTTGAACTCAGATTGTCTCAATAAGTGTTGATAATCCAATTTAACGTGATTTAAAGCACCTTTTTCATTGTTAAAATTTTACAATTATATCGAAAACAGTAGTGACGTTACAGAGATTATACTTTTGACTTCTAATTGAATTCTCTACATAATGGAGGTACTCTCAAAATGAGTCTTTTGAGATTGAATAATCACCGAAAAGTATATAAAACAGATAGACACATACTTAAATTAAGGAATTCTCAAATAATAAGCACATGTTATTGCATAATTTAATTTATTTTATACCTAAGGTGTTGAGGTTTTTTAATGTGGTGTTAGGGTGATGTCCGGATGATCTTCCTCTGATCTGTAGGTCGTAGTTCAGTGACAAATGCTCTATAAACTTTCAAAGCATCAGTAATCTTTAGGTCATGAAGAATGAGTTCGAATTATAGTATAGAGATTCCACCTCAAAGAACATGAGATCGGCTTGATATATCAAAGACGGAGCTCAGTTACGGATGTGTGCTCTGGGAGTTTTCGCGCGTCAATTATAAGTATGAAGCATCTAATGTTTAATAATAAAGGTATAATAAAAGTAGCTATGAAGTTCTAAACAAGTTTACAGAGTTGATAAACCATTTATTATCCCCAAAATTCACCCCCAAGAAACCTCAAACTGTTAGCTTGCTAGAAAGTTACAAAACATCTAAGTAATGGGAGAAAGGATGCATCTCATCGCGCTGTTCGACCTGACAAAAAATTTGAAGAGCTGCACTTCCTACAACCAACGTTAGATTCAATAGGACTTTGTTAACCCCACAAAAAGTAGATATACATTTGCTCGAGAGATGTCCACAGAACATACAGAGGATAACCTCAGGGCACTTATCAAATCGTTCAAAGACGGTTTGGAGCTGTACTCCTCATCACTGACACAATCACCACTTTCACAACTCAAGAATCAGGACCTTAAAAATGCAGACTTGGAACTTATCAAAGTCTCTAAATTGTTACATGCGCATGCTACAAAAATTGGTATTGCCTTCAGACCTCCTGTTAGTGTAAATGCTGCATATGGACAAATCAGAGAAACTTCAGAAAAGATGTTGTTGATTGTTGGTGTTACTGCTCAGTTTGCTGATGAGTCCGTTTGGTCTAAAATGTTCCAAACTGCTGCTATATCTAAGGTCTTGGATGTCATCGGAAGTTACATAGTACTATTAGATGAGCTGAATGCTCTTGATTTCAGTGAACCAAAGAAGGAGGAAGATGAAGTTGATAACACGCAAGTTAATGGAAGATTGGTGTCCGTCGGTAAAGTGTGGGACAGCTGTACCGAGTTACAGGCATTGATGGAGAAAGGTAAATTAGGTCTCTTGAAGGACAAAATTGCATTGAGTATTAATATTGTTGATGACGCTTTGGAGGAGTTTACTGAGTGGATAGAGAACCCTGAAGTGATGGATGACTTCGATCCTTTCGGCCTAGGTGATGATGATACATCTGATAAAGAAGAAGAGGAAGAGGAAGAGGAAGAGGAGAAAGACACAGAAATTGACGCACAGACGTTAGAGTTAGCAGAAAAGTGGACACAGAAAATTAAACTTTTGAAGCTGTTATTGAGCTCATTGGGTAAATCTCTCCCAACATCGAAAGACACAAATGGTAAAGACCTTGATGAGTTCTACAAGGAGCAGGACATTCTTGTTGGACAAGTTGATGACCTTGTTGCATCCTTCTTCATGAACAGTGGAATTCCAGAAATTAATTCTCATATTAAAACGATCGAGAAACAGAGTGAACTACTCATCGTCCTTGTTAGAAAGCTGAACAAAGGTGACGAAAAGAAGACAAAATGGCTCGATCTCTGGAATGACAAGTTCTTATTATAATAGCATCTTATAGACCAATAATGACTACGACTTTGCATGTCCTTAACGTACATATAATACCTTAGACAATTGATTACGATAAAGCGTTGAAACGCACAAACTCTTTACCACTCCTCACCATCACTTTCATCATCACTTCTACTTACTTTAGCTTTTCTACTACTTAAAGCAGATGCCAAAGCATCAGCCAAGGATCCACCTCCGCCTGGTGCCGCTGAACTTGGTGTAGAAGGTGTTTCACCACGCTGTTCTTGTAACAAAACAGATGGTTTATCCAACTGAGACTTATCAACTTTCTTGAGTCCACCGATACCAGCTCCTCTGATAGAAGCAAGGAGAGCATCACGACCACCCCCAACTTGTGGTAATGGCGGTGTTGCCTGAGCGGTGGGCATGGCAGGTGGTGGTGGAGCCTGTGGGGCACCGGTACCCATTGGTGGGAGAGGTGGAGGTGGTGGGGCAGCTGCATTGTTTCCCATTACAGGAAGCGGAGGTGGGGCAGGAGCAGCACTGCTACCCATTTGTGGCAATGGAGGTGGAGGTGGTGGCTGCGAAGCCTGTGTTGGGAACGATGTCTGTGGAGGCGGTGGATATGCAGATGCCGTTGTTTGTGGAAGTGGTGGAGCCACTGGGATGGCTTGGTGTGCTGAAGGAAGTGGAGGAGCAATAGGAACAGCAGACTGAACTTGTTGTTGTTGTTGTGGCGGTAGAGTATATGTCTGCTGTCTTGGTGGATACGCCTGTTGTGGAGATTGTGGCTGTTGGTATGCCTGTTGTTGTGGAGGTTGCTGGTAAGGCTGCTGTTGAGGGACGGCAATTGGCTGTCTTGATGGTGGAGCAGGAGGAGCTACACCAGCTCTTCTTGGTGGTGGAGCAGGTGGAGGTGCACCTGTTCTTCTTGAAGGTGGAGCTGGAGGTGCAGCTCTTCCAGTTTGTTGAGGTTGCAGTGTCTGCACAGCTCCACCTCTCATTGGCGGTGGCGGTGGAACAGGCCCTCTTGATGGTGGAGGTGGTGGGACTGCACCACGGGCTGGCGGTTGTGGAATTGGTCTTGCTGAACCACCAGATGGAGGAGCAGGAATTGGTCTAGCACCGTTTGGAAGTGGGGGAGTAGGACGAGCGTTTGAAGGCGGAAGAGGTGGTGGAGCACCAGAAGTGGATGTAGGTGGAGGAGGGACTCTGTGTACTGATTGAGCGGCCAATGGTGGTGGAACACGGTGGGCAGCTCTTGAAGAAGATGGTTCTGGCTCTGGTGTGGTTTCTATGGATGAATCTTCTGTAGATGATGGTGTGTGTGCTGCGGCATATGGCGCTGGAGCAGAAGAATATGAATCACCATTGCCGTTAGTGGATGCTTCTGGAGGTGGTGGAGGTGGTGCTTTTTTCTTGATAGAATGTGTGGAGCTCACTGAAGAAGTTGCTCTGTTAAGTGATGATTTTTGATATTTTCGTGGGACTGGAGGTTCTAGTCCAACCAATGGACCACCTTGTTGTCTTATATAATTCTTGATAAAGTCTTTGTTATCAGCGATCATGTCCTCTGTAATTCCGGCATTGGCCAATTCCCTATAGAGAGATCTCCATTCCGGAGGTGGCTGATCATCGTAATATAAGACATGAGTAGTTTTCCTAATTCTTTGCTCACCAGCAACACTGTTCTGTAAATGTGATGCATCACCTCTTGGACCTGGTGCCATTGGTTCTTCTGGAGCTTTTTTCAATGCAATTGCATTCTTATTTTGTAATGTTTTTTTAGATCCATGTTTCTCTCTTTGAGTTACTCTTTTAAAGAAATGGGAAGCGTCACTGGTATCATCAAATAAGAGACCAGCGAGACAATCTTCGAGCTCGAAGGAGTGGAAGAAAGAACGATCCTGGTTGTATTGGAAGTCAATATAAATCTCCTGATCCCAAAGAACACCATGATGGCCTTGAATGTCGACTAATTTAAGAAAGAAAGTATGTCCCACAAGGTCATCAACCAGCAAAACAACTCCTGAAAGTCCTGTGTAGGTCCACTGCGTTGAATCTGGGTAGGCTATGTAAAGTCTTGCAACAGCAGCATCAAGAACCTTTTGAGAAGCCTTCGGAATGACCCTTTTCACCTTCTCTTTGTCTGAGGTGCTAATTCCCATGTCTCAGTACAATTCGTCCGGGTGTTAATTTGTGGGGTAGCTGACTTTACACTTATTTACTTTCCCCTGTTCGAGGGGGGGGGGTTGTGCGTATTGGAAGTGGTGATCTCGCGGGCCGTCTCCGGTGTGAGACACCCGCACACCTCCCCATAGTGCTTGCAGAGAGCCCCGGAGCTTTTTTTGGTGTATGGGAGGGAGCCACACGCGGCACGAAGAAACGAAGAGAAAGCATAGAAATTTGTAGTTCGGGAGCATGCTTCCATTGGGACATTAGGACTACTATAAAGCCCAAGGGTTCTCTCTCGTATAGATTTTTTAGATGGGCTTTCTAAAGTTACCTTTTATAACCCCATTTTTTTAGTCTGTTAACGGAAAAAGCCATCTAAGATCCGGCTGATAACTGATAAGCTTCAGGCCAAAAAAAAACTAAAAAAAAAAGCATTCGTACATTTTATACACGAATTATAAGCCATAAAGAATACCATGACTAAAGATACTCCTCAGAAGTACGTTGCCATTTTCCGTACAGACTACTCTCTTCACTTGAAGGCCCAGTTCGGTGATTATGCAGAGATGACTGCCCGTGCACTGAAAGGTGCTGGAATTAAGCGTGAACTGAGAGTTTTTGACACCATTCAGCAGGAGTACCCTGATGATGAGGAGTTGAAAAATAATATCCAAGCTATTTGGATTACTGGGTCTGCTTCAGATGCATTTGTTGATCTTCCATGGATTAACACTTTGTGTGACTACATTAAGCGTATTACTGCTGAGTACCCACAGATCCCATTTGTTGGTATCTGCTTCGGTCATCAGATCATCGCTAAGGCCTTTGGAGGAAAAGTGGTTAGAAACGGCAAAGGTTGGGAGTATGGTGTTCACGATATCCAGCTAAACACAGAGGACGAAGAGATCATGGAAATGTTTGGTCACTTTGGAGAAAGCTTCAAAATTCAAGAAGTACACCAAGATGTCGTTGTTCATCTTCCACCTGGACTTAAGACCATTGGTTCCACCGAGAAGACTGAACACCAAGGTTTCTACAAAAAGAACCACATTATAACCTTCCAAGGCCACCCAGAATTTACCTCTGATTACATGTTCTCCCTTATGCAGATTCTCAAAGACAAACACCCAGAGTTCTCTCAGGAATTCATCACTACAGGCGAACAGAAGGCATTGGAGTCTCACAATGGTCCAGATTTGGCCCAGTTGATAATTAAGCACATCGAGACCAGACAAGAAATTAACTGTTGATCTCATTAGATATATTCATGAATAACGTAAAGCATTAACCATATAATTTGACGAACATTTTTTTTTTATTTTTAGGCAAAAAAAAAACCGGCTTGTAAAGGACAAAATCATGGAAAGTAAACAGAGAGGCTGGAAAATGTGCGCCCTGCATGCGAACGTTTTGACACTTTCTCAACGGCTTCACCTTTCTTTTTGGCTTACATTAGTCTTCACTATATAAAGACATAGTCAAAAGGAGAACAAAGTATTTTACCGAATTGTATAGTAGTTGAATATTTATTCCTAGTTATTCCAGTGACAATTGGCAGAGTTCTTTCCCTTTCCCTCGAAGACTAAAACAGGCGCCTCCCACGGCATCTCGTGAATTAGTGCTCCGTCAACCGGTAAGGCTTCCTCTGCATATAGCGCCCAGACTTGGGGGTGATGGTGCCCTTTGTCCCCTATTCCCCTTTCCCCCCTTTATATGAACCCTGCACACGTTTCCGAGTATATTTGCTGCTTTCATTAGAGGGAGATTTGGTGCCGTTGGTGTCAGCATCTATGTCGAAGACGAACCGCACCCGGGATCCTCCTTAGCGAGTCTCAGAACAGATAGGGTAGCGTATTGAGACTACGCACATATCGGAGGGAGTTGAATACTCGGTAGTTTGGGTTCCCTGTGCGTAGGTAGTAAATGGTTGTGTCCTCTTACGTCCGTGAAACGGGCCGAGAGGCCGGATGGACCTGTGGCTTCGGTATATGTCACTTTACTTTGGCAGCGTTATATGCAACAGAATCGGGACAATGCCTGGGTTATGAATTATAGACTCAAAATTATAGACTCAAAGAGTAATTTAAAGGTATTCCATCAAGCGCTGAGTTCAATTTCAGTACCAAGAATTCTCTTACGAAATCTTCGAGACTCAGAGAGCTCCAGCGTTAACACACAAACAGAAGCATTTGCAAAGGTCGTTCTACAAGAAAAGATAAATACTGAGGTAAAGCCTGTATTGTAACAGAAATAGAACAAACAACCCCAAACGAGATTAAGCATCAATGCTTAAGAGTGAAAAGAAGCGATATAGTGTAGGACAAAACTTTAACGAAAAAAAGTGACACGGTATTCCATTATGATTTATATAATAACCCCTTTTGTGAATTGGTAGGAATAACAAAGAAACTGTAGTCATGTGATTGTGATTGTGATTGTGATTGTGATTGTGCAGTGCATGTAATATGGGTGATATCTTGATCAGTCAGCAAACTCAGGTCTCAAGTCGGAACGACGAGGTTGAACTAGCGGATGCAGTTGTGCGAGATATGTGATGGCCCACATCAAGTACACCATGGCAAGTGTCAGAATGACTGTGCTTCTCCAAACCCTTTTACAATTGTTAGTCCATGCTGTTGGTAATAATATCGATATCGAGACGCGAGAGCGGTCAAGTAGGAGGGGGAGGGAGGGGGGAAGAAAGATACTCACGTCTGGTTCTCCTTAGGAGCAAACTTCCAGAAGATGGCCGAGATGACAATTGTGGCAAAGAGTGTGATCAATACAGTGTATCTAGTCCAATGTTGTTAGTATAAATGTTCAATATGCGACCTCGTGTTCAATGACAGTAGTCACTTTAGGCAGCCAGATGTAAAACCTCACAGAGCAAGTTACATCGCTTTTAAGAGGGCTGCCCAACGTAATAGTAACATTGATATAGGCAACATATATCAAGACTTACCCGCTCATAGTGCAATTGGCCGGTTGAAATGTGCTTTCCAAGCTGTTATCTGTGGAGAAAAGAGAGGATGCTGAGCGTTTTCAGTTGGCTGCTCCGTTTTCGCGCGGCCCATGAAATTTAACCAAAGATCAAACTATGGGGGGGGGGAGCTCAAGAGGCCCATTATTGGACTGTTTGACTGACAATTCGGTGTAAAAGAGACAAACTTGCCGTTTACCAACAAACAATTACCACCATACAACATAATTGTGATGAGCCAGCAGTCACTGCCGACGGAGATACTGGAGTGGCTGTTCAGGGTCCTTCAACCTGTGAGTCCCACCCTGTTTAACAAACCTTGTTATCAGATTTACTAACAAAATTATAAAGGAGTATGCTGATCCAAGAATGGCGTACCAGCATATTGCGATAACACTTCAGGCTTATCCTACGCTCAAGCCAAGAACTCGCGTGTATACGTTCGAGAACGGCGAGTCTTCACTTCTCATGAACCTTTATGGATCGCTACCGGTTAGCATTCGAGGACGTGTTTATAAGATCCCAGTCGAGTTGTGGATTCCACATGAGTATCCTTTGGCTGCACCTATACCATACGTTGTTCCAACCGAGAAAATGGTGCTCCAACCAGGAAATCACGTTGATACAAGTGGCAAGTGTTATCTCCCATACATAGCATCCTGGGGACAAAGTGAACAGCCGTTTGGCATCATGACATTATGTGGTGAGCTGATTGCAGTGTTTGGCAGAGAACCCCCGGTGTTTGCAAAGCCACAGACACAGACACAGACACAGACGCGCACAGCTTCCACAGCTAGCACAAACCCACAATTGCATCATGTTGAGGCTACACAACCTGCTCTTCCTCCTAAACCGAACCAACAATTACAGAACCCATTGTCACCAGCAGGGAAGCTGCAGTCTCCAGTTCCAAGTCTCCCACCAAAAGGATTATCTACGTCTCCATCAGCGCAGATGGATACAAGTCCACCACCACTTCCCCCACTACCAGAAGAACTCCGTTCTAGGATGGTCCAGTCCCCAACCTTGAATAAAATGAACGAGCAGTCACAGATCAATGTTAGACCTACTTTCGAACAACCCAACATCATGGATAGACTGAATGACACAATCAGTAATACAGATCCGCAGCATAGTGACAGAGAACGAGAAAGTGGATTAGAGCGTGTTCAGTCAATGTTGCAGAACATCTACGAGTCAGACGTTTCAATGTCCTTGTCCAAGTTCAATGCAGATGTCAATCAAATAAAATATGCCATTGGGAAGTTTGACAAGATCTTTGAATATGAATCTCACAGATTGGAGAGTGTCAATGGTCAAATCACAGAAAACAAAACTGCATTGAACCAGGCCCTACAATCCGCACAGAAGACAATCGATCAAGCTAATAACTTCAAAGACATCAACACAGACGAGGTGATATGTGCAGAGACAGTTGTATTTAATCAACTATATGACTTGGTCTCTGAAGATCAGGCAATCGGTGACACAATTTATGCCCTCACTAAAGCACACGACAACGGACTGATCCCTCTTACAAGCTTCATTAAACACACAAGAAACCTTGCTCGTGATCAGTTCATGAAGAGGGCTCTTATAGTGAAGATAAGTCAACAGCTTGGAATGCAGCAGTAGGTCTGACCATATTTTATTGCATTGAATAAACGTAATTTCGCCTTTTGATAAAGAAGACATAAAACGTGGCCCGACCACATTACATAATTTGAGCGCGAAATATTACATAAGCGATAAGAGTGGCCCTACCGTCCCACTCAGCTCCCCAAAAATTTTTCAGGCGCAAAACAAAAAAATCAATGGCCTTGGGAGGCTCATCGTACTTAACCAGTTATAGAGAAGACAGCTCCATAAACCACACAACAACGATGTCCGACGAGCATATGATCAAGCCGGAGAACATCTCTCCTTCTCAGGACGCCTCTGAGTGGCCATTGCTCCTCAAGAACTTCGACAAACTCCTTGTCAGAAGTGGTCACTACACTCCAATCCCAGCTGGATGTTCTCCACTCAAGAGAGACCTTAAGTCCTACATCTCTTCCGGTGTTATCAACTTGGACAAGCCATCTAACCCATCTTCCCACGAAGTTGTTGCTTGGATTAAGAGAATTCTCAGATGTGAAAAGACCGGTCATTCTGGTACTTTGGATCCAAAGGTTACTGGTTGTTTGATTGTCTGTATTGACAGAGCTACCAGATTGGTCAAGTCCCAGCAAGGTGCTGGTAAGGAGTATGTTTGTATTGTCAGACTTCACGAGACCCTTGACGACGAGAAAGAGCTCGGTAGAGCTTTGGAGAACTTGACTGGTGCCTTGTTCCAGAGACCACCACTTATTTCTGCCGTCAAGAGACAGTTGCGTGTCAGAACCATCTACGACTCTAAGCTCATTGAGTTTGACAACAAGAGAGGTCTTGGTGTCTTCTGGGCCTCCTGTGAGGCTGGTACCTACATGAGAACTTTGTGTGTTCACTTGGGTATGCTTTTGGGTGCTGGTGGTCACATGCAGGAGTTGAGACGTGTGAGATCTGGTGCTCTCGGTGAGAACGACAACTTGGTTACCTTGCACGATGTCTTGGACGCTCAGTGGTCTTACGACAACACTAGAGATGAGTCTTACTTGAGAAGAATTATCCAGCCATTGGAGACTTTGCTTCTCGGTTACAAGAGAATTGTTGTCAAGGACTCTGCTGTCAACGCCGTCTGTTACGGTGCCAAGCTCATGATTCCAGGTTTGTTGAGATACGAAGAGGGTATCGAGCTCTACGATGAGGTCGTTCTTATCACTACTAAGGGTGAGGCTATCGCCATTGGTATCGCTCAGATGTCTACTGTTGACTTGGCTGCTTGCGACCACGGTGTTGTTGCCAAGGTTAAGAGATGTATTATGGAGAGAGACCTTTACCCAAGAAGATGGGGTCTCGGTCCAGTTGCTCAGAAGAAGAAGCAGTTGAAGGCTGACGGTAAGTTGGACAAGTTCGGTAGAACTAACGAGAACACTCCAGCTGACTGGAAGACCTCTTACGTTTCCCATGAGGGTAACACCGAGCCAACTAGTGCCCCAGCTGCTGCCACTCCAAGCAAGCCTTTGATCAAGGAAGTTGAGATGAAGGATTCTCCAGCTTCTGAGGCTGATGAGACTGCTGCTGATGTCACTGTCTCTGAGACTCCTTCCAAGAAGGAGAAGAAGGAAAAGAAGGAGAAGAAGGATAAGAAGGAGAAGAAGGAAAAGAAGGAGAAGAAAGAGAAGAAGGACAAGAAGAGAAAGGCAGATGACGACGAGGAGGAAGGTGAGAAGAAGAAGTCTAAGAAGTAAACTAAAACTTTTTAAAATTTTTACTAAAAACGTCATAATGATTTTTTTGGAGGCGATGATTACGAAGAAGCAGTGCTAATGCTACATTTTATTTGCATGGTTTTACCCTTTTCAAGATGTTTGTGTCTTTTTTTCTCTGTTCTCAGGACATACAGTCCTTTTGGTTTGTGTACTTTTAATTTCATGGATATATAAGAAAACAAAGAAAGCGTAGTCTACAAGAGGGGGTTTCTATAATAAAGTCGGTTGCGTTAATATTTTGAACAAAACAAGTAAAATAGGGGAGAACCAATAACACGTGAGGTGAAAACAACAAAAAACTCGAATAGAACATTGTGCAGTCATTAGGATGGTAGTAAACTTTTATAAGCAGTGATTGACAGGTTGTGTGAATATATATATATATGTGAGTACCAGTATGTGGTAGTATGGGAATATGGGAGAATCATGAGGTTTGTTTATCATTAAAAGAATTCAGAGATAGCCTGTTTCTGCTGTGGAGTTAACGTAATAGGATAATCCACTTTGTATTTGATCTTGAGGTCACCTCTTGTACCTGGTGACTTGGAGATTGGCATACCGAGTCCTGGGTAGACCTGCTCGGAAGTAGGCTGTATTGGCGAGCTTCTGGAAAGTGGAATCTTTCTACCATCAACGCTGTCAACGATTCTATCAAAGCCTAATAGGGACTCCTTGAAAGTGAGTGGTATAGTGCAGATGAGGTCGTTGCCATCCCTTTTGAAATTTGGATGTGGCTTCTCCTGAAGAATAAACTGAATTGTGTTTCTTCCAGCCGGGGTCCAGTCACCATCACCCTTGAAAGTGATCTTAGTACCCTCTTTCCAACCTGGCTTAATACTGATCTCTATGATCTTATCCTCCTTGGAACCACCAGGGCCTTTTCTGTTCAGTTTCATCTTTTTCGTTGTACCTTTGTATAAATCCTCTAAGCTTACAGGTAAGTTGATCTGCTGTGTTTCAACATCTGGCTCCATGGAGTGACCTCTACCACCGTAGCCACCTGGCATACCTCCCATACCACCTGGCATACCACCTGGCATACCACCAAATCCACCACCAAATGGAGAACCACCAGTGCTGCCACCAAAGCGGAAACTGGCACCATCATCACCAAAGCCACCTGAACGAGCAAATTGCTCGAATATATTAGAAGCGTCGCTGAAGTTGAAGCCACCACCATTTCCAAATGGATGACCACCCATACCTCCCATTTCGCTGTCCGGGTCAAACTGGGGACCACCTTTACGGGCAGCTTCTAGACCGTATTGATCATAGATCTGACGTTTCTTTTCATCTCCAAGGATATCGAAGGCCTCAGATATCTCCTTGAACTTTTCAGTATCACCAGTTGGCTTGTCTGGATGGTACTTGAGAGCCATCTTACGGTACGCCTTCTTAATCTCATTATCGTTGGCGGAAGGCGACACACCTAATCTCGAATAAAGAATTGTATCCTTAGCCATGTTGAATATGCTGTTGTATTTGAGATGTTTGCCGGGGTGAGCGGTTCAGAACAATAGCGAGATCGTGGACGCCAGTAGCAATTTATACTGTTGCGCGACGTTGGCCGAGGTTTTTCCCGCGCCTTCTGGAACCTTCCACCAGAAATGAAGTTCGTAGACTTAACTCTATAGACAGCTCTAAGATAACGGTATACGAGCGACAACCAGCTCAATTATCACCAAAGACAACAACAAGACCACTTGTTTGCATCATTCCATTTTAGCATACACCATCCAATGTCCGTCATCCTTGCATCTGCTGGCTACGACCACACCATCCGCTTTTGGGAAGCCTTAACAGGAGTGTGTTCACGTACTATTCAACACGCAGATTCTCAAGTGAATAGACTAGAGATTACTTCTGATAAGAGGTTTCTTGCTGCTGCTGGCCACCTTCATGTCAGGCTTTACGATATCCGCACTACCAACCCTAACCCGGTCACTTCGTTTGAGGGTCACACAAACAACGTCACATCTATAGCCTTCCAGTCAGATAACAAATGGATGGTATCAAGTTCGGAAGACGGCACAGTAAAAGTCTGGGATGTCAGAGCCCCTTCAATACAAAGAAACTACAAACACAATTGCCCTGTCAATGAGGTAGTGATACACCCAAACCAAGGTGAGCTTATCAGTTGTGACCAAGATGGTAACGTTAGAATTTGGGACCTCGGTGAAAATCAATGTACACATCAATTGATTCCAGAAGATGACGTTCCTGTTCAATCCGTGAGTGTAGCGTCTGATGGCTCCATGCTCGTTGCTGGTAATAATAAAGGTAACTGTTATGTTTGGAAGATGAACTCACAAAGAGAATCAACTTCTCTACAACCTGTCACGAAGTTCCGTTCTCATTCAAAGTATATTACCCGTGTCCTTCTTAGTGGAGATGTGAAACACCTTGCTACATGTTCAGCTGACCACACTGCCAGAATATGGAGTATCGATGATTCTTTTGGATTGGAAACAACGCTTCAGGGACATCAGAGATGGGTCTGGGACTGTGCATTTTCGGCAGACTCTGCTTATCTGGTCACAGCTTGCTCTGATCACTACGTTCGACTTTGGGACTTGGCTACAAGCGAAACAGTGAGACAGTACAATGGTCATCACAAGGGTGCTGTATGTGTGGCATTGAACGATGTGTGATATTTGATTGGAAAGAATGGAAACTTAAAAGGTGAGGGCATATTTACGAGAATACTGGTTATTCTCCAGGTAATCGAAGGATTTTTGCATAGTAAGTATTAGTAGTAAAAAAAAATTAGTTCAACGAAGCAGGACATCATCAACATTTCGTATCAGATGCATTATTCGAATCTTCAGCAAAAAAATAAAACAATACTCCGCGACGGGGAATCGAACCCCGGTCTACCGCGCGACAAGCGGTAATTCTAGCCACTAAACTATCACGGATGTTTGTTGAGTGTTTTTTGAATTTGAAAGATACACTAAGTTCAATCAAATTGGTAGGGGCACTAGCGCCGGGTAACACTCTATGGTTTAAGCATTTTGAAGTCGAATAAAGCTTAGAACTGCAGCCGAAAATCCGACAGAATGAGTTTTAGCTGCTATTACCACCTACATCTTTTATAATGATGCAAAGGACATTTACACGATCTCAAATAGCCAGGGGCCTGTGAGATTTACCACAGATCTTACGCCGGTTTTCAACACCGGCGAGTTCATCCCTCTGTAGCTATACCAATTACCCTCAATAAGAATTCAGTAACTCACTGAAATATATTCTTTTCTCAGCGCCTAATCCTACAACGTCCCCACTTGTAACGAATACTCAAATGCCGTAACGAACATACTGGCAGTCCTTCCTATCTCTAATGTTACATTTTCATTTTACAAACTAGTAACAGATGACTCTTTCGACAGCATACAAATGTGTTTGAGATCGTAATTAATATAGTGGAGAATCAGACGTAATTTATTGAACTAACTAGTTGACTATTAAGAGATATAGTCCATGTACTTCACTGCCCACCGTTTTGAGACACAGTGCGCCTAAGAACCACACAAGACACGATCCTCCCCACAGCTAAGACCCGAAGTATCAAGTTGGGCCCGCCGTTTGAAGGCTTGTTCTTCTCCTTACCAAGACCCATTATCCCATTGATGCGTAGAAGACGTGGGGCAGAAGAAGGAGGTAAAAGATGCAAAAGCTCAAAACATATATACAAACTGGGAGATGGGTGGAGAACACTGGGGATATCCTTATCCAACTGCTATTCTCTCACCCTTTGGTGAAGCCATATTGAATGTGCTTTCTCCCGTCAATTGCTGAATAAGATGATTCAGAGTAGGTGGTAAGAGAGTGAAACTGTGGATTGAAAAATTTGAACTTCGGCCAGCCAGAAAATTGGAGAGCAGGGCTCATAGTACTACTAGGCGCGGGAACAAACATCAGGGCAACTCGATAGAGAGCCCAAGCCCAACTTTTTGAGAGTTTATAAGGCAAACTTAACCTCCATTTTGCATTGAGGGACTATTACATCTCCCATCACCTGTAAATGTCTCTTGGGATGTCCAATGGTGTTGCTGGTTTACAGGGCATTGCGGATTCTTCACCTTACATTGTCTTGAAGGACTCCTTAATCAACACGGGACAATTTATAAGGACACATTTTACCATGCTACCAGCTGTAACAGCTGTCAGATGGGCCCAAGACACAATTAGTAAGGTCAACTTCCTTCCACAACTACTCAACCTTATCTACAAAGTCTTCATATTATTGTTTTCGAGTGTATTGAGTCTTGTGCGTTACGTAATAAGGGGGTTGGGATTCTTGGTATGGTTGATCTGTGAGCCATTTTCTTTGGTTATTCACATCATTGAGTACAATACTCACGCATTCATTAACATATGGCTGCAACTGCTTTTCGATACTAAGCTTGAAAATTTGATGAAAGTGGAATATGGCATGAGTCAACTTCGGGTCATTGCTCAATGGATTCGCTTCATAAACGTCATGTGTATAACGGGTATGGTACTAGGGATATCAACTTACTATACCATGATCAGGGTTATATACTGGTTAACAAAATTGGAGAGCAGTAAGAAGGCCAAAACGAAACAGATGATGCTGAAACAGGAACTGAAAGAGACAAGCGACTTAAAGAAGCGGTCAGACCTCGTGGCAGAGTTCGAGGCCCTCAGGAAACATTCCAGCATTGCAACACAACAGACGACAGGCACACCTTCTTTACTAGAGGAGTTTATTCAAAAGGAGGAGGAATCTCTACGCTCTGAATCACAACAAACAATAAAGTTACAGGAAAGCACACCACCTTCAACTAGTAACGAAAGTGCTACGTCCCAGGTAAACGAGCACTCACTTAACGATATACGTTATGTCAGGATACTCCGCGATGACCAAGACGATGACATCTATAATTATGAGTCTTTGAACTCCTTAGCCTCAGGCTCATCCACAACAGTATCATCCCCTGTTCAACGGAAGGAGGGATCGCCAGTTACACAGGCTTTCAGGTCAAGGTTGAGCTCAATGAACTCCGTGAAAAGCGAGGAATCTACACCTTTTGGTACAGTTGGTTCGAGTATCTTCAGCAGCACCCGGGTAAGTGGATCTGGACTACCTCCAATGACTCCAATTACCACAATTGAGGAAGATGTGGAAGATGAGATGGATTACGACGCCTACTAATGTTGAGAAACAAGAGAGTAAAAGGAAATTGCTATATAAAATATTGGGAATAATTTGCTAGCGAATGAATTACTAGGGCTATAACAATTAACAAAATGTGAGTATACGAAGTTATGACGATTCTGAAAGTGTAAGTATGATTTAGAATATATAAAACCGGTCAAAAATGTGGTTCCAACCAATTATTATTGGCGAAATTAAAAAAAAAATAACGACATCTGCAGGATTCGAACCTGCGCGGGTAAACCCAAAAGATTTCTAATCTTTCGCCTTAACCACTCGGCCAAGATGCCTTTCGATGAAAATTTTAATTTCTAGAAATAACATCCACAAGACGTTTCGCGAAATAAGTGGCCCAACCAATAATAGCCGAATTGAGTGTTTTTATGTAATCATTAAATAGGACGGTTAGTTCAGTGGTAGAATAAGTGCCTTCCAAGCACTAGGCGTGGGTTCGATTCCCGCACCGTTCACTTTTTTTACTTTTTGTATTTTATTTTCTAGATTTTATAGCTAGCCCCGTTATTTCTTTTTTATATTAAATTTTGCTTCCTTATAATAGTGGGCTCTATCGTCTTCATATTACTAATTCCCCTTTTCCAGTAATTGAGAAAGTTCCACATCTGCATGTTATTTAATAAGATTTCCAATAATACGTCCAGATATTGCATAATTATAAAGTGAGCATGTCGCTTCGATTATATAAGTTGATCTTATTATATTCTAATTTGAAGTTCTGAAAGATATATTTAACTATTAATTACTAGACGTACTAGACCACATTATATATATAGCCCGATAAGTATTGAGTTTTTGAATGTGAATATAGCTCGAAAACTTTGTATATTTTATAATCAATTATTGCGCAGAATATATGGATCAAATAAATCGTAGATCAGAATGAGTAAAGAAGCACTCACTGATCGAGTGATGATCAGATTGTTGATCTCCCTTTGATACTTATAGACTGCAACCGATATTGCAATTCTTGGTGAGTGTAGACACGCATTTATGATCGGTTTCTTCAGAGGAACAGTACGTAGTAAATGATAAGTTACCTCATCGAGATCAGGACATGAAAGCTTAAGCGGAAACAAGCCTATCGACTATGCTGATGATGCGGGGTCGAAGATTAACTAACTAACCGCGGATCAACAGAGCCTCAAAACATATACTCCCAAAGCTTAAAACAAACGCAGACAGCCGGCCATTAGATCTTCAAAAAGGTTTGAATCTGTCTCATATTAACCGTTGGCTCCTTAGCAGTTGTGTACTAACTAGAGTTCCGAAGGAGAATATTCAGTTGACCTACAACTGAAGATATTCTTGAGTGATCAAGGTCCTAATACTTTGGAGGTTTTAATAGTCAGTCACAGCTAGATTTAGATATGTGTATTGTGCACCCGAGGGATCTGGCGAGACACAGTGTTTCAATTTTTGCAGGGCTGCTGCAGATAAGATCAATGTGACAGATCACAAATTTTAAAATGGAAGATTAACTCGGAACTACATTTTTATTGAACTACTAAGATCGAGTTAACAAGACTTTAAGAATGTTTCCCTCAAATAAGTGGTTATATACCAAATTTAGTAAACACCTTGAAGAGACGCTGACATTGTAATTCATGGAAGTACTCGTCAGTGGGGTATTGGTCGTTTTGTTGATCCACAGGGGTGACAAGTCCAGCAAACATATGGGCCTGCATAAACTTGAATCCCAAACACCTATGTGTGTGATGAATTGCATTAACACCGTAAAAGTTGCCTCAACTCGAAGAGTTATATTTGGGGATACTAAGCGATCCGGGCAAAAGAGACATGCGCGTGCTGCAAGGCGTAGATCGTTAACAAGCACACTGACGCAGATCAAGTTTCATAAATGTAGAAAATTATAAACCTGTTCATTCTTCAAAATGCCAAATTTACAATGACTAATATCTGAATATGTATCAATATTCTTTCCCGTTTCTATAAATTATATATCATCCGTTTGCTGTATTCAAGAGGAAACGATTGGAGAATGGCTAAGGCGTTATATGGAATGCACTCTGCGAATACAGTTCATAATCAAATACGAGCTTATAGCGCCCTACTTTTAGAAGACGAAAGGCGTCACGTCAAAATTAACGTTGATGACTGGCCCTGTGCCCTGAACAGTTGATATATACGGACTTGTTTAAAGAGGGGTTTATCAACTAAATAATTGGAGAGCAGCCACTGTACCGCTTTTTAATGTCTGGGTCCTCTGGCTCCAAATCAACTCTATTACCGTTCGGCTATTCCCCAATTACCGAAAAATTAAAAAAATATAAATATCTGGTTCAATGAATTGTTATATTTGTGTAACAATCAAGACACTTTCAGGGATATCCAGTGAAACATCAACCAAACAGTGGTTAGATGCACGTTGACAGATGCAATAAGCTGCCTTAAGGATCGGAGAAGACCGGCCTCCGTTATCGCTATTGTCTCAGATCAGAACATACATTTGGACGGTGTACATAGCACTTTTAAAGGTCCATGGTAGTGGATGACAGTCGTCGATGGCGTATGGATCCCGGGCATACAATGTGAATTGTCAGAGCCATGATCTGTACGTGCTGTGCAGTGCTGCACAGCAAAGGCGGACAATAGACCCCGATATAGAGTTTTGCACAGAGATCGCGATTGAGTCCAGTTTAAGCAACTCTTTAAAGTTTCCCTGCTTTGGCTCAACATCTTAGACACTTCACAGATATAAAACATCTGCACTTGCCACTCCACCTTCATAACAACTGCCTGTACTGGTGCACTCCTTTACAAGATTCACTGGTTCTTCATTTCAATAATTGAGCTTCGTACCTTCCTCACAAACAAGACCACGATATGGCCGGTATCAGTGTCCATTCTCATCTTCTCCCAGGGGTCCATCCCAGACCACAGGAGTGCTTTTCCATATACCCAGGATATACTGTGAATCAGGTCCCTTACTATACCCCTCAAATAATGTTTGCTTCTCCACCGTATGACGTTTACCAAACACCTGCTTATTATTTTGTCCCTTTCCCCACAACGACATTTCCGAAAGAGCAGATCATTCCCCAACAGTATGATCAGATATTCTCTCGAAGTTCGTCTGAGGCAAGTATCTCCTCACAGATAAGCTTTGACTCGCAATCACAGCTGAGCAATGAAATACAACATTTTTCACTTCCTTCTGCTCAAGAGTTCATGGCCGGTGCTGAGATTTATCCTGCTTACACTTATCAGGAAACATCAAGAAAAGTAGCCAAGCTTCCACCAGTAGACTCACTATCTTCTTTCAATAAACTTAGTTCGAGTCTAAGACTAATTGGATATGATCATCCCAATGCTTGTATCAAAAACGAAAAGGGCGGAAAAGGTGAAAACCATATCTGTCCTTCAACTGAAAATCTATCTTCTTTAGATCCAATTTTAGGAGAAAAAAGAAAAATGCAGAATCAAAAACAAGAGGAACCTCCAAAGAGACGCAAGAAACTTGTTTCGTATAAGTTCAAAGAGGATGCCAACGCGTTGTTTTTCTCAGATATCAAGATTGACTACGAATTTATCATAAGACACCTTGCGCGTGATCATGAAGAAAACCAAATTGAAATCGACTTTTCCAAAACGTCTCAAAATGTCCGAGTCACTGACAATGACATAATACGTTGGTGTATACTGGAGTTCTTGTATCAGGATATCAAGCTCTATGATCGTCGCTTCGACACATCCCTCTTGATTCATAATAAACCAGAAAACAGATTTGATATGAACATTGAGTTTGGATTGAACGGCCGAAATGGTAAGGACAAGCTGGTAACACTATCAATGACCTTACTGAAGCCGTCAAGCTCTAAATTGCAGAAAGACGAAATCTCCAAAGACATGGGTAGAATATTGGCCGAAGTCTTCTTGAATCACAAGAAGGAGTATCTCGGAAAGAAGCGCAGGTGGTCTTCAACAAGACCTCAATGGGGGTTAGGGTGTGATGATGAATTGTCCATTATTGCACTAGATATCAGGATCACATGAATCCCTGATTCTTACTCTTACGAAATTTTTTGCACTTGAATAACCCATACCCTATGGCACCTCATCTTCGTTGCACATCAGAGAGAGCTATCATCCAATGGGGATCCAATGGGGAATATTCAAACACCCAATTAAAAAGTATAACACACAGGATTTAATTCAAAAACATCAGCCATTGGTAAGATCACTGCGCTATTTTTCCTTACAGATTGCTCTATGCAGCTCTCGCTCAACTAAGACGTTATGATGTGTTATTAGCTACGCCTACAAAAGTTAAACTCTTGGTCACAGGGTCAACATGTACTCCAGACTAAGATTTAAATCACAAAATGCTTCATTGATGTATTGGTTACGACTCTTAGCCAGTCGAATTTGTGTAGGAGAGACTAGTGTTTTTTGTCGGTGACCTGCTGGGCCCCGGGTGCTTTCCCACCATCCAAACTGCCTCATGGGACTGGGCTTGGGGCTGGACAGGCTGGACAGGCTGGGCCGCGGCGGCAGGCAGATGTCTTGGCCGTTCCTGCAATCTCGCATCCCCACCCCCCTTCGCGTCCCTTTGAGGTTTTTCGCGCCAGGCAGCAAGGCCACCAGGTACCCCGGGGCTCTGGTAAAGTTCAGCCTGGGGCCAGCGCAGAAATTTTCACTTTAAAGGGGGCCTTTCGCACCCCCTGCCTAGCGCACCTTCCTAACTGCCCCTTCAAGCTCACTACCCCATATCAACTCCCCAGGAGAGAGTCGCATCCACCACCAACAAACGACGCGTACCACTTAAATAATGACTGCTCAATTGAAAGTCGCCAAGGACGCTGTACGTATCACAACCAGATATTAGCGTTTTCTACATCATGCAGATCAAACAGCTCCATTTGTTATTTGTTTACAATCGGTTTTGGGACTAACAACAACAAACCAGCTTGTCTCATCGCTCTACGAGCTCTCCAAAGCAGCCAACGATGCTTCTGCCGCCACTGTCAACTTTTACAATGCCTCTTTGAGCTCTGATGAGGATTCCACCAAGATCTTTGCTGATCTTGCTGACTCGCTCAAGCTCTTGACACGCGCTGCCCATGGTGTTACCTCCACTGCTCACACCATCGCCGGCGAGGAGGTTATGCTTCCTGTCCTCGGTGACGTGTTGCAGCTTCCAACATCAGTTGTCCCAACAGAGACCATTGATGCGCCAGCTGCTGCTCCAGCCAAGAAGAAAAGAGCCGAGAAGGATCCTTATGCACCAAAAAAGCCATTGACTGTTTTCTTCGCCTATTCATCCTACATTCGTGAGGCCATCCGCAACGATAGAGCTGCCAACAACCTTCCACCTTTCTCTTCCACTGAGATCACCAGAGAGATCTCTCGTAGATGGAATGAGATGAGTGACCAGGAGAAAGAGCAGTGGAAAGTGGCTTACAGTAAGGAACTCCATAGTTACCAAGAGTTGAAGGAGAAGTATCTTGAGGATAAGAAGAACGGTGTTGCCCAAACTGAGATTGTCTCTGCCGCACCTGTCCCTCTCCCATCACACTTGGTCGCTAATGGTGACAAGGCTTCCAAGAAGAGATCTTCCGATGGTCTGTCCAAGGAGGAGAAGAAGAAGAAGAAGAAAGAAAAGAAGGAGAAGAGAAAATCTCTTGCTGAAGCTTCTATGATCGCTTAAAATCATTCCATCACCTTTTTTTTTGATGTTTTATTTCGTATTTTAATACCCTCATGCTCTGCATTTCCTTTTTTTCCCCTCTTGTCTTTGCTCCTGGTATTACTATATATTTGAGAGTACTGTGTACTTGTTGTATTATTTTGTTCTTTTAATTCTTGTGAGTTCTGTAAATTAATTATGTGTAGATTATGAGCTGCATTTGAATCTACGAGTCAGTGATCACCTTCTTCTGATTATATAACTGGGGAGATACATAATTACTTGTAATATCAATATTAATATTCCAGTTCGTAAACTTTTGAAACATTGTAGAGATCCTCCCCTCTTCCTTAGACATTCAATTCTCTTCAATGCTGTACTGAACCCTCACGTGAAAAGCACGTGTGCCTAAGCATCTGCACGCGAAAAGTGTTGATCGAGTGTGCCGGTTTCGCGGGTCGGTGCACCTGTGAAAAAATCGTCGAGAGGTGATTGTCTAATGAGTACGAGTGAACAAACTAGTGTTCTAATATATCCACATTTTGATAATGTTCAGACTTACAAGACAGGTGAGACAGTTCAGTACATCTAACTGTCTCTTGGGAGAGCTCTATAAGCATCCAGAAAAATGGCAGGGTCTTCCCGCCGAGGAGATCTTGCAGCTTTTCCAAAAGAGAAGATCACTCCTTGGTGCTAAGTTCACCCATAACGACCAGGAGTTGGCTGCCTTGAAGTCTACAGCCTCACACACAGGTGTTTCAGAACGCACAATTGAGAAGCTTTACTACGGTGGTGAGCCAGCGGCTTATGAACTTGCCAACGAGAGATTTGAAGACGACTATTTACCACAAAAGTTTCAATATGATGAGTACCCAGAGCAGGCACAAGAGATCATTAGAGACCACAGAGAACAGAGAGAATACAACAGAATAGCCGCATACGAGATGCCACACTTGGTCAAATACAGACAGGAGTACAAGCCATCACAAAATAAGCCAGTTACATACAAGTACACTACGTACTTGGGAGAGCAGGAATTTGACGCCAACAAGAAGGTCGTCCTCACAGTGAAGGTCTCTGAACTTGGCCTGAATGAAAAAGAGGCACATAAGTTTAAGGTAATTGCTGGTGTCAGATATGATGCCACCACTGATATCTTTAAGTTTGCCTGCGAGAGGTTCCCAGAACCTCTTCAAAATACCAGATTCTTGGCTGACACATTGACCACTCTCATCAAGGAATCCAAGGACTTGAAGGATGACTTCAGTGACATCCCATTGGACCAGAGACACACTGAGGCAAAACTTGCCAGACACAAAAACCAGATTCGTGCCAGAAGAACACTTCACAACGACTTCCCAGAATCATGGAAAAGACCTCAGGATGCCCCAAAGAAAGAGAAGACAGTGCTCGACTATGTCAACGAGCTCGCTGAGAAGCAACAATCATGATGACCTGATAAAAGCACAAATGATATAACGCAAATTGCATGTACATACAGAAATTTCACACCTTAAGGTAGTAAAATGTAGTGAGATCCTTACAGACGAGAACAGAGTGCTCAAACCAAATTTCGCGAACTCGGTCGAGAGTTTAGCTGCAGGATCGCATCGCGGCCGGCCGCTCGATTGGCAAATGGGGATAGAGAAGAAGGTCATCATTTGGAGCTTTTTCTTTTAAATACCAAAGGCAAAAAAAAAATATTGGAGCCATCATGACGGTGAGAAGAAGTGTGCTCTTCTTAAAGAATCAAACAGTGCCCAAAGATCCATACCTTGAGGCATTTGAGGCTTCTGGATTTGACACAGCCTTTGTTCCATTACTTGATCATATTCACGCCGACCTTACTTTCATTACTGGGTATCTCACATCCAAAGAGTTCTTGGAGGACACAGATTCACTCATCATTACAAGTCAGAGAGCAGTGGAGGCTCTTGCAAATGGGCTGGAGAATATCACCGATGATCAGAGAGCAGCGGTTGTCAAGAAGCTTGCATTTACAGTAGGACCTGCTACAGAGAAGGTGTTGAGAGCACTTGGGTTTACCCGTTTGGAGGGTGGATCAAACGCTGGAAATGGAAAGATCCTCTCTGAACAAATCTTGAAAACGCTCAAACCAACACAGAAAGTCACTTTTTTCACTGGTGAGACAAGGAGAGACATAATCCCAAGAACTCTCCTCTCAAATGACTACAAATTGAAGGAGGTTGTAATCTACCGCACTATAGAGAAGCCGGAAATTATCGAGAGATTCACTGATTCATTTACATCACTGCATACCGAAGACCGTTGGGTGGTCTTCTTTAGCCCCCAAGGTACACAGGAGATCGTCGACTATTTAAAGACATTGCCTAACCACAAAAATATTAAAATTGCATCCATCGGACCAACAACCGAGTCATATCTTCTCGAGAATAATATAACTCCAAGCCTTGTGGCCTCCAAACCAGAGGCCAACTCGCTACTTGATGGAGTCGTTTCACTATAAATACTGAATTAGAGTCTTGAGACCCAAGAGGAATCATATATTTCATAAGAAGGGATAATTCGAATGCACTTTTGAACTTTGTTTTCTCATACAGTTAGAGCTGAAACAACGCTGATTGTTTCACTCTCATTTTTGTAGTCAACCTCCATTAGGTACTCATTTTTGCTGGTCATGTTGAGATTTTTGATTTTTACCTTGGGAAGAGGGAGCTTTCCAACTCTTAAGGGAATTAACACCAGCTTGGTTGCGGGGAAGGAGTGAACTTTCTTCTGGCTCTTGTCAATTTCCAGGACAAACTTTGTTCGGCCATTGATTAACCACGTATCTTGATTGGAGATAATCTCAACAGAATATTTATTCAACGGAGATTGCTCACCCTCAAACAGTACACGCTTCTTGCCACTTGGGTTTTCATCTTTTCTTTCAGAGCGAGTACTCACGAGAGAAGTAATATCGAGTGTAGACTCAAGAACGTCTCCAAGTGCAACATGTGTTAAGTCCTTATTGAGCTTCAGCTCAACAGTATGTATTACTTCAACAGTTGGAATGAGAACGCCGATATTTAATCTTTTGTTTCTCCATTCCATTTCCGAAGGGTTGAATGAGAGACCATTCTCGACCAGGTCAGTGATAACCGAGAGGGCTTGATCTCTTACGGGTTCTTGAATTGAATAAAGTGGTGATTTTGAGAAAGCGGTGGGATTCAAAACTTTCAAGAAATTGTTCAAAACATACTCAGTGTGGTCAAATTTCAACTGCAAGGAGCAATTGCACACAGCCGCATAATGCTGTTCAATATTCTTTTGTTTCAGGCCTTTGAGCAACTGTCCATTCCAGATATCTTGGATCTCCTGATTAACCTCCCTATAAATAATATTCAATTCCAGCTGCTCTTCCTTCTTTGGAGAAGCATGCTCTCTTTCGACGATCTTGAAGAAGTGACTACCAGGCTGATCACCAAATGCTATTTGGGGCCCAGGTTTCATAGGAGAGATCACTTCAAAGTTCTCACTTGACTTTAAGTCCACGGATACAATACGGACAGGCGACTCAGCCTCTCCAGCACCAATGGTGAACCTCGAGTACAGCCCGTCACTTTTGAATATATCCTGCACTGATACAGCTATACTCAATGTTTGGTCAATTGTCTTCGAAACAGTCTGTTGTCTTGGAGAGCCTCCAATATTATACTCCAAAGATGCATTAAGGGCAAGGAGCTTATTCTTTGGATTCTCTGTTGTGGCAAACGGTATAATGACCTCATACTTTGTATGCTTTGCAAGTGATGCGATATTTATATACTCCTCAGTAACACTGGTGCATTCTATAACAGTACCATCTTGTGATTTCACAACAACATGATCCAGAATAGAAAATGTGTCAAGCTGTCTCCAAAGCTTGAGAACAACATCCGTGATATCTTCATTCACATTGATGAAAACTGAGATTGGTTTGATATTGAGATCAATATCTGTAGAAGTTCCAATTTCAAGAGTCAAACTGCTACCAATTGGAAATATGTTGAGTTTCTTTTTCAGCTCACCTTCAAATACATGGGTCATTGATATTGAGCCAAATTTTGCAGCAAAAGTAGCTAGTGAAAATGAACCGAACTGAATCGAAGATGTAGAGAGTATAACTGTAGAACTACCAGGAGCAACCTCGGTAGAGCTCAGCTCGAACTCTAGTGTCTCACCACTAGTATTCTCTAATATGAGCTTGACGTCATTGATGACTATGTGATATGGAATCTTACTTGCAATGTCCATCTTGAGTTGATATGTATCTTTGCCAGCAGAAGTGACATACGTATCAGGGGTGATCAAAAAGAAGTCATCAACTTCGGCTGACTGCTCTTTTCCGACAGTGTATTCCATATTTGAAAGGTGATCAATTGCATTCTTGATCAATGAGGGTGATAATGAGCAGCCAGCAGAGTTCAACGACGATAGGGCACGAGTGTAGCACAACGCAAGAAGGTCCTGCTTGCCAATAGGCTGCTCGCCAGATACGAAAAACTCACACTTTTCATCCATGTTTTCTAAGCAATCAATATAAGCGTCTAGCAAGCTGATACCAATGGTATCCCATCCCTGTGAGCCGTAAAATTCTGGACAGGTAGAAAGTACTATGGCTGCCTTCTCGTACTGTTTGTTCTGGTAATCGACGAGTGCAATATCAATTGATAGAGCATCAACAGTTCTTGGTCTACCAGACATCCCAAAATGCTTCACAGCGGTTTCCGTGAGAAGAACGAAGTGTTCTTGGAAATCCTTTTCAGTGGCCAGAATGGCTTTGAGAGGCTCATAAGTAACGTCAAACTTTTGGGAGGTGGGTGTGATCCTAATATCAGTTAAAGCCCCATTGACAAAATAGTCAAAGCTTTGACCAATGTCCAACAGCTTAGACCTCTGTAAAAGCAGAAGTTCACCAAATCTCTCGGATATGTGATTGTATTCACCATTCTCATCCGTTCCTATCGCAGCCATCTTGAGACAGATATCTAGGGACATAATTTCATTTACAACCATGTATGCCCACTCATCCAATTTGAGAGTGTCTTCGGAATCGCATGAGAAATATATTGAGATATCATGGACGTAGCTTTGTAGTCTTCGAAGAAATTCTGCAACATGCAGAGAAGAGAGGGACAACGATGAGGCAGAATCAGAAAGATTTTCAAAGATCACAAGGACTTTTGCAAAGATGAAACTTTTGACTTCATAAAGGGAATACACAACTTTACCCTTTTCAATCAAAGACGGTTGCATCACGTACTTCTCTATTGAATGTGGGTCTTGGTCAGTCCAGCTTTTCTCTGGGAAGGCGTCAGGTTCTTTCTGGCGCTGAGCTACCACTGAGCTGATGCTATCAAATTCTGCAAGAGAATCTTCAAGAAGGTGAAATGACAACATCTGAGTGGCAATTCCCATTTTGATAGTCAGGTATAGACTGAAATTGGAGTTATTTGTGACCGGTATTGAAGAGAGCTCCCTGTTTAGGATCTCAAGCCTCTGGGAAAACGATGCAACAAGGTTTTGTTTGAGAGCCAAATTCACCGATATCCACACGTCTTGCTCTTCTGATGGGTTGTCGTACTTGTCTTTAATGTGAATACACTTTTCATAGCCCAAATCATCGTCAAAATCGGTCTTCAGTTTATCGAAGAGACGGGTTTGTGCCTTGGAGTCTTCTGAATAAAAGATAAGATTCCATTCAACGGGACCATTGGCACCTGTGATATTGGACTTGATCCACTCTTTAATAAGTGGGCGAGCTGTTGCCCTGTATGAGTCTGTATCCTCACATCGTAAGAACATGAATCTGATGTAAGGTGTACTCAGCATGTCAGTTATGATATCACTCTTCTCGTTTGTAGAAAGGTCAGAAAGAAGCGCAGACTCAAGATTTTGAGTATTGTTATCAAACACCTTAGGTGTCTCTTCAACAAAGTCGATGGGAAGACTTGCAATTGATCGTAAAGGATCATTAGTGCTTTTGCGCCAATGAATGTTGGTGAGATGGACCTTGGAGTTAAGAGAGTCTGCAAGATGTTCATAGACATTGAACGGATCATAGAAGCCGATCCGTACTGGTAAGATTTTTGTATCCATCTTGCAGCTATCAAGAAATGAATCAACAATAGTCAACAGGCAAAAGATCAGCGTGTCCTCCTGATTTATTATGATGTTGTTGTTCTAATAAGTACAGCGCATGAGCGCGCGATCCGAGCCTGACTGCCATTTCTTCACGGGTCTTTCGCCTGAGTGCAATCGATGTACACAAACAAGTCTAAACAAGCAGTGGCACTGGCATCAACAAATCAACAAACACAATTCAGCGCTTCATCTTTACAGCCAGAGCGCTTGCACTTTAATCTGTGAATCTGAATCCAATTGATATGGATGAACGAGACCCACAAGCTGGGGCTTCCACTCCTGGCGCGACAGGTACGGGCTCTACCACCCATGAAGGATCATCAGAGAAGTTGATCCATCGCAGAACCTGGGACTTCTCCACTATGGCTCCAAGCTCACCGTTCAGACGTCTCACAACACCGGCAAGAAATGCTTGGAAGACAACTCCGAGTCCAATGGCATCACAGAGAGTATCTGTTTTGAGCTCGTCTGTCAGCCCACAGAACATGACTTCCAGTAACAGCACTCGATCAATGCCTAACCCCACAACTGATACGGATGACGTGGTCCAGTGGATCCACTCCATGAAGCAAAAAGCGAAGTCAATAATACATGCCGAAGTTGAAGAAGAGAAGAAATTCTACGAGGAACTCGAGCGTGATAAGAGACTAGCTTTAGCACATAATGAAGGTGAGTCCGAAGCGTTCGAGAAACTGAAAAATATTCTGGAGGGCAACCCTAGAGATGAGATCACATCAAAAAGAAGATCACCAGAGGAACTGGTATCAGACTCTGCTTCCGACGACTACGCTGAAGATTCAGTTGAAGAGGATATTCAAATAATACCCGAGAGCGAACAGTCAGAAGAAGAAACATATAATGCTCAACCTGTGATACACGAGGTTTCCGAAGTAATCAGCTTAAGTGATGATGGTGAGGATGACGACGATCTTGATGATGAAGCTCACTATAACCCAGATATGTTCAAAAATGTTTCCGTCGCCTATGATGTTACCCCACAGTCTCAAAGTATGTACAGAAGATCAACACAGTTAGAGTCTGCAACAGTTGCGTTTAATGATGTTATGGAACAAGATGAACAGAGCGAAGGATCAGACCCAGAAGAATACACTGAAGAAAGTGATTACAAAGAGGGGGAAAACTATGATTTGCAAGAGCAGGAAGTAATTGAAGAAAGCGATGAGGGCCAGAACATCCACGAGCTTCTGCAGGAGGATGGCCACAAATCAGAGGCAGAGGAATATGAATACGAAGTAAAGTATGATTACGAGGAAGAAGAGGAAGAAAAAGAAGAGGAAGAAGAGGAGGAAGAAGAAGAAGAAGAAGAAGAAGAAGAAGAAGAAGAAGAAGAAGAAGAGGAAGAAGAATCTGCAAATGAGCTCGAGGTGATAGATCCTGGTTCCTACACCTCGACGAACTCTGCTGTGAATCTTGAAAACGACGTAAACATATTTGCAGGGGAAAGCTTTGAATTTCTGGCATCTGCTGCTCTCAAAAACACTGATCTCAGCTATGAAGAAGACGAGCCCCAAAATCCAATATCACACAGCGAAGAAGTGGAAGAAATTCAGAGTGATGCCAGCGAAGATAGTTCTGCTTCAAAAGAGGTACAGTCTGTGACTGACTCTACTGGAGCCGCTGCAGAGCAGAAATATCAAGTGTCAGAGTTGATCGAGGATTCCATGGACCATGACGGTAAGAACGTCGCCGGACAACCTTACTCGGATGTTTTCACCGTCTCTAATTCTAGCCACACAAAAGAAGGGACAGAAGCAGAATGTCCGAGTATGGATGAGGAACGGGTAGTCACTACAGAAGACGCACATCAAGAAGAGGATAACTGCATTACCTCAGTCGACGATAGAAGCTCCATAACACAAGAGAATGAGGAAAATGATATCCAGAAAGAATCGAATGATTCGGACCTGAGAGAAGCCATACATGTGGAAGAACAAATTTACTATGATTCAGACAATGAGCCATATAGAAGTCCATCCCACAGTATGTTTGGAGAGATCAGAGAAGAGGATCTCTCAGTCTTGCTCTCAGACGACGAGCCAGTCACGAATCATAGCTCCGATGCCCAGGAGGAGCCAGAATATATACCTTCAGCAAAGGAGTCCCCTGAATGTGTTAAGCAGCACAATACCGAAGAGGATGATGAAGAGCCTGTTATGGAGTCAGATATCACTAGCGACAACGAAAAATCATTTGTTTCATTCTTTGCGACCCGTCCAGCTCGGCCAGGCTCGGAGTCAGTCTCCTTTGCTGATTCTTCACAACAGTTCTTTGATTCACTCCAGACTCCGTTGAAGAATACGAAAGAGAAGACCGTTTCTGAGAGCAAGAAGCCAAAGGTTTCTGAAGCTGCGCATCCTCATGAAGATTCGAAGTCAGACTTGGAGAATGTGACAGAGTCAGATATACACGATATTAAATCCATCATGGAGACCGTCACCGAAGAGGGGAAATCGCTTCTCCAGACAGCAGTAGATGTTGCTAACAATTATGGAGAGAATGCACTAGGCGAGACACCAGAAATGTTTGCCAATTCTGTTGAGTCAGGTATTAATCAAGGATTGAACGAGATTGCACCGGTCGTTTCTGATATGGTTGATATTTCAATTTCCACTGCAAACGAAATGGAGACGACCGCTCTTGGAGAGACTGTCAATGAGTTTGCGGAGTCAATGGAGAAGGGTATCAAGAGTGGGCTGGGAGACGCTGGTCCTTCTATATCGGCTGTTCTCGGGTCTGCTCTCAAAGCCACAGAAAAGTACGAGAACGAGGTACTGGGAGATACTCCGGAAGAGTTTGCCACCTCTGTGTCAGATGGTCTGTCAGAAATTCGTCACTCCACTGAACGCGTTATTGAGGCCGCCGATACCTTCTCGAATGCGATTAATGGAGATGCCGATTCCCAGCAGGAGCAATTGCTTTCAAATGCTAGACATGAGATTGTAACAGAAGCCACTGATATTGCTGCTGATATGTTTGAGACTGCACTAGGTGAGTCCGGCCTGAATCTGGTAACGGCTGCGGATGGAATGATAGAGGACTTTGCGGACAGCACCACAACGGTAATTCATAATATGTCTAGCACTTTCCTGAAGACAGAAGATGACACTACCGCTATGGTGACTGCTCAAGAACCAGATCTCACCGCGGAGGAGAATACATCAGCTGAATTATTCCTGACAGCTTCTACACCAGTTAAACCGGCAGAGAAGTTCCAAAATTCTCATCGCCCGAAGTCAAACCTTAGATTCTCAACAACTGCTGATAGCACAGAAGAGCCAGAAATTTCCGATGACACAAGTGAAACTCATGCATCAACATTACGAGAGACTATTGAAGACTACATCGAGGAAGCTGCGGAGATAGTGGTTGATGCCGTGGAAACCCTTGTTGACGGCCCAGTTGAGGAAGATCCCGAAGCGGTGAATGCTCCGAGTGATGAAGGACAATTACAAAATACGTTCACTGACACTGCCAAGAGGATTGTTTTAGAAGCTGCCAATGCCGCTAACGAGCTTGTAACTGAAACATTTGAAGCCCCTGATGATGTAATTGACGAGACACTGCAGCCTCAAGAGGATGAATTAAGGTCTATAATGTCAAGAGCCACTAGTTCTGTTACCAGGGAGGTGACGGAGGTATCAAGAGCCGCCAGCACATGGTATGAGGAAGCGTTTAGCGCACCTGATGATTCTCAGCAAGAGACAGAAACCGAAACCCCCGCTGATCTGGAGACCCCACCACTAGAGGATGAACCCAGAAAACCGATTATCTCTGTTTTACCAAATGAAAACTCAGGGACACATTCTTCTGCTATTGCAGGAAAAGATGAAGCTGAAGTTTCGAATCAAAATCGATCTTCAAGATCATTCTTGAAGAGAGGATGGAGCTCTTTACGTGACTGGACCTCACTGAAGAGAGCTAAGAAAACCTCTGAGACATACAACATCATTTCTCAAGCTTCAGTATCAACGGACTTTGGGGTGATCCCAAATGAACTCACCACAGCATCTCCAGTACTGGGTCAAGATGAAGTGCTATCTGAAGCAGTGGAGACTATTACCGGTGATCACCCTCTAGAGGAAGTAGCAGCCACAGCAACTGAACCTACTGAAGAGGCAACTGTGAGTGCATCTAAGAAAGTCAAGAAAAGAAAGTCTGACATGACGTCACAGGCCTCGGATCACATCATCATGAAAACAAGGAGCGGACGTTATGTTGGAGCTAACACAGATGAGAAACTTGAATTGGCGAAACGTCTTGATGTTGAGGAGAAGAAACAGTTGTCAGAGATTGCACATGGTGATACGGAAGCTCCAACATATCTAAGAGATCTCGCTATTGCCAGCGAGTTTGTGGAAAAAGAACCAGGGTCAGAGACAATTGAAACAGATCTTGTTGAGGATGGGCATATAAAGGATGAACTACCAGCAGCAGACAATGCTCAAGAGCAAGAAGAAACTGTTGAAGATCACCATATGGTCGTCCAAGGAGTTCTCGAAAATGAAGAGATAGTAGAAACAGACTCCGAAAAAGTTACAGGTAAAGACACAGAGCCTTTGAAGGCTAATTCTGAAGAACCATCCACAGATCACGTTGAACAGAGTGTTGAAGGTGAACGGGACCTCCTTGATACCGAGGAGGTTATACATGAAAAAAGCGGATCTGAACTGGAATCACGAAACCGCCAGCCGTTCGATAGTTCCACAGGTCTTAATGAATTGGAGCAAGACTCAACTGGCGAAGATCTCGAAAATCTGGTGAAACCTATGCTGGATGATCCAGTCACGAGAAATCAGACTAGTACATTGTTGGAGGATATTGAGCCTGAGCCAACTGTTAGAAGATCCACGAGGACTAGAAGAAGAGCAGCCATGAATGGCGATTCGGATGGTGATGCAATGGAATCTCAGAAAACAGAAAGAGCTGACGGTCCTGTTAGAGGTCGTGGACGGAAGAAAAAAGCCCAGGGCGATGTAAAAGATGGTAAAGTGGGAAAACCTGGATCGGCCTCCTCGAAGTCAAGATCTACTAAGAAGGCTTCATCTACTTCTAAAAAAGTCAGAAACAAAAAAAAAGGACAGTGAAGTGACCTGGAGATATAGTACTGTATGTGTAAATGACATTTCGTGCATAATTAATTAAAACATTGATATCCAAAAGCGTAGCGTCTGATATATTGAATGCGTTTCACAATCATAACGAAATCTACTATATTGGCATATATTCCATTAGTAATTAGAAGATATGCAATGCTATTGTTGATGGTCTATGTATATATTTCTAAGTGATATGCTTCATAAGGTACTCGAAAGACGAGAAAAAGACAACGCTCGTGATGACAGACCTGGTGATGCTGACACTGAGACCCCTGTACATCTTCCTACTTGGAACAGACCATTGTCTCAAGAGGATTGGTTGTCTCGGTTTGAGGGCGAGTCCTCTGATAATATTTGAGACAATATCTCTTTGCGTCAGTGATTTGACCGTATCAAGAGGGAATACAAAGACCCACGAAAGCACACCGGAGAGAGCACCTGCAACTGTAATTGATAATGGGCCAGTTGGGATATTTGTGCCTTTCAATTTTCCGTCTTCACCACTAAATCCATCGATAAGGATCTTGGCAGTTTCATATACACTGAAATAGAGAGCAGTACCAGCAGCATCTCTGATAAGATGTAGTTTGAAACCTGAATAGAGACCCATAATACCTTCTTGACGTCTGATTTGCTTCGCTACTGCCCATGTTGTTTTGGGCATTCGACGTGGATTAAGATGGAGCTCATCTTGCATAAGGATGTATAGCTGTTGAAAGAGCTTTGTAAATTCAAATGGACATGCAAATACTGAACATGCAGAACCAGATGCAACACCGGCAAGAAATGACACTGGTGCGTTATTCAAAGCAAGTATTACTGATCTCATTTGTTGAGAAGCGTTTTCTGGGATTTTCATCGGTTTAATGGTATAATGTTGAAGACGGGCTGCATAAGGCTTTGCGTCTGTGTAAACCGTAACACCAATGGCTTTGGCGACGGATGATGAAAGAAGTGGTGCTGTGAGTCCACGGAAGAGACCTCGTAGGCCTTCCTTTTGTACTGTTTTCGTCAGGCAGTCCACTATCCCCTTGAATGGATGGGTTTGTAACCTCGTCTTGATCGAGTCAAGTGGATAACCAGCGACAGTGGAGGACAATGATGCTGTGTATGACATGATGGCGGGCCTCCAAGGAAGAAGATTATCGGGGAGAATCCTGATAGCATTTTGGAGGTCCAACTCACCGGTTATAGCTGGGTTATGCTGTGCTTTGGGTTTTATGGACATTGTAATTTTGTGTATGTGTGATGATTATATGTGCAAGAATTGGGAAAGATGGAGCGCACGAGGGGGGGGAGAAGAGCAGCTCGGCCAGAAGAGTATGAGAAGACAAACCAAAAAAAAAGGGAAAGCAGTCCCAGGAGTATAAAATACTTTAGTAAAACAATAAAAGAAGCCACTTCTGGTGTCCACTTTATGAACCCAGCTAGTGAAGAAATGAAATAACGTTCGCTTTCAACAGAGTTATAGGGAGTTGGCGGGGTGTTCCTCGATCGAGATCCCACCGCTTTTCTCGATGACTCCGAGCCCGGGATGATCTGTGCTTGGGGGAGGAGAGGGCCCGGGAGCGGGATGAGGGAAAACCCAACGCAGTGATCAATTAGAATCTACGGACGTTGACACTTGATAATATATTACACGTGAACAGAGATTAGGCCTTCTTGACTGTCTTTCTAGCAGTCTGCTTGGCAGCTGGCTTGGAAGGGGTGGCCTTGGAGCCGGTAGTGGTGGCAGCTGGGGCAGCTGGTGAAGGGGTCTTTGGCTTTGGAGCTGGGGCAGAAGCCTTCTTGGATTCAAGCTCGGCCTCTTCCTGGTGGAACTTCTCAAGTCTCACCTGGTAGTCCCATTCAGCGTAGTACAAACCAGTTTGAAGAGCCACAATACCACAAAGCAAGAAAACGATCATGGCCTCAGAGGCAGCAATGACATTAATACCAGTCATCCAGTCAACTTCACCCCACTCACCAGCAACGGCACTCTCAGCACCAGTCTTCAAGTTGGTCAAGTAAATACAAACAGCAACGACATAAAGAACAAGAGATCCGTATTCAAAGTACTTGGTCTCATCAGATGGCTTGTAAATCTTAATACCAAGACCAATGAAACCCAAACCAAGGAAGCCGTGCAAAATGTGAAGGGCAACCTTTGGAATGTCATACCACACCTGGTAATGCTTCAAGGAGTTCTCAAAATCAGCAACTGTAGCACTCTTTGTGTAAAGGGTCTTGTAATCGTAAGGGAGGTTACCAAATACCAATCCGAGGAAGAAGAAAGTACCTAAAAGGTGGCGTAGTTAGTATATATTATGGTCTTATCAGCATAGACACAATTGACAATTTAAACTTACCGGCAATAATCAGACCGTTACCCAATGGGAGAAGGTCTTTGTATCTGATGGCCATTTTGTGTGTTTTAGTTGAATTACTAGTCCAAAGGTTTGATCTTATAAGAACAGTGTCGGCCTACGTGTTTGTTACTATCATTTCGCTCTTCGTTGGTGGTTGAAAAGCTCAGCTGTTAAGCGTCCGATGGCCAGGGCTCTTAACAAAGTTCGAGGCAAAGATAACTGGGGCACGGCACCAGCGAAATACTATTTTTTGAGATGCTTGTTGATGAGATCTGTTGCTTCGAGTACATACAGATCAATTGATTCGATGAAGGGCCCAAATAAGTGTTTTAAACCCCAAATATCAACTTACGCTAAACATCTCTATCATGGCATATCGATTACACTTGCAGTCTACAATCAAAAGTGAAAACCCGAAACCCTTAATAATTTTATTTTACGTATACAATTTTGTTAAAATTCTTAAGCAGACTCAGCAGTCTCAGCCTCAACCTTTGGCTCCTCAGCCTTCTGGATGTAAGACTTGACGGTCTGAGTGGTGACTGGCTCCTCCTCCTTTGGCTCGACAATCTTGACGAAGTCTGGAAGGGACTTTGGACCGGTTCTGGAAGTAGCTGGGTCTCTCATGATCTTGACCTTAACACCCAAAACACCCTGTCTAAGCAAAACGTGTCTGGTAGCAACGTCAATGAAGTCCTTAACTGGCTGACCAGAGTGGATAAGGAAACCGTCCTGGAACTTCATGGACTTAGCACGGGCAGCTCTGAGCTTACCAGAGATAACAACCTCAACACCCTTAGCACCAGACTCCATAACGTATCTGACGACACCGTAAGCGGCTCTTCTGATGGCCAAACCGTTCAAAAGCTTGAACTTCAAGGACTCAGCCTGAGCAACAGCGGAAAGACCACGGTCCTGGACACGCTCAGCGTACAAGACAATGGAACCTGGAGCGAATCTGAATCTCTTCTGGACAAGGGAGGTCAACTCGTAGATTCTTCTACCGTTCTCACCCAAGACAGCGTGGGTCTGAGTGGCTCTGACGATAACCTCGGTCTTGGTTGGGGTAACTCTGACCTCACAACCAGCGTAACCCTGCTCAGCGAGCTCTCTGGTGAAGAACTCGTTCAACTCGGCGTAGAAAACACCGTCAGCCACCAATTTTCTCTTCTTGGAAATAATGTTAACCATTTTGTCTTGTTTGTTGTGTGTGATTTTAAAAGACCCAGGTTAACTAGACGTGTTGGTGACAAAGAACGCTGAAGCTTTTCATTTTTTACTGACCCGTTCGCTCTTGCTGCGCGGCCTGCATGCTTGGTTTCGCGAATTTTCACTTAGGGCAGCCGCATCGAGAAAAGCTGTGACTGCGATCCACAAAACCACCCGGACATCTAAAGAAGGGCGGTACTGCATTCCAGATTTCCAGCGCGAACTGACCAGTTGAGGGAGGAGGTGCGGGATCCGTGATCCGACCTTGTGTACTGTAGGTGGGCTTATGTTTACCCCAGTGATGGTCACAACAAACAAATAAAAAAAAAAGGATGGATTAGGTGTGTTATGGCTATGGCTAGGGGATACTTGCATATGGGATGATCTAACATTTACGGACTCATATCAAAGCTTAGATAAGTGATTATATATTTTGTAGATCTGAATACCATGTGATAAGACCTATACAGTTAAATGCTTCCTCTAGTATGAAAGGTACATTCCTCGTCTACGATGAACTTGATCGTTGTTAATCTCTCGCTATGCACAAATTATAGTCGATCTCACTCAAAAGCTTATGTATACGAAAGCGGAGAGTACTCCATATGCGGGCTTGTTTGATTTTCGTCCAACGAGGCATCGCGTCAAGTTCAATACAAACAAAGGCGGATATGGTCTCTTCGATGATGCAGGATCAATGTATCTGACCCATTCTTGGCTGTAGATAGGAGCTGAGGTCTTGAAGTCTATGCCTAGATCTAACATGAGTTACAAGATTCTCCGTTGACATCTTCTTCAAACGATAAAAAAAAGTGCACTCTCAAGATTATTACATGAATCGATCCGTTTACAGAGATCCGAACACCCTGAACTTTATAAGGTGTTGCTTTTCTGCAAGAAGATCACAACAAACATTCTCGAGTACATATACATAGCATGCTAAGCAGAACTCATGGCCTTCTACCACCATTGATAGTCTCCGCAGGGTATCTTACGGTTCACAACTAAGGCCTAGTGAATTCAAGGCAACCTTTTTGTCCACTATCATGATAGTAAAAGACACAGTCAAAACTGAATCCGATTGTACACGTGCATCGCCTGCGCATTTCCAAAACCGGAGGGTCCAACTTTCAGACTAAAAAGGTAGTAGCGAGCCGGTCCAGGCCAGAGGATATAATTTTTTTAAGATTTTTGGCCGTATGATTAGAGAGTTTATATTACCAATTTGAAAGAAGCAGACATGACAACCCTTAACTAAACACGCGCCACCAGTTATGGACTTATAAAGAGGCAGATATGCTGATTATTATATAGCCTAGATCAAACTTAGAAGAAGAATCATGTCTGAAAGGGCCTAGAACTGCCACTTTTTGCAATTGCAACGGCCTGGCCTGTGGGCAACTGCTCCGAGCCGGGTCGCCTGCATTCTCACTGGCGCCAGATCAAGCAGCACTTCCGGATCCGTCGAGAGAACCGCCCGATCTGAAAGGGCATTCCGTCCCAGAGGGGCGCGGAGAACAGCATTGCAACCCTAAAGGGGAAGCCCTCCTGCCGCTTTGGGTTGTTTGCGGCTGATGCATACGCAGGAAGCTACATATTTGTGTACAGCTTCTTGCACGCTTAAGATCGAACTTTGTAAACAAGCCAGCGTTGAGGCCCAGATATAAAAAGGGCCTCAATTCCTCTTTCCAGCCCAGCCTTTTTTCCAATCCATTTGATTTCCTTATCCATCGATCTAACTTTAGTCTCTCTTTTATTATCTACAATGCAGTTCTCCGTCGCTTTCCTTGCCGTTGCCGCCGTCGCCGTTGCCCAGAACGTCACCACCACCTACGTTGACGAGGACACCACTGTCGTTGCCACCATCACTTCTTGTGCCTCCGAGTACACTAACTGTCCAGCTTCTAACGCTTCCAACTCCTCTAACGTCACAATTGGTTCCGTCTCCACTTACGAGGGTGCTGCCAACAACATGTACGCTGGTGCTGGTGTTGCTGCCGCTGCTGCTCTTGCTGCTTTCTTGTTGTAAATTTGAAATATACCCTTATACAATACAACTACAACAGATTTCTGAATTATATTCAGAGCACGTGCTAGACAGTTTTTTCACCGGTTTGAGGTTTTGATTTTTCGTTTCGTTTTTTTGGTTCACAAAGGTTTTAGGTTATGCTTGGGATCTATTGTCTCAGGGCTTTTATTGGTTTTGAACATGGTTAATTCACGCTTTTAAATTCAAAAAGATTGTAGCAGCTTTAGATTAGGGTTCCCTGAATATTGTAAACAGTATTGACTAAAGTGAACGTATCTTGTTAATAATGCTGACATACAGTTTAGCTTTCGAGGCATACTTCTGCAGATGTGTTAATTCTACGAATGAATACGGTTTTGGAATTACTACATGTGTATTCTGTTATATATTTGCTAAACTGCCTCTGATACCGTTACTAGAGCTTCCCGTCAAAGGACTTACCCTTGATGGCAGTTTCCGGGATAAGAATTTTGAAGCCAGGTTCAAAGAGACATTCCTGGCAATCATTCTCTGGGACGCCATTTTCATGGATCATGACGGCAAAATCAAGGGAATCCACTAATGATATCATTGGTGCATGCCATGTTCCTATATGAGAGTTAGTAGGTTGGTCTTTTGTGTTCAAAGATACTGAAGTAATGTGAACTTACCAGCTGCATATGTAACAGCCTGATCGGCTTTACACATAAATGCTTTCAAAGTTGATGGAATTGGCATCAATTGATCGTCTTTTTCAGCGCAAACAACAACATATGCCCATTGAGATTTGTCGACACCCATTGGTAAAAATGTTTGTGAAGAGAATGGATGTCTCTCCAATACTCTAGCTGTATAAACTGCCGAGGAGTCACCGGAAGGTTTCATAAGATGTACTGGTGGTGAGCATCTAAATATGTTCCAGTTGGGTGTTGCAAGTTTCTGTGGAACAGTCTGATGGAAGTTGTTTTCGATCTTTGAGACTTTGTGAAGTTTCACAGCCGTTCCATAATTGGCACTGACACTTTCTTGTGTTTTGAGCTGGTGTGGAGCAGATATGATGGTACCAAACGGAGCAAATCCCTCTGGGGTGAGTGCTTCACAGGTAACAGATGAGAGTTCTGAAACGTCAAAAGTCTTTAAGTAGGACATCGAGTTTGGTGACTATCGACGAAAGTTTCACAACCGTTGAGGAAAACTAAACAACACAGGGAAATGTCGTATTCTTTTATAGTCGTCCACAGTTGGTAAGCCCGATGGAGATGGCCGAGACGATCCGCAGATGCAGCGATAAGGCCCAGCGCTCCGCAATTCCGACTACCCTCGGCGAGGTTTTCGAGAACTTTGGGGTTCGAGTACCAAGCGTAGTACGGCAGCGCCACCAAGTCCAAGTAATGACTAAGTGTTGGTACATAGTAATATCCGGGTTGCTTTTGGTGTCCAACTTATCTTTTTTATTCAATCCTTCACAATCCGTAACGATGTCCTGGTCGCAAAAGAAGATTTCATTGTCACCTCGTTCTCGTGGTGTTTACCTCATCACAGATGAGATCACAAAAGCTCTTCCAGAGTTATCTGATTATAAAGTTGGTGTACTGCATCTGTTCATCCAACACACATCTGCAGCACTTTCTTTGAATGAGAACTGGGACTCTGATGTTAGATTGGATATGAATGATGCATTGAACGAATTGATTCCAGATGACCATAAAGGTAGATTTAGACATACAGGTGCTGGTGAAGGTCCAGATGACATGGCTGGTCATATCAAGTCGTCCCTTGTTGGTGCTTCCTTGTCCATTCCAATCACTAATGGAAGACTTGCTACAGGGACATGGCAAGGTATTTATTTATTGGAGTTTAGAGATTATAAGCATCAGAGAAATGTTGTTGCTACCATTAATGGTGAAAAGAAATGAGTCATGTATATCGTTATAGCCAGATAACTGGGCAGATTCGTTTTTATGAAAATTATGTTTTTTGTTTTGGTGTAGCTTATATGTCAAACCCTGCGAACTCTTGATCTTGTTCAAAGAATGAAGTAAAACCAATGATGGTACCCTGAATGATGAGGCCACCAACAATAGTCAAAATGACCGAGATCAAGTTGATAACATTTGAGTGATAAAGCACTACAGGGAAAGCCATACCAGATATGGATAATGCAGCAGTTGCGAATCTTCCAAAGTCGACTACTGTTCTGTAAGTGGGTGTTAGTAAAGAAAGAACCTTGATGGAAGTCAGGGGGGGGGGTATGGCATAGCTTACTGTGCAGATTCAGACATAAAGTCATCTGTTGACCAGTGATTACAAACAATCGTTGGTATTTCAGCCACAAGGAAAAGAATTGCTTTAGATTTGTTAGTGATATTCGAAATGGGACCAAGTGTATATAATACTTACCAGAGATCATAGGCAGCCAGTTGTGGTAAAGGGCACCTGCTAGAACAGAGCACAGGAACCCTAAGGCAAGCACACCTGAAAGGGCAATTATCCTTTGGAGAGGTGAGTTAAAGACACCCATAGTAATAACACTGTGTTACTAATCAAAACAATGGACAACAGTGACAACAACACTGTTCAGCAATGCAAATCCGGTAAGTGCGATTATCTTCGTTAATTTCCGGTTGAGAAGCCCTGGTGATAATTTTCGCGAAGGTTGAAGCCGAAATCTGGTGGCGACTTTAGACATTGCAAACACGCTGAAGAAGTCAATAACAACGGGCTTTGTAAGGGGCAATTAGAGACGAAATGGTAAGTGGTCAGACATTTGGAGGTGTTACTAAAGGGCAGAGCACTAACTTATATCAAATAGTTCAGAAACAATTACGACGGTGACACGGTGACTTACTCTCCAACAGGGAGAATCTTCCAAGTAAGTTCAATATGATCCACTCAATACTATACAAATAGGCAGCTAACAAGATATAACGTATAGGTTGAGTATGCATTGGAGGCCATCAAGCAAGGTTCTGCAGTGGTTGGTCTTGCTACAAAGGAGCACTGTGTGCTCGTAGCATTGAAGGTATGTTTTCTTTCCCCCCCCCCACCGGTCACTAGTTTTCAACAACTACTAACAAACTCCACAGAGAAACGCAGAGGAACTCTCATCCTATCAGAAAAAAATCATCAAAGTTGACGACCACATGGGTATTGCCCTCGCTGGTCTTGCTCCAGATGCCCGTGTGTTGTCCAATTTCCTGCGTGAGCAGGCACTTAATCAAAGATTTGTCTTCAACAGACCATTGTCTGTGGAGAAGGCTGCTAACTTGCTTGCCGACAAGGCGCAGAAGAACACACAAGGGTACGGATCAAGACCATATGGAGTTGGTTTGTTAATTGTCGGATATGATGAGACTGGTGCACATTTGTTTGAATTCCTTCCTTCTGGTCAAGTGCTGGAATACTTCGGTTGTGCCATTGGTGCTAGATCACAAGCTGGCAGAACTTATTTGGAGAGAAACATGGATGAGTACAAGAATTCTGGTAAGGAGGAGCTCATAGTGCATGGATTGAAGGCCCTTAGGGATACCCTTCAACAAGATAAGGAATTGAACATGAAGAACACAAGTATTGCCGTTGCCAGTAAGGACGGATTTGAGATGTTTGACAACGAAGACGTGCAACAATGGCTCGACAAGCTCGATTCCGTCACCAATGAAAGAAGAGGTGGTAATGCAGGCGAAAATGATGGTGGAGATGACTCTGATGATTCTGATGACGACAAGGGTGAAAATGCTCCAAAGCAGGAGACTGAGACCGAAGGTGATGCTGACAAGATGGACACCGACTGATCCTCTCTGTTTAACAAAGTTTTATGATCGCAGTTGTAAATTAGGTAATACTACAGGTAGACCATTATAGTTGTATCCATGTTTTTAAAAGAATAATTATTTACAAAGACTCCAACTTCCCACGTTCCTTCAAAAAACATGGTCGCCAAAGAGCGTTTCATGACAAAAAATAGCATTTTATCGCCGAAATAAAGAACAAGGTGAAACAGTAGAGATCAAAATAGAAGAAGAGCAATATGTACAAAAGAGACTCAATAAATTTACTTGAAGAACTTGTTCAACTTCTCCAACCAAACAATGTACTCCTGGTTCTCCTTGTAGACACCGAAGTTCAAGATGAACTGGTAAAGTTCTTCGTTGACACCTCTGGAGATCAAGTACTGCTCAAAGTTCTCTTGCAATTTCTCGTCTAAGTTAGTGAAAGCTGGACCGTTGTAAGCAGTCTCTCTCTTCTGGTCGGCCTCAGCAGTTTCAGCCAAAGCGTCAGCCTTGCTTTCATATGCAATGACGTTCTCAATGTAAGCGGAACCGTCTTCTGGACCAACAAGAACATCAAAGGCAACGGCAGAGTCGTCAGATTTCTTCTCAATGACAACGTTCAAGTTGATAAAGGATGACTCATATGGGTCCTCAAACTCCTCTGGGTCCTCCATCTCCTCGGTCTCGGCTGGACGGATGTTGACGACTTGGTTGACGTCGAAGTAAACGTGGACGATCTCATCGCCAGACTCCTTCTGCAACTTAGCCAAAGCCTGACCCTCAGTCTCAACAATGGAGAAACCGGACTGAGCAACAAATGCAGTAATATCGGCTGGGATACCCTCGTCATTAGCATTCTCATGTTTGATTTCCTCCTTCAAGGTCTCAGAGAGACGGGCAGAGTATTCGTTGCATGCAATTCTGGAGGTAGAGAACAAACGTGGTGAGACGGAAGTGAGCTTTGGAAGCTGCACAATGGCTCTGCGAGCAGAGGCACACTTCAAGGACTGAGCAAAGACACGGGTGGCAAGACGGAAGGACATTTTAATTAAGTCTAAAAGACGGGATTTGATCTCTGAAGTTCAATTGCAAAGTGTAATGAGAGTGGCACAATGGGTTGAACTGGGCAAATTTTTGGTGTGGCAATTTCGGCCAGGGCTAGAAACCAGCTGGTAAGGACACTGCGCTCTGCCTCCTTACTCGATCCAACTACTAACTTTACAGGTGAATGAAATATATAATAATAATAAAACAACATAGATAAGAAAATAATAAACATTCAAGTATTAGTGTACAGCTCTCTGCCAAATGACAGTGAGATTATCGTTAGAAACACAAGACCAGAATTCCAGTCAGAGTCAGGTGTTTGGCAATGATCAAAGGGAGCGTATGAACGATGGCAAGTAGGAAAAGTTCATAGTCAAAGTTCATATCATGAGTTTGCTCTATATAGTGATCAAACGCTGAAGAAAAAAAAACAAGGGATGCCGATAGAAAACGGGCAAAAACAAACAAAACACAAACAACAAAGTGGAGCTGAATTACTCGGATTCAGCGAGGTTGAACCATTCTTGGACAAATAGCGACGAACGGCGGAAACGGCGTTCTTGATACTTTTCATAGATGGATTTATGATGTTCAGAAGGGTTACGGCATGCATCCAATAGAGCATGTGCCAATGGTCGTAGCTGCTCAGCGGTGTAACCCGAATAGTAGACATGGGCCGATGTCCAGTCTCCACGATTCAGCAAAAGACGACTCAGATAGTGGGCACCAGCTGCCAACCAACTTGGTGGCGAGGCCACAAATCTGTAGTCCATAACTGTGATTTCCAAAAAGTACTTTGCCAATGTTCTTGTCTCAAAGTCATAATCATCAGCTTTACTTGTACGGCGTAAGAATGACATTGGGCCTGGCCATCCCATTTCAAACTCCAATACATCAATCATAAATCTCTCGGCCCTTAATATATCATCAACAGAATAAGCATGATCAACCATGTATGCAATCTCATTCACACTTGGACAATTGATTTCCTCGTACTTTGCAGCAATGAAAAGGGCAACAGCACCGACAAGCTGAAATCTGCTGAGGGAAACTTTTCTCTTACTGAGGAAACGATCGATGTAGTTGACAGTTAAAAATAACGTTTCAGGCAAAAGACTGAACCTGGAGTGCACTTGCACCAACCAGTCAATTAAGATGCTTCTCATATTCCATTTCAACTCTGTCTGGAACTCCATGTAGCGTGGATTTGGCCTAAGTTTCACTTCCAAGGAATGGATGTAGTTAAAAATCTCTGGAGAATACTCAGCAACCATTGAAACATCATAGGTATCCTCATCTTCTTCGTCAAGCTTCTCAGAGTAAAACATAGAGTGAACGTCATAAAGTTCCCGATGAATCTCTGGAGTCACTAGTGGCATCATGGCCATTGGAATTTCCTCTTCATCATCTTCCTCCATGATTTCACTGCTTTCTTCTTCATAAGCGGCATTTTCATCATCAGCATTTTCGACATGAGTAGACTGCACATTGATTTCTGCCAAGGGCTGTCTATTATGTTCCTCTCGTTTCAAAGGTATTCCAGATACTACCGCATTCTCAGCGTTTTCGTTATAAACTTGGATTCTTTGTGGTGGCTGAGATAAGCCAGATTTGGCCCTCAGTGTGTTGACATTTGTTGACACCTGCCCGAGAACAGCCCTTTGAGGAGCTTGCAGAGTTGATATACCAACCCTATCGGACTTGTGTCTCAAAACATCTGTGTTTTCATTGGTTGTGACTTGGCGATATGTTGCTCTTTCCATGGTGATATGAGTGGTGTTGCTTTAGGTATGTGTATTATTTGTGAATTAGCTCAGATGTGTAAGAAATATTAGGATACGTGATGTAAGGTAGCGGATATGGGTGCTGCTATATGAAGTGATCTTGTTTGGGATGTGATTATTCTTTTGCAAAACTAGATAAGTAATTCAGCAACACAAACGGGGTATGCAATAAAGTTCTTACTTGGGTCACAATTGGGGTGGAATCGAGGAGAAGTATGGACTTTGACTTGGGGGGCGGAAAGAGCCGGTTATGTGGATGGAAGGGGGACGAGGTGATGTGAGACCCTCAGAGCGAACTAACACAAACAGAACTGATAAAAATCTCAAAAAAGACTAAAAGTATGCCGTGAAAATAAGGATCAAAAAATATACTGGTCCAATACGGTCTCCGTCTTTGGGATCTTTGTTTTTGTGGCACACCAGAAAAGGTCTAAACAGTGATACAAAAAGGCAACAACGGAAAACGAAGAGGGACCTGTCAGCAGGGGGGGCAAGTAGTGCGATGTAGCGAGTGACTGTTGCTGTGTTAATGACGTTATGGTCAGTAACGGGGTTCTATGAATTTGAGGTTGAAGTGTTTGTGTTAATGCTGAAGTCGAGAGTCGAGGTATAAGGCATTGTTTACAGGACCGATTTCACGTTGTTTGTTTTGAAGGGCTTGTGTTTACTGTTGTGGCCGAACCATATTTTGGACTCTCAAGGCGATGCGCATCCGGGGCAACCGTTGCCAGGGCGACTAACAAAGCCCGCCTCATCGGATTATCTTCCCTTTGTAAGGGGCTCCATTATGGAGAAGTGTTTTTTAACGTTGGACACTAAGATATCTTTAGGTTAAACAGTAGATCGAAATGTAGTGCAATAGCTTCTTTACTAAAATCATAAATGCTACGATAAAAATTAGCTCGGCATTTTTCCACTATTGATCGACTCGGAACTCCGTAAGATCAAAGAGCTTCAAGAACCGGGATAATAAGCAATATTTAGTTCTGCTTTGGATGTAAACAGAACTATGTTTTACTACGTTTGACTTGGCATACCTGAGGTCAGAAATATAGGATATATAAGTTAACGATTCTGCCTTGACAACATCAGATCTGTAAAAGGACATTACGCTCATTGTTATAAAGCCTACTGATAGGGGAACATGCGGAAGTTCAGCTAGCAATAAACACAGAAAAATGATACTAGACCGGTATACTTACTGGATATTATTGCCAAATGGTAACAAGGATTCTGGTAAGTATCCTGCTTACGGGAATTTCCGTTGTGATCAGAGAGTAGACTTGATTTACCGGTAGCGGAGGAATAGTAAGGTTATTCTTCTTATGATCTCATGTAGTAGCTCAAAGTGTCATTCTATAAATCACTCGATAATATTTAAAATTTGATCTGGTACGTTATTACCTTTATAATGCCGCTCCTTTTCCATGTATATTGAATAGAAGAATCGCACACCATCTCACTATAAACAATTATTGATACGTCATAATTAGTAGCCGGAAAACTCATGAACAATCGTATATCTAATCACCATGAAAACAAGACAAGAAGGGAGTAAACAAAAATTCCAAAGTATTAAGCCATCACAACGGTTCCCGAACAATTATCCAGGATTGACCATGCGTAATCTATAACAATGAAGTGATTAGGGCTTATCACGTGAGCAAACAGAGGGCAACCATTTCCAGCCTAAAAGCGTGCACTTACCGATATTTGGCCTGGCGCGCTCCATCACCGGAGGAAAAACAAGTATACACAGACGTCGAACCAGCTCCCTGTGCTTGAATAAAAGGGATATCACAACACAGAAACAATGTCTGACGCTATCGTTTCCTACGCTGCTTTGATCCTTGCCGATGCTGGCTTGGACATCACCTCTGAGAACCTCTTGACTTTGTCTAAGGCCGCTGGTGCCTCCGTTGACAAGGTACGTTGAATTTTTTTTTCACTCCTGGCTACAGAGACTCTATAAAGCTATATTTTATCACCAGAGCGAATTAACGACTGTGAACTCACTGGATTGAACTGAATCCTACTGACTGCACAGTTCTATCAAAAAAACTGAGCCTATTTGAGGAAAATCTGATTACTAACATTTTATTTATAGGTCTGGGCTGACGTTTTCGCTTCCGCTCTTGAGGGTAAGGACCTCAAGGAGATCCTTGCTGGTTTCACTACCGCTGGTCCAGCTACTGGTGCTGCTCCAGCTGCTGGTGCCGCTTCTGCTGGTGCCGAGGCTGCTGCTGAGGAGGTTGTCGAAGAGGCTGCTGAGGAGTCTGACGACGACATGGGATTCGGTTTGTTCGACTAAGCTCCAGGTTTAAAGATTAACACTTCTTTTGCATTGGGTAACGAAAATAAACAAAAAAACTTTGTATGAGTAACTATTTACTGTAGTGTCTATTTTAAAACTAGCCTTATTCGTTATCACAGGTTTACTGATATCAGGATTCTAAAGAGGCTACAACGACGGATTATCACATGAAGTTTATGAGCATTAAAACATGACGAAACAGGGGGGAACAAACTATTATACACCGGTATGAATGAGCCCACGCATGATCATCTAGTTGGACCTTGGTTATGGTCACACGGTGACTCGAAGTTGTGAGCTGGCCTCCTAGAATGATGGGAATGTGTGGGTTGATGTGAAAGACGGAAATGGTTGGGGATGGAATGATTTTAGAAAGACAAATTACTTCTTCTTCTCAGCCTCAGCCTCAGCAAGCTCTCTAGCTCTCTTCTCTCTGATACCTTTGTACTTCTTCTCGGATCTAGCCAATCTCAAGGTTCTGTAAGCAGTCTGCTCTGGAACCTCAACAGCTCTTGGCTCAGACTCAGCAGCTGGCTGAACAACTGGGAAGGAAGCAGAAGTAGACAAAACCTGCTCAGCCTCTGGAGCCTTACCCTTTCTTGGGAAGACAATCAACTTAGACTGGAACTCCTGGAGTCTCTGAACATTGAGCTCGAAGATCTCAGTGGATCTGTTCTGTCTTCTGTGGTCAACGGCAATACCAATGGTTCTAGCGTAAGCTGGAGTCAAACCGGCAGCCTTGATCTCACGGAGAGTGAAACCTCTACCGGCACGGACCTTTCTGTTGTACTTGATGGTTGGAGCTCTGACGACAGGTCTAAGCAAGTCGAGTGGTCTTGGAGCAATGGCAGAGGCCTTGGTGGCTCTAGCCTGTCTTCTGGAGGCCTTCTTACCGGCCTGGTCGAAGTGGACCTTGACACGCTCCTGCCAGTGCTTTCTGAAGTGGTTCTTCAACAATGGGAGGTTCTTGGAGATAGCCATTTTGGGGATATGTGTTGTGTTGGTGGGGTATCACTAATCGGTTGTTCTGTTTGAACGATGGTCTCTTGCCAAAGATTTTTCACTACTTTTTTGCGTGGGTCGCGATGTTGCTTGGGGCGTGAACCCGCGCGCCCCCGCTGCCGAAAACGAGTGTGCCCCATAGTCAAACTAATCAGGGAAGCTCCTACCTGGTTCGGCCACTCAGCATATTGGATGTTGGACCTTTTCACGATTGAGAAGCGCGAACGTACATAGTGGGATGGGGGACGTAGACAAGTTACATACTACAGCTGATCAATAATTACAAATGCGGTTTTTTTATACTTCGTGAAGTCGTTAGTTAAAATGTGCTGAGTGCAAATCGTTCAAGTTGCTCCAATGCGTAGTTCTCCCGCATTTTCTGCTCTATCAAGTGTCTAACGTAAGAACCTTGTCCTACCAAAACTTTGTACTTCCCTTCTAAGGCTTGAGCCTCGTATTCAACGCCAGTTTTCTCCACTAATGATATAACAAGTTTTTGCAAGAACAGAGATAGTGAGTAGTCAATGACCATTATGGGCCGTTCGCCAGTGGTGTCTGGTTCTGGTATTACAACTACTTCTCCGGAATCGAGCCGTACAGCGACGATGACGGGAATTGAATCATCAATGAACAATGGAAGTAACTGTGCATCCTCCTTTGAACAATCCGCAAAGTGCGGGGGGTACTCTAACATCAGCTCAATAGATTTCCTCCATGAAAGAAACCTAGCACCCATGATAACACCAAACTCTCCACGTTCACCTCCGCATTCTGACCAAAGATCCCAAACATCACCAGGGATGGCATGTCCAATGAGGGACTCACACTCGCTGATCTGGGATTCTGTAGTACCAGTCAGAAAGTATTGAGCATCCAGGGCATCAAAATTCACGAAGGTGACATATTTCAGGGTATCAACAAGCTGTTTTATAGTTGGTCCTTCTGCGGGAACCATTGTACTGTTTTTCCTAGAGATGCCTTTTCAACTGGTCGGGCCATCAATGAGCTTCGGGTTCAACAGCGAAGAGGTACCCCACAAATATTCAAACAATGCAACAGAGATCTGAGGTATAGTTCAATGGCCCCGGGATGTACAATGGTTTTCTCCCGGGCGCTCGTTCTTGGTACTTTTTGTTTCCTTTGCTCCAGTTGAAGTGGTCGTTGGTGCCGGTTCTTGTCCAAAGCGAGCTATCGCGCCCGTAGATGTCCCCCGGGGAATTTGGTGTCGCCAGGCTCGAATCGAGGACCTCCCCCCAAGCGCTGGGAGAAATCGGGACAAAGACAGCGGGCCCCGGGGAACTCGGATACCAGGATGTGTCAAAAGCTTTTGTACCCCGGGTTCAACTTCTTTTCAATGGATAGCGATACCTAATTTGCCATTTAAGAAGATTTACTTCACTGGATAAAGGGGCATGGTGATATTCTGGAGCTAATTCCTTTCAGCTTCGGCGAACTACATCGTCCTAGGCGGTGTACCTTCTTTTTTTTGGTGATTCCCATGACGCATCGATGAAGAGTGACCTAGGGGCAGGGCGACTCCCGGGAATCAACCGCGAAGTATCTACGCGGCAAAGGGCCCATCATGTCCCTCATTTCAACATTAGCGACTTCTTTAAGAAATAATTTTTGTAGGATTGGGTCTCAGAAGAATCAATTGAGGGTGCAGTCGTTTTCCATTGACATGAACAAGTTAGTTCCTGTGTAGATTAATTGTAGGGGCTCTCCCAAAGCGAGTCTTTGCAAAATAACATCCGCAGTAGTTTCCCCTGGGTGTGCCATCTGATGAGTGTCAATGAGAGCACCAAGAGCACCGGGATCAAAATTAAATGGCTTTTCGGGGCAACACCTCTTTGAGCTTCCATCAAGCGTTCAATTCTACACTGAGTTATATAAAAGCAAACCGGTATAAACAAAACATCCCTGGTACCCTTTCTCATCCACCATTGTAGATAGTCGGCTCGTGTTTGTCGAGTGCTCAGTGAGGGCCGTCACCTGTCAGCAACCACACCACCACCATCGCGGTCATCGCAACTCCCAGTGCTGCCAGGCCCGCTTGTATAAATACCACCGCCGCGCCCACCCAAGTTCAATAGGAGAACACGCACATTCGATTCTCTTCTTTTCTTCATCAAGCAATTGATTTTACACATATACACAACACAATGGCTATTTCCAAGGTCTTCGCTAGATACGTCTACGACTCCCGTGGTAACCCAACCGTCGAGGTTGAGGTCACCACCGGCAAGGGTCTCTTCAGAGCTATTGTCCCATCTGGTGCCTCCACTGGTATCCATGAGGCTCTTGAGTTGAGAGATGGTGACAAGTCCAAGTGGCTCGGTAAGGGTGTTACCAAGGCCGTTGCCAACGTTAACACTGTTATTGCCCCAGCCCTTGTTGCCGCCAACTTGGATGTCACTGACCAGAAGGCCATTGACGACTTCCTCCTCAAGCTCGACGGTACCGCCAACAAGTCCAAGCTCGGTGCTAACGCCATCCTCGGTGTTTCTCTCGCTGCCGCTAAGGCTGCTGCCGCTGAGAAGGGTGTCCCATTGTACGCTCACTTGGCTTCCTTGGCTGGTTCCCCATCTCCATACGTTTTGCCAGTTCCATTCCAGAACGTCTTGAACGGTGGTTCCCATGCTGGTGGTGCTTTGGCCTTCCAGGAGTTCATGATTGTTCCAACTGGTGCTGAGACTTTCTCTGAGGCCATGAGAATTGGTTCCGAGGTTTACCACACTTTGAAGTCTATTACCAAGAAGACTTACGGTCAGTCCGCTGGTAACGTTGGTGACGAGGGTGGTGTTGCTCCAGATATTTCCACTCCAAAGGAGGCTTTGGACTTGATTGTTGACTCTATCAAGGCTGCTGGTTACGAGGGTAAGGTCTCTATTGCTTTGGATGTTGCTTCCTCTGAGTTCTACCACGATGGTAAGTACGACATGGACTTCAAGAACCCAGACTCTGACCCAACCAAGTGGTTGACTGGTCAGGAGCTTGCTGACTTGTACTTGTCCTTGATGAAGGAGTACCCAATTGTCTCTATTGAGGATCCATTCGCTGAGGATGACTGGGAGGCTTGGGTTCACTTCCAGTCCAAGGTTGACATTCAGATTGTTGGTGATGACTTGACCGTTACCAACCCACAGAGAATTAAGACCGCCATCGAGAAGAAGGCTTGTTCTGCTCTTTTGCTTAAGGTTAACCAGATTGGTACCTTGTCCGAGTCTATCCAGGCTGCTAAGGACTCTTACGCCGCTGGTTGGGGTGTCATGGTTTCCCACAGATCCGGTGAGACTGAGGATACCTTCATTGCTGACTTGTCTGTTGGTTTGAGATCTGGTCAGATTAAGACAGGTGCTCCAGCTAGATCCGAAAGATTGGCTAAGTTGAACCAGATTCTTAGAATTGAGGAGGAGCTTGGTGACAAGGCTATCTACGCCGGTGCCAACTTCAGAAAGTCTGTTGCTATCTAAGTTTTTAGTCTTGATGATTAAATTTGGTTAAATGGATTATTGGAATATATCTCGTAGCTTTTTACTTTTAATTTTTTGTGTTGAAAATGTGCTATCACCAACTGTGCATGTAGGGCCTAATCAGCTGTTGATAGTTAACGAACGGCTGTCAATAGATCTTCTATATCGGTTATAGCTCTACATCAATCTTACTCCTATTCCAGTCGCAGCTAATCAGGAGTTCCGCCATATTAGGTAAGCACTATCGTGCATTTTATTTGATGATCACATGGCTATTGCCAGTCCCATCCCGAGTTGTGGTGTGGTGTGTGTTATGCGCAGAAATTGACCCATGCCCCTTGTGCCTTGTGCCATCCCCCCTGATCCGTATTAAGCCCACCCACTTCGTGTCTGGGCTGATCCCGGGTCCTCACGTAACACGGAACAATTAGGTGTCAAAAATGCGCAAGGCCAGTGTATCACATGTGCCGTGGCATATTTGCGAGATTATCTAATTAGCCACTCCAAATAGGTCTGCAACGCTGTTGTTTATCCCCTTAGATCAATTATTCTATGCAGATAGTCATTGCCACTCAATTGGTCAAACAATAAGGGCCAACATTTGAGAATCTGATAGCCCTACTGTTTTGCGACCACAGTCATCAGATGAAAATTTTTGTTGCCGATGACTCGACTCGCCGACGTCAACTGGAGTAACGTGAGTACCGCTGACGTGACCTACAACGTTCCCAGCAAAACCTTTTCCGCGCTCTATCTCCCGCCTAGGCCGCGCCTTCTGCCTAGAGCTTCTGCCTAGGCAAGGAGCACTTTCCGCGAATCTGGAAAAGTTCCTACCCGTGGCCTTACCGTTTCCATTGGATTGTCTTCAGCCGGCGCATTGTGAGCCATGGCTGCCGGCGCGTGAGTGCAGCGTAGGGGGCAAGTAACTGGTGGCAAAACTGACAACTGACACAAGGCAGATTAGCAGATAAGCTTGCAGTAGGGTTATCCAGCAACTCAATTCTCAGTACAGAGCATAATGTTGTTATGCTTAACCCCCCACGTTCAAAACTTAATAATTGTCTCGTACTCCGTCCCTTGTTGGCAGCCATCTTGCCCCATTTAGCTCCTCTCCTGGTGGCCCCAAGAGCGCGCGCATCTGCTGATGGTGGTGGTGTGGGTTTCCACCTCATGACCCTCGACTGCAGCGGGCGCAATATAAAAGAGCCCGTCTGCCCTGCGGTAGGTTTCCTCGCCACGAAATCAATTTTGTTCTTTCTCTCATCCGCAAAGTTTCACTACTAAGCAATCAACAAAACAAAAACACATCACAATGGCTATCACTATCGGTATTAACGGTTTCGGTCGTATTGGTCGTCTCGTCCTCAGAGTCGCCATCGCTAGACCAGACATCAAGGTTGTCGCCATCAACGACCCATTCATTGCTCCAGAGTACGCTGCTTACATGTTCAAGTACGACTCTACTCACGGTAAGTTCGCCGGTGAGGTTTCCGCTGAGGGTGACAACTTGATCATCAACGGTCAGTCTATCAAGGTTCACCAGGAGCGTGACCCAGTTAACATCCCATGGGGTAAGGAGGGTGTCGACTACGTTATCGACTCCACCGGTGTCTTCACCAAGTTGGAGGGTGCCCAGAAGCACATTGACGCTGGTGCCAAGAAGGTTATCATCACTGCTCCATCTGCTGATGCTCCAATGTTCGTCATGGGTGTCAACGAGGAGACTTACACCTCTGACATTAACATCTTGTCCAACGCTTCTTGTACTACCAACTGTTTGGCTCCATTGGCCAAGGTCATTAACGACAAGTTCGGTATTGAGGAGGGTTTGATGACCACTGTCCACTCCATCACTGCTACTCAGAAGACCGTCGATGGTCCATCCCACAAGGACTGGAGAGGTGGTAGAACCGCTTCCGGTAACATCATTCCATCCTCTACTGGTGCTGCCAAGGCTGTCGGTAAGGTTATCCCAGAGTTGAACGGTAAGTTGACCGGTTTGTCTCTCCGTGTCCCAACCACCGATGTCTCCGTTGTTGACTTGACTGTTAAGTTGGTCAAGGAGGCCACTTACGATGAGATTAAGGCTGCCGTTAAGGAGGCTGCTGAGGGTAAGCTCAGCGGTATCCTCGGTTACACTGAGGACGCTGTTGTCTCCACTGACTTCTTGACAGACTCTAGATCTTCCATCTTCGATGCTTCCGCTGGTATCTGGTTGTCTCCAAAGTTCTGTAAGTTGATCTCTTGGTACGACAATGAGTACGGTTACTCCACCAGAGTCGTTGACTTGTTGGAGTACGTTGCTAAGAAGTAACTTCTTGCAAGATTATAACAGGTTTATAATATTGAAACTTAAATTTGGTTAACGTATAATTACTCAATTGTAGCTCTTTATCTTGTCGTGAATTAATTCGTTTGCTATCTGCGCTGCTAAAGAGTAAGTCACAATTCAATGCTTATGATTTCAACCCTTCAAGTAGTTAGTACCAGTAAAGTTTGCACATGTCGGTAGCGGAACCCATGCTGGAAACCCGTGGGCACGCTTTGGTCGTTCGCGATGCGTACTAGCATCATCCTCGGGAAAGTGAAGACTCCATCCCCAAAACAAATTTTCCTTTCTCCATATTGACTGTAGGAATCAACATGTCTTGCCAGTGTAGCCATCATAGTGCCTCTAAGGAGGATACACCTACTGGTCTCGAACGTCCTGAAGACGCTCTCATCACATCCACGGATCCACACCACCCAGCTAACCTCATCTGTGAGCTCTGTCGTCTTTTTTACAACAATGGATGGGTCACAGGAACAGGAGGTGGTATCTCGATCCGTAATGAGAAGAAGATTTATATTGCCCCATCTGGTGTGCAGAAAGAACGTATGCTTCCTGAAAACATGTTTGTAATGGACTTGGACACAAAGGAGTACTTGAGAACACCACTAGTTTATAAGCCATCAGCTTGCACACCACTATTCATGAGTGCATACACCATGAGAAATGCGGGCGCATGTATTCACACTCACTCCCAGGCAGCTGTTATGGTAACTTTGTTGTATGAAAAGGAGTTCAGAATTGCCAACATCGAACAGATTAAGGCCCTTCCAAAGATCACCGAGCCAGGATACCTGGGATTCTTCGACACTTTGGTGATTCCTATCATCGAAAATACTGCTCATGAGGAAGACCTCACTGATGCCTTACAAAAGGCTATTGAAGAATATCCAGGTGCCACTGCGGTTCTTGTGAGAAGACATGGTATCTATGTGTGGGGTGAGACAGTCTGGAAAGCTAAGGTCTATAACGAGGCTATTGACTATCTTCTTGAACTCGCTGTCAAGATGAAGAGCTTTGGTATCCCCCCACACGTTGGTATCGGTGAAGAAAAGACATACGTAAAACCAGAAATTTACAACTAGATTTTTGAACAGAGAATAAGTTAACGTTAGAATATTTTTTTTTATATCATACAAGTAGAACGTGACCGATGCATTTAGTGAGCAACCTTTTCAACAGTTGGCAACTCCTTCAAAGCAGATCTGATGGACTCAACACCCTTCATCAAGTCCTCCTTGGAGATGACAAGTGGTGGAGCCAATCTAATAATGTGATCGTGAGTTGGCTTAGCCAAGACACCTCTCTCCTTCATCAACAAACACAAGTCCCAAGCGGATCTACCGTTAGCCTTGGAAGAGTCAATGACAATAGCAGAGAGCAAACCCTTACCACGGACCTCGGAGATGATTCCATTGGACTCAGCCTGCAATTTTGTGAGCTCCTCCTTCAAGAAGTCACCGAGCTCAGCAGATCTCTCAACGAGCTTCTCCTCTCTCACAACCTCCAAGGCAGCGATAGCGACTCTGGAAGCCAATGGGTTACCACCGTAAGTAGAACCGTGAGAACCTGGCTCCAAAGTGAGCATGATCTCTCTGGATGACAAGACGGCGGAGACTGGCATAACACCACCAGAGATGGCCTTACCCAAAAGAACAATATCTGGCTTGACGTTTGGAGAGTGCTCGTAACAGAGGAGTTTACCAGTTCTGGCAATACCGGTCTGGATCTCATCACAGATGAGCAAAACGTTGTACTCCTTACACAACTCAGAAACTCTTGTCAAATAATCAGCTGGTGGGACAACAATACCGGCCTCACCCTGGATTGGCTCGAGCAAGACAGCACAGATCTTGTCACCTGCATTCTTGAAAGCCAATTCAATGTCCTCAATCTTACCATATCTCAAAACCTTGTCTGTAGTACCTGGGATCTGTGGACCGACATTCTTCAAGAATGGACCGAACTGTGTAGTAGCATCTGGGTCAGTAGACATGGAGATAACACCGAGGGTTCTACCGTGAAAGTTGTTTTCAGCGGCAAGGATGATGGCTTCATCAGCCTTGATACCCTTCTTAGCGTAACCCCATCTTCTAGCGAGTTTCAAACCGGTCTCAACGGCTTCAGCACCTGTGTTCATTGGCAAAACCATCTCGTAATCAAAGAATTCGGTGATGTATTTAGCAAAAACACCGAAAACATCAGAAGAGAAGGCTCTGGAAGATAAGGTAAGGTTCTGAGCTTGTTCGACAAGGGCAGCGATGATCTTTGGGTGACAGTGACCTTGGTTAACAGCAGAGTAGGCAGAGAGGAAGTCAAGGTACTCCTTACCTTCAGGGTCCCAAACGTGAGCACCTTCAGCCTTGTGGAAGACCACTGGGAGTGGGTGATAGTTGTGTGCGGAGTACTTCTCTTCAAGTTCTCTTGCCTCGGTCGAGGAAATGTTAAAGTTGACCATTGTTGTGTATATGTGTGTGGGGTCTTTTTTTTTCTTCAGTTGAAGTAACAAGGTATAATCGTCAAATTGGAAGGGGAAAAAAAGCTTTTTATATAGTCAAGTGAAAAACAGCGTTCACCGGCGAGCCTGCTGTATTGCCGTTCATATTCGCTATGACCAGTGCATAGAGGAAGTATGTGCCAAAATCCATGTCGCGAAATCGTTGATATTACCGCTAAGTGATGGACGAAGCGAGCGGGTAATTTCCGTATTGGGGGTAAATATACGATTTTTTTTTCGAATTTTTCGCTTTATCAGTTACCCGGCCGCAGGGGAGGATTTCCTCTTTGGTGATAATAAAAATTGGAAAGTGGCAACAAACCTGTCACTCAAGTAACTATCTTTGTAAATCCAAAAAGAGTCTAAAAATATTCAAAACAGGGGAAAAAAAAGAAACCGTACAAAAGATATCAAATACACATACACAACAAACAATGTCACAAGTTAAGAGACAATTAAACTATAATCTTTCAGAGCAATCGCGTGAAAGTTATGAACACCAATATGATCTTCAAAGACTCGGTATGAGAATTAGAAAAGCAGTGAGTGAAGGTTATCAACGTGGTGATGACATGTTTGTTAATTCCAGATATACACAACAGATTGAACAACAACAGATGCCTATGTTCCAAAGACAACCTCTTCCTTCAAATGTCATTGTTCCACCAATGCTCAGTAATGCATCCACGAAATCTAATTCTTCTTTTGAAGAATGGGAGAACAATTTGGATACTAGATTACAAACTATTGACAATGTTCTTGTAACAAATGGTGATTCTTTATCAAAGAGAAGATTTGATGCTGTTGACAATGATTGGTAAATATCTCTCACATCCCCAATGGAATCCTTATTGATATCACCTTCTTCCCCCCCTCCCCCTTCAACTTTTATTATTATTGCTTTGTGTTTTTATTTTCTATATATCGTTGGTGATGTTGTTTGATGATGTGAAACATTGATTCCTTATGAACTGTTTATGACTTTTATATATACATTTTTTACTGTTTTTTTTTTCCAGGTGAAAAAAATAATAAAACTCTCTTTATAGACAGATTTTAGTATATAAAAATGACCGCAAAGAGGCTTTTTTTTTTTTTTTTTTTTTAATTTGCGGGACCAAAAACTCGCGAGCGCTCTTCTTTACCGCCCTGTACAAGCTATAACAAAGTCAGACGCTCACCCTCTCCATCCGCCTTCTTCACCAATACTAATTGGGGATTAAACAACCTTTACCAACACAGCGGCTATAAAATACCTAAGCTTAACGGATTCTACGGTTCATTTCCAAGGTATAAATATCAATTAGAAGCTAACCGCCGCCGCCGCCCCCCTATCTTCAATCATCCTTACCCCACGCCCTTGTCCATCACATCAATCATTCGCTTTACATTTTCAGTTGACAATAATATACTCATATCGATCTCATTACAATGGGTCAAGCTGAATCAAGGCTCACTTTCAAAAACAAAGTGTTTAGATTAGCGGGATCTCCAGATGAAGATGCTGATGATTTAAGTCAACTAATAACTTTTGATGATCCCTTTTGGAATATGTTTTGGGAAGAACCTACTAATGCAGAAGATGTCTATTCATTACTATCATATATGGACATTAAGACAATTAGAGAAGCTAATAAGACCAATTTCCTTAAACTCATACGAGTCATCTCTTTTAAATTGATAAAGATAGCTCGTGATAAGGAGTTTCCAAATTCAACAACTGCACAAATCAAACAACTACTTAATTGTATAAGAGTACTAAACAGAGTGATCCCATTCCTATTTGAAATGACAACTTGGGAAAAGGAAATTAATAACTTGTTTTGGAGTGTTGCTTATAATGGTGTTACTCATGATATCAGTCCACTAACAGGTCAAGCAACAGTGGGATCCTTCTCCTCAGATTTAAGAGGTTTAAGCTCATTGGAAACTTCAAGTACAAAGGTCAATATTAATGTCGACATTAGAAGGGGCCCTTTATCTACACAAGCAGATGTTGGAAAACGTGCTCCAGATTCTCCATTAGGTCAAGAACTTTTATCGGTATTGGTAGATCTACTCTTTACAAGATCTTTCACTTTAGAATCCACCAACTTAAAAGGACAAGATTACGTTGCTTGGGAAGTTGGTATCGGACAGAATGGTCGTTATACACTCCCTAACCCAGAGATTGACTCCAACAGATTAGAAGTACTCCGTCTCCTTGTGACACTCGTCTCCCAGGGATTATATCAAACCCCAAAGACAACAGTCACAAACGGTTCAAGATTCCTTACAACATTGGTGGCTACAACAATGCCTCGCAGTAAGCTTCTTGCATTCATCTGTTCACCTTTGAATTTGGTATGCCGTTCTTGTAAACCAGATTCTGAGAACAATGGACTCACATACAGTGCTCCTTCAAATAACCATCAGTACTCAAATCAGAAGTTTTATGCATTAAGAAAGACATTGGTTGGGTATTCTTTGCAATTATTAACTTTGATGGTGGTATATCCTTTGCCTCAACAAGATCTCGGCTTCCTTCATCGCTTGAATATGATCCAAAAGGATGAAAGACCACATAATTTAATCAGATCAACATTAGGCAAACTTCACAAGGAGAACGAGTTGAATTTTATCTATTCTTCCTTTATGGCATTATTATTGAGACCAATCCAATCAGCAGTTGACAGTGAAGCAAACCCTTTCAATGTCTTGAAGAATAACTTTACAGCATCACCCACAGCTACTACAACAGGAGTCCAAGGAGCTTTTGGTAGCACACTTCCTGCATTATCAACATGGACTACAGAAGTAGTCGTTCTTCTTTGGGAATTGATTCAGTGTAACAAGAACTTCAAGAACTTTGTCTACGGTAAGAAAATTCAGGAAATGTTGGTAACATGGCTCTACTACATCAAGTTCTACAGAAACGATCCAGCTTGGAGATCTAGTGTTGTCAGAATATTATGTTTCTTCACCCTTTATCTCTCATCAGATGAGCTTGTCACTACAAAACTCTTATCCCCATTTAGTACAAACTATTACACCAATATGCTACCAAGCTTTTACAGATTGAACACACAATCAGTACCATCAAACCTTTCTTATAGAGACTTCTTGGTCATCCAGATTTGCACCATGTTGGTTGAAGACGACTTTGATATCACTATTACCCCTAACCTGTTTGAGTATCTTTACAACTTGGTTCCTGTGAAACACAGTGACCCAAGCATTAAAACCAAAACTGCCCTCTCATACCATGCATGTGTTTCGTTGGTGAATGTTATCAACAAGTACTCCAAGGAGGAGAATCTGAAAGATTCATTGAAGTTAGACCTGTTGGCACTCGTTGTGAGATCTATGGCACAATCTGTATGCCGTTTCCATAAAGAGTCCCGAACTTTGTTATACGTGTTGACCAAATATGAAAAGGTTTTATCTGGCTTACTGAAATCAATTCAGACAGTCACGATTGATAATATCAGCATTGACTCTATTGCCCCTGACCAGAAAACGCCGTCTTCCGCTATAAGCACACCAGCCAATCGTACTCCAGAGCCAGGTTCCCCTGCTGAACCTGTTGACTGCAATTTTCAGGAAAATGAAGAGCTCGATGAAGCTCCTGATCTCGATTGTGAAGAAAGTTTGAGACCAAATCCGCCTGCTGGTATGTCACAGAAAGCTAAATCTAAGCTACCAGCTGATGCGCCACTGCAAAAGATTTGGGCTGGATACAGAGCATTGAAGACACTTTTGAACATCGTGAAATTGGTTAAAAAGGAGATACCTGTGTTTGGTGATGGTTCTAGATCAGAAGTCGTTGAGACATTGATCAAAATTGAGAACATTCCAGACTTTCAAGACAAAGTATCCAGGTTCACAACAAGTGAGTTTTTACCAAAAACCAAGTTTGAACAGTTGAACTTCAACTGGTCACCTTTATCTCTCGGCTGGTACGAAAGTATAGTGTGGGGTGTTATTGTGTATCAAAATATCACCATGTCGACAGAGTCTTCCTCTTCTTCATGGTACAAAAGAACATCTACGATTTCGCTAAAGGATGTTGCATCTAATTGGGGATTCAGTTGGAAATCAGGCGGAAAGGATCCACAAGCTGAACTTTTCCAATTTGATGGTACGATATTGAATCTTAACATATGGAATGGAACTGCAATCAAACTCTTCAAGATCAAGAAACCGGTGGCTGAGAAACCACTTGTCGACGTTAGTAATCTAATGAAAAGATTGAGGATGAACAGTGCAGCAAGTATTAATACTGTTGACTCAAGGACATCTGGAAGACAGAACTCAATATCGGGTATGAATTCACCTAATCAGTTGACTCCAATAAATTCACGCCAGTCCTTTGGAACGCCCAGAAACTCCATCTCTGCTGGTAACAGAGACTCCATATACTCCCTCAGTCGTCAAAACTCTTATAACATGAGTTAACGGCTTTTAATGGCGTAATATAAATGAGTGTATACATTGAAATAGTTACAGATTTGCATTATCATTGTCCCTATAGTAATTTTGGGGGAAATTTATGTAGCTTTCTCTAGGCTAAATACCAATTGTCTCCCTGTCATCTTGGGATGCGACATCGCAAACTTGGCGTTTTGTGGATCGAGTAGTTTGATATCCTTTCCAGTGATAATTTGAACTGGATCAATTTTTTGGAATCCGAGGGCATCGTCATAGCTCAGGTCAAATACCTCAATGATATCAGTGCCAATACAAATGAGGAAGTTATCTTGAAGAGCAACCTTTGAACACTTGAACTTGAATGGGAAGATGAACTGATCGCTGATAAGTTGACCAATAGTATCTATAACTATCGCGAAGCTGTCGTAAACCAAGTAAAATTGTGCTTTATGGGGAACTTTCATCATTTCAAGAGGTTTGCAATTTCCTGCTCTCATCATTTTTTTGATCATGTCGAGTTCAGTCTTTGGTTTCTTCATGTTACCGAGGAACTTGGGAATTGGCTGTGATTCATATAGCACCTGGAATGAGAGTATTTCAAACCCTTTCGCTGTGTGGAGAACAAACATAGAGTTGAAAACCGAAATACCGTAACAGTCAGACGTGTGCTGGAATCGTTTGTAGAGCTGGAAGTATTGGAATGTACCAAAACCATCAAAGATTGGAGTGAACACTTTGAAGCGTGGGACAGTGCTCTGGAATGGGGTTTTTAAGATAAACAGCACGGTTGTATTATAATAAGATCCCAATCTGAAGCAAACAACATCACGCTTGGAAAGTCTTTCACAAGCAACGTGCCCATCGGTGTTCATATCATAGTAGTTCAGCAATAGAGAAACAATGCTGACATGGAACAGAGCTTTATCTGCAAGTATCATAAGCAAGCCATCAATCTGTTCAATCTGAGTGATCTTGTTAAGATCTAGAACACGTTTCCAAGATCTCACGTTGTCGTCCGCACAAATAAAGAGGCCAAAACTCAATCCAACCACGTAGTATTTTTTTGATTGGAAAGTTATAGTTGTAGACGAAAGAACGGCACTCATCATGACGGGTCTAGAAACCGAGAGACCTGCAAATCTTTCCTCCATCGACTGCTCATGCCCTGTTAGTGCAATATCAAGACTAGAACCTGGAGCGCAAACCGGTAATTTCTGTGGCTGTTGGCCCTCCTCATAAGCAAACTGATCAGACAAAATTTTGATCTTGAAGGGCTCAAAACTAGCATTCTTGACCTTTGTAGCCTTAACCTGATTGAAAGCCGCAAACCAAGCATCTCTCTCTTGCAGTGTCTCCGTGAAAAATGTGTGGGATATGTTCTGACCTGTATATCTAATCTTGAATGGGAAACTTTCACCCTCAGTTGATGGAACATCCACGGCGGAGAAATCTTTTGTCTCAACTTGCAAGAACTCAACTGGGATTGGTTTTTCTGAAATCTTGAAGTGAGAGTCACGTTGTTCTTCCGTAATCAGCAGATAATTGTCCAGCAAAATCAGATAGGAAGTAGAAGATGTCCATTTCTCTTTCTTGGTAACTTCCTCCCTCTTGATTAATCGTCTGAGTGGTTCTGTCAGTTTGAGATCTATCTCTAACACACTGCTTCTCCAAGTTAACTGTTTAGATAACACCTTTAACTGACGACTTTGTAAAGCAGACTCTTGCATAGCGTCGATCTTTCTATTCAGCTTTCCAATTTCCATCACGGCATTCTGCAATGTCAAATAATCAACATCACTTTGGCTGGTTTTCTTACGAACACTATCCAGCGCAAGGGATAAGAGCTGGGTGTGACCGATAAAACCACTAAAGAAGATTCTGTTATGATCAAGAGATGCATTGATAACCTCGCGGTGTTGGTCAATTGCGTATAACCACTCTGCGAACCGGGATTGTCGACTTTTCTCATATTTGATCAACTCTCTGACAGCTGCTAAACACTCTGTGTACTTCAAATACGGAACTGTCGCCAGTGATGCCCAATTCAGGAAGATCTCACCAACGCCACTGATATATTTTCCTTGTGTGTTCAACTTTGTGATAAGGGGCTCTAGCAAGTGCTTGCGATGCAATTCTATAAGTGGTTTCACTGAGTTGAATGCATCATTGTAGAACTTCGATACGTCTGGTAAGAGCTGAGGGTTTGCAGATCTGAAAGATTTACCGTACTCCATGACTTGAATTTCACCTAGTCTGATAATGTTCTGCTGCTGTCTAATCAATTCAAATATATGACTCTGCTTCTTGACCTCATCTTCATCAAGATCTTCGAGGTCCTGTGGAGTTAGATTCCAATGTTGAGTCCATTCCCCAAGCCTATTTAATCCGCTCTGTTTAGTGTGCACAATTGGAACCGGTGGCTGATAAATGGTCAAGGAGCAACGAGATGAGTAACACTGGTAATGCGCATCCGGGTCGCAATGCGTCTTCGAATAGCAGCCTGTGAGTTGGGGAAAAACACCGGTGACTTTGGCGTTCTCAAAGAAGTGGATATGTCCACGTTCATCAATATAAGTTGCATTCTGCTTGTCAAAAGAGTTCATTATAGCATCAATGTTGTTATCAATTGCGTACAAGTTCATTTTCGGGATGGTGTGCTTGAAAAGTAACTTGAGTGATCTTTTATACTCGTCATTAGATACTGGAAGTCCTTCGGACCAAAGATTCATAAGTTTGAGAGACCAGTTGAAGACATCTGATAGAAGGTATGGACTTTCACACTGAGCAAACTGAAGCACTGTCAAGGCCCTTGAAGAGAATGGTAATGAAGGTAAGCTAATCTCTTTGGGGAGCTGCGGGAGACTCTTTTCGGGAGAATGTGTTGGAGTTTCAATTCTAGCTTCAGGGATTTCAATTGATTCCAAGTTGAAAGTCGGCGGAACATGTTTTGTTGCAGTTGGAGGCAGCGGTATCTCGCTGAATCTCGGTTCCACGAGTGTTTCTAGAGAAATCGGTGTAGCCGCCTCCTCATTGTCATTGACTTCTTTGAAACTATGGTAATCGCTCTGTGCAGTTTCATTTTCATCATAGTCTATGACGTTCACAGAGTACTCAGATCTCCAACTATTTCTGTGATCGTAGTACCCAAGCTTGCTTGGAGACGTGGAAGGCGAAATACCTGGATACTTCATTGAGTTAGATGGCTGAAGTCTTGGACCATAGAGACTTCGATTCAAAGGTGCTGGGGATGTGACGGCATTGATTGAGTTTTGCTGCATATCACCAGTCAGAGTCCCATGTGCAACAAAAGAAGAAGGAGTCAATGATGGAATATCTGGCAGTGCACTAATAGGAGCATCCATGTAGTTTGGCTGATTTGAAATGTTCTGGTTAGACGCTGTATTAACAGCGAGTGGGTGTCTAGTTGGTGATCTGTTAGGAGATGGGTTCCTTTGATAAATTGGAGATGACTTATAGGAAGGGTAAGATGGAGATGATTGTGTCATTGGGCGTGGTCCCCCAATTGAAGATGTCGATGGTGTTGGAGTACCGAACGCATTGTACTCATAAACATTATCTTGAGCAATAGGGGAACTAAGGGGATATGGAGCATTCGGTGTACCTCGATCAGGTGAATGTCTTCGAGAATATGGGGAAGATGATGGACTTTGTTGGTCTGAAATGTAACTCGAGTTCATACTTGAGTTAGAGAACTTTGTAGGTAACTCTCTTGGGCCTCTAAGTCTTCCTGACGAGATTGAGTGATTCAGCTGTGAAGCTTGCTTTGGAGATTGTTGTTGATGCGGGATATGTTGGTCAACAATGTACTGAGGTGGCCTTGAAGGAAGTGGTGGGCCAGAATTTGGTGTGGAGTAGACTGAAGGGTGTGTATTTTCACGCTGTGGTAACTGCAGAGCTGGTCCAGTATTCTGATATTGACCCGATAACGAAGGAGATTCTAAGTATCTCTGTCGTGATCTGTTCAATTCGTCTAATGTTTCCACTGGATCCCAGTGGATATCATTGCGAGGGTATGGGGTACCTGATTGATGTTGGTTTCCATTGTTAAAAGGGCTATGAGAGCTCATTGAACAAAAGGGTGAATCTTGTGAGATGATGTGATGTCCAATAATATATTAGAGAAAAAGAGAAAAAAGCTGATTTGAAAATAGGGCGGTATATGCTAGATTATTATAAGCAATCAAAATATTTCTCGATACGGATCTGAATCCAGTTGTTTATTTGTGGCTTATCCCCCGTGATTTACTAAAAGGGATCAACCATTGCACTCTATCATTTGTTTACTTTTCGCCCGCAAGCGCCATCTCCTAAGAGACAAACTAGAAAAGCCGCGAACTAATACTTTTTCCGCGAACTCGTTTTATAGCACACAAATGCCACTGATCGAAGCCGCCGCCTGTTCACGGCCACCCGTCGGTGCGGATAAAGCAGAGAGGATTACACTAAGAGTTTCAACCGAAATATAACAAAGGGGACCGAAGGCTAAGGGGTACTACGCACATCTCCGGAGGCTCGATAAGAGATATCATCTCCTGTCGTACTGTGGAGACAGCGTGGGGTTTGTTATCAACGGCCCTTGCACCTCCCAAGATATATTCAGTTTATGTGTTAAAAGACTCGTTGAAATGGGCTGTCATTGAAAATCAACTTGTTTCCCCAGAGTTCAATTTAAACGCCTGTCCTCCTTTCCCTCTTCACTGACAAACAACGCTGACTCGGCCCTTGGACGCATGGAAATTGCTTTTTGCAGCCCTCAGCCATCGCGTTTTCGAGCGTCGGTATGCGCACGCCCAGGAAGGCAAGAAAAAAAAAATTCTGCGCGTGCAGAGACGATATATAAGCAGGGTTGTCCCCCCGATGGGCAGTTGGCCTCTTGGGCTTCAAGACTCTTTTCTCTTTTTTTGGCAATCTGGCAATTGTCCCAATAGAGATTAGTCCCCAACACATCAGATTCCACCCCACACATAACAAAAACCTATTAAAAAATGGCTTACAAGGACGCTTCTACTGCTCTCGCTGAGTTGAACAACTACAAGTCCAAGGACGGTCTTTCCGTTTCTGAGTTGATGGACTCTCACCTTAGAGGTGGTCTTACTTACAATGACTTCTTGGTCTTGCCAGGTAAGATTGACTTCCCATCCTCCATCGTCTCCCTTGAGTCTAGATTGACCAAGAACATCACTTTGAAGACTCCATTTGTCTCCTCCCCAATGGACACTGTCACTGAGGCTGACATGGCTATTCACATGGCCCTTCTCGGTGGTATTGGTATTATCCACCACAACTGTTCCGCCGAGGATCAGGCTGAGATGGTTAAGAAGGTTAAGAAGTACGAGAACGGTTTCATTAACGACCCAATCGTCCTCTCCCCAGAGGCCACTATTGCTGAGGTCAGAGCTCTCAAGGAGGAGCTCGGCTTCGCTGGTTTCCCAGTTACTGGTATGTTTTTATCCACTATCTTTTTTACTAACATATTCCTCTATTGGCTGAAAGCAAAAAAAAAGCACATTCTTACTATATGACCTTTATGATGATTTAACCTTTTATTAATAACTTTCGTTCTACCGATTATGATCAAACGATCTTGTGGAGACCTTTTACTCTGACTAATTTTTTTTTCAAGAAGAATGCTTTTTTTTATTTTTGCTCGAGCCTTTGTTGGAGGAATGTGAAACTTCTTCAGTACAGCAATACTAACAAAATTCATAACAGCCAACGGTCAGTTCCCAGGTAAGCTTGTTGGTATTTTGACTTCCCGTGACATTCAGTTCCACGAGGAGTCATCCTCCAAGGTCAAGGATGTTATGACCACTGACTTGGTCACCGCTAAGAAGGGTATTACTTTGACTGAGGCTAATGAAATCCTTAGACAGTCTAAGAAGGGTAAGTTGCCAATTGTTGACTCTGAGGGTTCTTTGGTTGCTCTTTTGTCTAGAACTGACTTGCAGAAGAACTTGAACTACCCAAATGCTTCCAAGTCCGTTGAGACTAAGCAGTTGCTCTGTGGTGCTGCTATTGGTACTTTGCCAGCTGACAGAGAACGTTTGGATAAGTTGGTTGCTGCTGGTTTGGATGTCGTTATCTTGGACTCCTCCCAGGGTAACTCTATTTTCCAATTGGACATGATCCAGTGGATCAAGGAGACCTACCCAAAGTTGGATGTCATTGCTGGTAACGTTGTTACTAGAGAGCAGGCTGCTTCTTTGATTGCTGCTGGTGCTGACGGTTTGAGAATTGGTATGGGTTCCGGTTCTATCTGTATCACTCAAGAGGTTATGGCTTGTGGTAGACCACAGGGTACCGCCGTTTACAACGTCACCCAGTTCGCTAACCAGTTTGGTATCCCATGTATTGCTGATGGTGGTGTCCAGAACATTGGTCACATTACCAAGGCTATTACCCTTGGTGCTTCTTGTGTCATGATGGGTTCCATGTTGGCTGGTACTACCGAGTCTCCAGGTGACTACTTCTACAGAGATGGTAAGCGTCTTAAGACTTACAGAGGTATGGGTTCTATTGATGCCATGCAGAAGACTGATGTCAAGGGTAACGCTTCCGCCTCCAGATACTTCTCTGAGTCTGACTCCGTCTTTGTCGCTCAAGGTGTCTCTGGTTCCGTCGTTGACAAGGGTTCTGTCAAGAAGTACATTCCATACTTGTACAACGGTTTGCAGCACTCTTGTCAGGACATTGGTGTCAAGTCCGTTAAGGCTTTGAGAGAGGACTCTGACGCTGGTATCATCAGATTCGAGTACAGAACACCATCTGCTCAGTTGGAGGGTGGTGTTCACAACTTGCACTCTTACGAGAAGCGTTTGTTCAACTAAGGTATAATAGACTTTCTTTATTACCTTGTTTGTTTCTGCGTTCTGCTTTGAGTTTCGGTTTGTTGTACTTTTTAATTGGGTTTTGCTGAGTCGGTGATCATAAATTAAGTGATGCTTTTTTAATTGTAAGAGGTTCTGATCCAATGTGTTGGTGCTGTCTCATGTGTTTAGAACACTGTGACGACCTTCCATGCTTTATGATATGTTGTATGAATTTGAAATGAATCGTAGTCCATCCTATAGTTTGTCCTGCAGCTTCTACCATACTTTCTCCCAGAAGCATTGTGTAATATTCGTATTGAGAAAGTGCAGAAAGAGATATTCTGAGTGCTTTCTGAGAACATGCGTAACGTAAAATCGAGGTAAAGTGATTTTGAAGCACTCATCTAACATTATTTAATTTAATCAAACAAAGCATTAACATTAGTGGTATCTACGGAAGTTCAATTCGAACTATGAAATTACAAATATGATTTTTTTTTTTGTACAAAGCAAAACCCTTACAAAAGAAGATGATTAGACAGTCTCCAAGACCTCGTCCTTGAAAGCGGAAACCTTCTTACCCTTCTCCTCAGAAGAAGCCTCACCGTGGAGAGCCAACAAAGAACCCAAGTCGAATTTTGGCTGCTTGAGCAACTTGACCTTTCTGATGTGGACGTTCTGCAATGGGAAGATACCCTTGGTAGCCTTCTCGATCTCACGTCCAATAACCTCTGGGATCAACTTCTGGGTGAGCTGAGCCAAAGTAGAGTTGGAAACCTCTCTCTGGATGATCTCGGTCATCTGCTTTCTGATGGCTCTGATGTGGGAAGACTGAGCGTAAGTGGTCTTCTTGATCTGGTTGGCCTGTCTCTTGGTGAAGGCAAGACCGAAGACTCTGACAATGTACTCATCGGAGGTCTTGGCGGTGACGTTGCACTCGATCAAGGATTGCCACTTTCTAACCATGGATCTGATCTTGTCGGAGGTGAAGTCCATACCGTGGAAGTTGGTGAGCAAGTTCTTACCCTGGACCTCGTCAACTCTCAACTTGATGTTTCTGAAAGAGTAGTCCTCAGAACCCTGCAAGTCAGCGAGAGAGATCTCGACGATACGGCCCTTCAAGGCATCGGCAGCGTTCTTCAAACCGGTGGACTTGTTGACAAGGGTCTTACCAACGTTTCTGTTCTCGAAGGTAGATGGAGCCTTGATGTCGAACCACTCCTTTCTGGTGAATGGGTCAACGACTCTCTTCTTCAAACCCTTCTTACCCTTGGACAATCTTTTGTTCTTACCGACAGCCATCTTGGTATGTTGTGTTGCGGTCCCTTAAGTCAGCTCTTCGTCGTAGAGTGAGAGTCTTGAAATTTTATTGAAGAAATGCGGTGACGCTCGCTACACAGCGACCGCCCGCTACCCAGGCAGGATTCGCGGGGCCTTTGTGAAAAAACCCGCACACCTTGGAGTCCCCTTAGGCGCGCTTTGGGTGTATGGGATTGCAAAAAAAAGTGCGCGTACCGTACTCTGGAGTAAAAAACGCAGTCACAGCTCTGCGAATCCTCAATACAAACCCGTACACCATATTTATAACATTCAGAATAGGAAGTATCCCGTAACTGGAAATTATCGCGGTATCCTGATAAGCTGCTTATGTAAGAAAGGTAAACAGGAAGCGCGACCTCAACCCCAAGTTACACAGTTCTGTCAACAACAACAACATCTAAGATTTCTTGTGTTCTTTGGGGATTAAAAGAAATCGAAGGAAAAGGTGACATACAACTTCACAAAATGGCCAATATACCACCTGCACCACCTGTGCATCAACAACAATTACGGAATACGTAAGCTTTTACAACTCTATATTATATCTCGATCTGATCTGAAACTAACATGACCGTCTCCAGAGTCTCGGTCAAAGTTGCATTGATCGGAGATGCTGAAATTGGAAAGACATCACTGATGGTTAAATATGTGAACAATACGTATGACCCATTGTATAAGAAAACTATGGGTGTAAACTTTATGGAGAAGAACATCGAGCTTGGAACTACAGACATAAAGTTCTCAATCTATGACATCGGTGGCTCAAAGGAGTTCGAGAATATGTTGCCATTAGCAGCAAGTGATGCAGTATCATTAGTATTTTTATTTGACTTAACAAGGAGAGATACACTAGATAACTTGAAAGATTGGTACAGGCTTGCGCGTGCAACTAACCAAACTGCAATTCCAATGCTTGTGGGGACCAAGTACGACCAGTTCCTGGAGATGCCTCAACGCCATCAAGAGGAAATGCATTTATACACTCTCAAGTTTGCCAAAGCAATGAAATCGAGCTTGATATTCACCTCAACAAGCGATTCGATAAACGTTCAAAAGGTTTTCAAGGTACTCATATCTAAGGCATTTGATCTTCAGCTGACGCTTCCCGAGATCACCAATGTAGGAGAACCGCTTTTGGTATATAACACAGAGTAACGCCGAAATATTTCAGACTAGGTAACGAAAGAAAGTGTAGTGCTTAAGTAAGTCAAGGATCTACATACAGTGCAAGAAAATAGCAAAATAATAGCAGCGTTAAGTGTCGGATCCTGTAAGATCCATGAAGTACTTGAGTCCCTTGTCATTCTTGAATACAGAGGTGACCTCTTCATCGGCGATGTTGAGTTTAATCACCGAGTTACGGTCTGATTTTTTGTTCTGTTGAAGTATCAGACCAGACTCAATTAATTCGTTCAAAACATATTCGAAACCTTTTGGCCTAATGACGAAATCCTCGTACAGGATGTCTAAGATGGACTTTCCGCCAATGACAAATTGATTACTATCCTTAGCAGTGTTGACAGAAACTATTTGTTTAATTTCATCAATGACATCACCTAGAGAATTTTCAGCGATACCAGACTTCCGTTTTCTTGAGAGGATACCAACAAGAACAATTTTAGCAACAAACGACAAATCCGTAATGAATTGAGCGATCGGTGAGCTTGTGGTTTCGAGAATAGCTCTATTGATGTGGACAGCCTGAACGACAATTGGATATGTCACCTGCTCTCCCTCTTCAGCGGCTTCTTCGCCTTGTTTCACAGCAAGTTCTATAGCACGTTGACAAATCTTCAGTGCACGTCTAGCATCACCACTGACACTAGCAATTTTTCTTGAAGCAAATTGAATTGCATCCTCTTTTAACTCAACACCATCTTGTAAAAGTACCTCAAATTTGGATTTGATAATTTCAACCAATTCCTGGTGCGAATAACCCGGGAATTGAATTCTTTGGAGACCCAATCTGGAAGATGTCTTGTTCATCAACGTCCTTTCAGGAAGATCCATAGTATTAGCAACGGCGATGACGATCAGCTTAGATTGCTCAAGTGTAGGCCAATTAAAGAAGTTGTATAGCACGGTTGTTGACTTTGAAGCAATCTGATCCAGCTCATCCAGAAGCACAATTAAAGGTCTCTCACATTTAAGGTTTTGGAAGTAACTCTCAATCTCCTGTTGAAGATTAGAGGTTGGTACTTTTTCGTTGGAGATTTTGTTCCACAGTAGCTCATAAGCAGACTGTGGGGTCAAAAGTTTCAGTCCGTTAATCTCCAGATAATCGAAGCTAGGTAGCTCATCGTTTTTGGCTTTCTTGTATAGTTGTCTGACAGCCTCACGAACAGTAAGTGTCTTTCCTGTACCTGGGGTACCACTAACGTAGATACAGACACCATTCTCCACCTCAATGGATGACTCAATGGCCTGGTACAACGTTTGATATTGTTCGTCACGACCAGGCAATCTTTTGAGGGCGGTTTCATCATTCAAAGGATCCTCGCTATTCTTCTCGAGAATGAGACTCTTTGGACCTTTCTGTCTCTTGTTGTATTTCCTCACGTTTTCCAACTTGACCTTTTTGATCTTTTTTCCGGAGCCTTTTGGTCTTCCTCTAGGGCGTCCAGTACCGGAAGTGTAGTAGCGTGGTCTGAACTCATCGTCGTCATCGAACAGCTCCATATCATCGCTGTCATCTGAATCAGAGGACGAGGACAAATCATCTGAATCATCATTACTGCCTTCTTCATCATCATCCTCTTCTTCTTCTTCTTCTTCTTGTCGGTCCTCGGCATCAGCTGAATCATCCTCGTCGGATAAACTACCTTCATCTTTAACCCCATTCTTGTCAGTATCTGCCTTACCGTTCCCATTATTACCATTCCCATTACTTTTCATGTCTGAATCATTGGAAGGTGTTAATGTATCAACGTCCATTTCATCATCACTGAGTTGAACAACAACCTCAGTCAATTTTCTCCTTTTCCTCATAGCTGCCCTTTCGGCATCGTTAGCATCTTTTTCAGCGTTCATTTTAAGTCTGGGTGTTGCTCTGCGAAGCTCAACCTTTGGTGCCGGTGGACTTGCGTCTCTTCTTTGTCTGTAAGGTGGCTTCAAGAGGAACAGCCTTAGTGAACGGACTTGTTCATCTGTGTCTGCATACATTGCCTGCTTTATCTCATTAATGTCAGAGATCTCAGTGTAGGTCCTGTAATAAGTATCATATCCTCTTCGACATAAGAAAGTATTCGACTCATTAGATGAGTCAATGGTAACTGTGCTAAATTGTTCCGGGTTGAGTACATGAGCATGTCCAATGACGTTCTCAACATAGATATTGATGTCCACACTTGTGAGGAATAGTTCTTGGGGAGAAGATCCTTTTGGGGGGTATTTTACTTCGTTTAATCGAAGGAAACCTAAGCCTGTGAGAGTGACATACTCTCCAGTACCAACCACTGCTTTTGTAATGAGAACAACAATTCCATTACCTTGTAAACCATCGTTAATGACGACTGTATCTCCACTTCTAATCTCGAATCCATCAGCATCTCGTTTCAAGATCAGATTAGAGGAGACTGTCGCGCACCTTCTTCCTCTTCTGGCACCAAGTGCAGCTTCATTTTGCGCAGCAGAAGTCTCCTGAAACGTGAAAGACCAACCTTGGAATTTGGCCCTATTGCTAGCCATTGTGTATCACTCGCTCACCGCTAATTGTGTGGAAGTTGATGGTACGCCAGGAGTGCTTGTTTACGTTTTCGTCCCAGCACTTTTATTATGAGGCGCGAGCGCGTTTGTTACACAAGACATTCGAGTATTTTGCACAACCTTACCAAAAGGGGAAATCTTCCCGAAATTTCCCCATTGTTCAATATTTATATAAAAATTCTGGTAAATCAATCATTTACATAATAAACGTTATTATTATATAAAGAAGAGTAACTTACAATTACTCTCAAAAACCTCTTCCACCCGCACCCCCACAGATATAATAATGGGGGGATGCTGGTAGTGTCCGTACCAAAACCGATCCCCCTTCTCAGTTACCCTTTTGCGAAAGGCTGCTTTATCTTCAAATAGGTGGGAACGATACGTAAGTGAAAGTTTCATGTTCATTTAACGGGTTTAACCATCTTTTTCTATTAAAAAGGGAGGTCTATCACTCTTTTATTCCTTGGCCTTCTGATACTTTTGCAAACGCATCTTTTAAATCACCAGGGCTTAAGCATCTAAGCCCACATACTACGTAATAGAGATCAAGGCTCCGACAAAAAAAAAAACACAATGAAGCTAGGAGTGTCATCCCTTGCTTTCCTCAAGAGGATCGACTCAAGTGACCCTCTGAAGTCTCCGGAACAGAGCTTTTCAAGTCCAATACAACCAGCAAGCTACAGAAAGAGACAGTTGACCATGCTTCTGACATCGACAATTCGCCTCTCAACACCTTTCATTGTCATAGTGATTCTCATAGTGATGTTGGCTTCACAGGTCTCTCATAACCGAACGTTCCTTCCTGTCGTACAGATCCACACTTCTACCACGGATATGTTTTCAGGTATTTATGATGCTTTAGATGACAGTTTTACAGAAAGTGAAGACCTTGGCATGGGTCTTTCCACATCGGAAATACTCATCATGTCAAATCTAACAAGTATTATCATGGGTTCTCTCCCAGACCATGCCTACTCTTCCTTCAAAACAACATGTTTCAAAACAACAAATCATTATAGATATGCTGATGACATTCACCCAAACCTTGATGATGCCACTCTCGCTCAACCATACGGTGTTTACCAAGGTAACTATAATTTTACAAATGTCACGGTTGAATGTCAAGAATCAAGACTCTTTGACTACAGATCTATTCTCTATGATAACGGATACTACTATATATTGTCTTTTGCTGATAAGGATCCAGTATCAGATCAAGATTATGGTCAATATCAGGACAGTATTGATGATAAGAGTGATATGATAAATAAGGTCCCAGCAATGCTCATATTTGTCTTAGTCGCCCAATTCATTTCACTCGCATTGACATTATATTATCGAGTTTCATCAAAAAGAAATGAATTCAGCATAATAGTTCGTATTTTGGGACAGTTTATGGCTGCTTGGACACTGGTTGTTTTCATCGTCGATGCTGTGGCAACGATATCACTGACAAAAATCTTCATTCAAATTCGAGCAATGGCACAAGATGACTTCCAGGCTTATGGTGTCACTGTAAGTTTATGCATCGCATGGTTTACACTTTTATGGTTGGTCATGGCTCTTTGCTTAGTGAATTTATTCTCTTGGGTTGGACCAGTTTGGTGTTCTGCTCCAGATGATGATGATGATGATGATGACGAAAATAACAATTTGCTCCCTAAGGGACTTAAACTGGATACGTTGACACCAATACCAAGTAACCCATTCAATGACGTCTATGACTCGCCTACTGGTGGTCTCAGAATGGCAAAAGAGTTTTCAACTCCAACTTCCAGAACCCCAGAAATGATATACGACAGTGAGTTCAGTGTAACCACCTCCCATATCAACGACGATGATGAAATCAGACACTCCAAAATGCGTCCAATTCTCTGATCTCCCCCGTTCGACATTCATTCAAGTGGGGGTAGGGGTAATCACCGAAAGGCAATAAAATCCGGTTTTGTGTCGAGTTCTCTCGCCCGAAGGTTCCTATTACAAAAGTGAATCGAAGTTCCACCACGAAGAGTATCTCTTTCATAGTGGTGGATCTAAAAACACATTCAACACAATGGACCCTTCAAATAATGAAGATCATGTTCCTACTACGGGTAGTGAACATTTTAACCGGCTATTACCATTCTTCGAGAGGGCGACATTTTTAGGATCAAGAGTCCCTTCCGCTAATAACCAATACTCTAGTCAACCGTCACTTACAGAATCTTCACGACCTATTACCCAACAAAGCTATCCTTTGATAATAAGCAGCACAACAAATCTATTTGCAGCACCGCTGAACTCCGCCGTCTCATCCTCTGCTGGATACAAGACTGCACGACTGCTCCCTCCCACTGGTGCGGCCATTTCTCCCATCTCTACGAGCACGGGCCCATTATTTGAAGATACAATTTCAGACATGATTAATACGGCAAGCCATAGGAGTGAGAAAAAAGAGGATGAGAGACAGTTGGAACCATGTGGTGGTGACACAGAAACTGATGAATCAGGAGGGCAGAATGGAGAAAACGAAACACCAAATACGGCTTTTGGCGAAACTCTTGATCAAGTTATATCCAAGATTTATGACGAGGAACAGGGGCCAGATCCTCGTACTCTCAAAGGGGGATACTTTCGGGCCATTAGTGCGTTGATGCTATTGTTGGTTATGTCCAGTTGTTGTATCACTTTTTCAACGTTTCCGGTCTTTACTTGCAATGATACCAATGGACTATGTCTTGCTCCTGTCTCCATTCGTCTTACTGACAAGACTGAGTCTGCAAAGACCACAATGCAGACAATTAGAGAAGCCTTAAAAGTTTTAACTTACATTGTGATTGATTTTGGTGATACCTCTGGTGATGTGGAATTGATGAACAATAGAATGGACGATTACTATCAGACAAACACGATTGATTCATTCAATGTGAATACGACTTATGACTTAAACATCTGGGGTTATTGTCGTACATCTGACAATGGCGATCGTTTCTGTATGAGAAGTTATGGATACGATTTGATTTCTGTTTTTGTGCGTGATGCTGGTGTTCAGCTTGGAGAGTTGACCAAGACAAATCTTGGTATAATGGGAGATAGTTTTGCTATGCTGTACGAGTTATCCATTGCAGGATTCAGTGAAGTTCTCTTAAGGGAGGAAGAAGGTGGTAATAGAGAATACATTGATCAAGCGATTTTACTACAAAAATTCAGCAAGAGTATGGGTTTTATGGCAATGGTACAGCTAGTTTCGAACTGTATTTTGCTTGTCGGTACTGTTGTCTTGCTTATTCTCATGTTCCATTCCTTATCTTCTCCATCGAAAAATTGGAAAATTTACACGGCCAAAAAATACTCCGTGGTGATGTTAACTTTAATCTCCTTCATCGCGGTTCTTGATGGTTTCCTTGTACTGTCCTTCACACATCAATTTTATGTTAGGTTGCTACAGTTGAGTTCTGCAATTGGAATTGCAGATGTTAGTATCAACAATGGATTCTATTTGCTGTGGGTCTTGTTTATTGCCCAGATCGCTGTTACAAGCCTTGTGATTTATGTTGCAAACTGCTTTAGAAAGAAACCATTTTGAAGTTTACGAATCTTATGAAATGCATGTATGAAATTAAAATATGACTTGAGTAGATCAAGCTTCAGTAGTCGGCTATGTACTCGGGATCTCACTTTTCAGGGGGGGCGGAGCATTCTAACCCCTGACACCGATTTACCCCTTCCTTGTGTCTCCCAGGTTGCCGGATTGCCGGCGAGTAAAACTGTTAGGTGTGGAGTAATCGGCACTGCCCTTTCAAGAAATCACCGAGATCATACAGGAAATTCGGCAGCACCGCCTTCATTATGAAATGAGAAAAAAGTGTGACAGACATGTAAGAGAGAAAAAGCCTCCATTGATCTGGTTGCGCGCCCGCATAAATTTGTGTCACAACCAAAGTGGCTGGCTCTAAATTTAGCGCATCAGGCAAAAGCCCGCCATGCTCTGGTGTACACCGTTTTATCGCTTTGAGGAGGTTTGAAACTGGATAAATAGTGCGTGTGATCCGGGTGCCTGTTCCTTTATTGTAGGATTAGGTGCCGGTATACACAAACGTCCACAAACACAATGGTTTCTTGCTTCAGAGTATGCGTCGTTGGGTTACCTCTCCTACTTTCAATCGCTACTATTGTTCTCAGTGCCTTGGCCATCGCAGGTCAGGCTAAGAATGCTAATCCAATCAACAATATATATATGTTCCAACTGAATCTCACAGAAGCTACGTCAAGTTTCGAGTCTTCGTTATCTTCTTCCTATGATCTTTCCTCCTTGGGCCTCAGTGATATCTACACATTCGGTATGTGGGGTTACTGTAAGGGTTCCTCAAACACTGATGGCAGCTACGACGTCACATCCTGCTCTAGTGCCAAGGCAATGTATCTCTTTGATCCTGTCTCTACTTTAGAGGACGATTTGGGAAGTTCAGACATAACTGTCCCAGACTCAATCACCAATTACATCAGCACAGCTCAGACAGTATCTAAGGTCATCTTCATCACAGGTCTTATTGGTGTATGTGGTGCTTTTGTAACAGGTGTATTGACAATAATATCTTTTGCTTCACATATTATTTCTTGTTTGGCCATGGTTGTTGGTATTATCAGTTTCTTGGGTACAATGATCTGTGCTGCTGCCTCCACCGGTATGTTCTCAATTATCGCTAAATACTTTAACGATGACTTTGATACATATGGTATCGATGCTGGATTGGGTAATAAGTGGTTCTATGCATTCATCTGGTCTGCTGCCGCTTGTTCCATGATTGCAGCTTTCTTGAACTTCCTGGCTATTTGCTGTGGTCGTACATCAAAATCTAAGAGCATCGAGCCACATATGGAATACCACGAGAAGCATTCCAGCTCTGACTCCGAGTGAGCCTCTGAGTATCACATGAGAGTTTCACATATATGACGTGGCTCCCAAAGAAAAAAAAACTATAACAAAATATTCTTCTCCACTTTCTTCGATACGGTTTTATTTTGGGAGACGTTTCTCTCCCGACTATTATTTTTATTTTGTCATGAATCATTCGTTTCTTCTTTATTTTATGGGTTTATTACAGGTTTCTTTATTATTTTAAAAAGCAGTTAGGTTTTTTTTTTTATATATCTACAAGTGTAGCTAATGGTCATGGGTCTTAATTAAATATCTGTGAATAATTATTCAAATGGCAATGACCGCATCATCTGGCTTGTAAATGACTCTCCAGTTGAAAGAGTTGATCATTTCAGCATTCAAACCATTAATACATGAATCATCTAAAATCAAATTCGAGTTAAAGCCGAGCCATGAGCCCCAAAGTGCTCTGTTAGTGGTACCACCAAGACTATTAGGACCAGTAGGAATTCCAATGTTGATGTCTGCTGTTTCTCCAAGTTTGGTCTTACCGGACTCATCAAACCTCACCTTACCAGCGAGATTCACTATGAAAGTATTCGTTCCTGGGATACTGTGATAATCAAGGGAGGTGACATTATGTTGAGTCAATGGGAACTTGGCCCAGTATTGTTGGAATGCGGCCTTGCCGCCAATAGGATTACCGTTAAGAATGACGGGAGATGTATGTTTCAGTTGTGGTAGGATCTCATTGCAGTATGCATCCAGTGGATAAGATGGTGTGTATGGCTTGTCCAGTGTCAAAAACAGATCCTTAATAAGCTTCTCCAGTCGTGATCCTAATAGTTATTTAGTTAGTTATGATGTAATCAAGGCTGGTGGTTGAAATATAGAATTAGCTTACCTTGGTCTGACATTGTGATTCAATTATAAGTGTATAAGAGTGTGTTTGATTATACCTATGGGATATTATTGGAAACCAAAAGTCGGGAGTTAATGCGTAAGACAAAATCGATATAGCAGTATCGTTTAACTCGAGAGATGCCCCCCGTCTCGAGCTCTACGGAAAAATTCGCGAAAAATTCGAATAAACATCCCAATATGGAAATCATTTTACATCCGGACATCTCGATTCAACATTTCTGGTATTAATCTTATTCAAAAATAGCTTAATTTGTGATATTCCTTATGTTTTTTGGTTCGTTAGATGTAATTTCTTCTAAAGTTTATAGTGGGATACTTGAAACCCTTTAAATCCTTCAATTTGGAGGTGAAGAAATTTTTTTGGTAACATAGCTTACATGTGATCTTTTAAGATACAGAAACGGACTCGCTAATTTTAGTGAGATTTTCGAAAAGCCGAAAAAAAAGTGTCTTTTATGGACCAAAAAAGATCTCAAGATAATACTAAAAATATTAGAAGTACAATCAACAAAAAAAAATAAAGATAATAGGTGATTTATCTCGATTTAGAGCTATTTAACCGGTTTCCCCACAGTTTACCTGCGATCTTGACTCCTCCTATTATTACCGCGAATTTGACTCCTGCTGCTGTCTGCACTGACTCGGGAGCGCAATCAGTGCGCTAAGGACCACTGCAGGAGTCAAAACCCACTTTTAAGGGAGAACATAAATAAAAACTGGCTAAATCCCTCCAGTTTTCCTTTCCTCCAAACTAACAGAACTTCATCTTTCAATTTGGACTGTTGAGACTTAGGTATACATATACACACATCTATTGCAATGTTGAGACGCGCTTACTCCACATCTGCAGCCCAGCTGCTTAAGACTCCACTCTACGATTTACATGTCTCTCTAGGAGGTGATATGGTCGAGTTTGCTGGATATGCTATGCCAGTATTGTACAAGGGTCATTCCCATATTGAATCTCATTTGTGGACACGTTCCCATGCTGGTTTGTTTGATGTCAGTCATATGCTACAGCAAAAGATCAAGGGTGATGACGTTGTGCCATTCTTGGAGAAGATTACACCAACTGATTTCAAGGCATTGGGCGAGTGGAGTTCCCAGCTGAGTGTTTTGCTTAATGAAGAGGGTGGAATTGTTGATGATACAATGGTGACTAAGCACCAAGATAACAAAAACTTTTACATTGTTACCAATGCCGGAACCAGAGAGAAGGATCTTGCTTTCTTCAAGAAAATGAGCGATGGCTTTGATGTCAAGTTTGAGCACGTTGACACCACATTACTTGCCCTCCAAGGACCAAGTGCAGCCAAGGTGTTACAGAAGTTCACCAAGACTGATTTATCCAAGATCTATTTTGGTAATGCTTCTTACATCAACGTGCCATCTTTCAACAATGCTGAATTGCATTTGGCCAGAGGTGGTTACACAGGTGAGGATGGATTTGAGATCTCTATTCCAAATGAGATTGCTGTTGATCTCACACAAGCACTGTTGGAGGATCCAGAACTGAAACCAATTGGTCTTGCTGCTAGAGATTCGTTGAGACTAGAGGCTGGTATGTGCTTGTACGGCCACGATCTGAACGACAACATTACCCCAGTAGAAGGTTCTTTGGCTTGGGTTATTTCCAAGTCTAGAAGAAACCCAGATGCTGGATTCAATGGATCGTCCAAGATTTTGGCTCAGCTGGCCGACAGAAAGCTTGTTAAGCAGCAGAGAGTTGGATTCCAGATGAAGGGTCCTGCTGCTAGAGAAGGATCTGAAATCTTTGACTTTGAGGATAAGAGTAAAAAGATTGGTATTGTAACATCTGGATCTGCTTCTCCATCAATGGAGGGAAGATGGAATATCGGCCAGGCTTATCTCGATAGAGGATACCACAAATCTGGAACCAAGGTCTTGATTAACATTAGAAACAAACTAAGAGAGGCTGTTGTGGCCAAACAGCCATTTGTCCAACCTAGCTACTACAGAAAGCCATGATAAAACATACACAAACTAATAAAAGGATGAGCTTAATAATTTACCGTAACATAAAATCGACTATAGCTACGACTTTACTTGAAATTCAAGAAGATGTATATGTACCACTATTTAATCGGGCCAGGGCCACCTGACCAATGTGGCGCGTACCTGAATTCGCGCGCTGGCCAACCAAAGCTCGCCGTTGAGTTTCGCGGCCAAAAAGTCTTCGAAAAAGTGGAAAAAACCCCCTTGGGAGCCGTGTTAACTAGAGGTTTAGGAAGTACAACAACGTATAGCGAAGATGTTCAGACTCGGTGTTAACGCTGCTCGTCCAGCTGTCGCTCAGGCCAGGTAAGTTCTCTTGTTTTTTTTGCGTTTTGCCCTTTCCTGGCTGTCATGCTGTGCACCAATAAGTGATGGCCAACAAGCACAATGGGGTGTCGAGGACCCCACTGGCAGCCATAATCATCATTTACAAGGCCAATTTCAATACAAAAGATATGATGATTTGGACACCACATACATTACACTTTTATTCTGAGCTATATATGATCAATTGATACACAAAACACGCTTATTCAATACTCAATTTCAATTTCAATGACAACAGTGTTATACGGCAAGCTGGGTGTTTCCTTGTTTTGGACGCGACCACCACCGTCAACAGTCAGCAGAACCGCACTTGCCACTATCAATTGGCGTACGAATTGTTTGTTATGAGTGCATTACTCCCATCAGTGAATATGACATATGCCTCCAGTATCATCAAATGCCAGCCAGCTGTCCAGGAGCAATATCGCATGGTCACATCCCCAGGACCACCCATCCATGATCCAGTATACTAACAGTATTTCAATAGAAACTATGCCACCTTGCGTGAGATTGAGATGCGTCTCAAGTCTACCAAGAACATTGAGAAGATTACCAAAACCATGAAGATTGTCGCTTCCACCAGATTGGGTAAGGCTGAGCGTGCCGTTAAGACCGCCCGTGTCTACGGTGCTGCTGACAAGGAGGTCTACTCTCACGCCGAGACTGCTTCTTTGGAGAAGGAGGAGGCTAAGCACCTTTTGATCGTCTGTTCTTCTGACAAGGGTCTCTGTGGTTCTATCCACTCCCAGGTTGCCAAGAACGCCAGACTCAGAATTGCTGAGTTGGGTGGTAATGCCGATGTTGTTACCATTGGTGACAAGTCCAGAACCCAGATCAACAGAACCAACCCAGAGAACTTGGTCCTTGCCTTCAACGGTATTGGTAAGGAGCCACCAACATTCAACGAGGTTGCTTTGATTGCTGACGAGATCTCAAAGTTGCAGAAGGAGTACTCCTCTATCGAGATCATCTACAACAAGGCCATCTCCGGTGTCTCTTTCGAGTCCACCAGAGCTGCTGTCTTTGACGCTGAGTCCATTCAGGAGTCTCCATTGCTCTCACAGTATGAGGTTGATGAGGACGCCAAGGTCCCAGCTACCCTTGCTGAGTTCTCTCTTGCTAACGGTATCTACGCCGCTTTGGCTGACGGTTACTCTGCCGAGATCTCCGCCAGAAGAAACGCCATGGACAATGCTTCCAAGAACGCCGGTGAGATGATCGGTAAGTTCTCCATTCTTTACAACAGAACCAGACAGGCTGTCATTACCAACGAGTTGGTGGACATTGTCACTGGTGCCTCCTCCTTGGAGTAAGCAGCAGGCTAGCCCGTGCTCTATCACAACACATTGAATATGAACTAGAAAATGATTACCTTTTACATTCCACACAATCTAACGCTTATAGGTTTTACCCAGCTTGTAGTGAGGGCCTCCTGGCTTAGCCGGCCCCTTGTTAAAGTGCACCTGCCACACAGGGCTTTTTGTTAAAGCGCGCCACTGGCACAGGGGTTCATAAAGTAACTCAGTGCACCCGTATTTATTATAAAAGGGCAATAATTGATAAGCATGAAGGCCTCCTACACATTGAGGGAGAAGGTTTCCATACCGAAGTCGGCATACCCAACCATGTACCGAGACTTTGACGCCTCATTGGGTAGCATAGACGACATGGAGGGTGACATCTCAAACATGGCTAGAGACACAACAATGACACATGATGACGAATCGTTCGCCAGCGATGATTCTTCTTTCGATGATATGCTAGGTAGACGATACTCAGAACCTTCATCTCCATTATCAACATCTCGGAAGGCCTCACTACAAACTTCCAATTCCCCCAGGGGACATCTATTTCAGCTCAAACAATCCCAGGCTCCGGTTTACTTATCGTATCCAGCCTCCACAGATTCAGAGTCAGCACATATTGATAACTATGGTCGAGTCGAATATGAACTTGCTACAAAAGAGAAAGCGATGGTTGTTATACTACCAAATTCTAGAGGACTAAGTACTAACAACAAGAAGTTAGCTGATGCCTATTCAACTCGTACAGGTTGTGTAACTGCATTGTTAGATGTATACTTCAACGATCCATTACCTGACATTCCCATAGAAGATCCAACAGAACAGAATACTGGATTCATAGCCAAATTCAAGAGTCTCACTGTGGATCTTGCCACTTCCGTTCAGAGAAACTATTGGTTGCAGAGTCATAGCGTGTTTGGTGTGTTTGACGAAACAGAGAAAAGATTCCAATCTACTACCGAATGGGTATCTGTAAAACAGGCAATTGATGAACTTTTAACGACTCACTCAGTGCAAAGTGCAGTGATACTTGGATTTTCCTTTGGTGCTAATGCTGCAGCTCGTGTTGCTATTGAAGAGAAACATAAAGAAGATGAAAACGACATTATTAAAGGTGTTGTTTTAGTACATCCTATTTACATGCCTATGGAAGTATCCACTGTGGTTAGATTACCTACACACTTGATCATGGGTAACGAAGACACTTTTTACTCAAAGGAGGATTTAAGCAGATTTGAGGCAGATTTGAAGGCAAGAAAGGATAGATACAACTTCAAATACTCACAGATGAAGACCAAAGCAGATACCCCACATGGATTTGCTATTGCTGGAGACTATCCGCCTATGAAGCTTGGTGAATTACCTTCAAAGACATGTCAGAAGATTACAAAATGGGTACTAGAGAGAATTTGACTTCATTTCCATTTGTCATATAGATGAGTTACATATTACCAGCTCAACGTTTCAGACTTTTGGATCGACATCCACAATACTTTGATTTAAGTCTCTAAGATACAAGGTGATAATACCAACGGCCACAATTGACAAAAATGTAAATGGGGTCCATGTTAGTGCTGATGCTTTCGTACCGACGTGTGCTTGAAGGATACCCATACTGGCTTTCTGAACAAGAATCTTACCAGCGTCAGCAGCAACATGAGACCACATAGCGCCAAGTCCCCATAAAAGCACCAACACCGGGGATAAAACGAGGTTGAACTTGTGCAATATGTGTTTACCTGGAAGCCCAGGTACGATCACATACAAAAGTGTCAAGAACTGTATAATAGTAAACACTATAGTGGCTATAAGGATGTATGGGTGAACTATATCATCACTGAATTCAGAGGCAAGGGAAATGATATCAATTGAGGTGGAACTGGAGTTTGAGTTCACAGTGTAAACACTCACGGAGGAGACAGCACTGAAAGTTGATAGGTCATTTTTCGATGAACACGTAAGCTCATCACCAACCTCCACACAGAGTGACAAATAACCTGTGCGAACCACCATGTCTTCGTAACCGGTAAGATTCTTTGAAGCGTATGATTTCTCAATGAGGGGGAAGATGGCAGAAGACTTGTTATAGCTGTAATGGATCAAGAATATGGATGAGTACGCGGACCCCGTGGTAGTGCAGCCGAGCAACAGGAAAGCCAGTAAGAAGATGGTAATAAAGAGTAACACAAGCATCAATATGCGAGGCATACGTTTAAAACAGAACCAAGCAGCTGTGAGCATCATTTTGTTGGTTTTGATCTATGGGTTTTATGTCTGTGGTAGAGGAAAGAAACGTAGGTGAGTATCTACGCCATTTTAGCGGGGGATAATCGAACTTATATAATCCCAAGACATTGTTTACAGGCTGAAAGAGATTTGTAGCAGATTCGTTCAGCTTTTATTACATCGTTTGAGAGATGTTTCATGTTCACGTGAACACTAAAAAACGCTCTCTGACGTGCCGCGCTCGGGTTGACACAACTGATTTACGATGCGGTGATGACACAGAGGGAGGGTTGCTGAGCTACTCAAAAGTGGGTTTGACAGAGTGAATATTATACAATTGAGATATATATATGATTGCTTCTGCTATATAACACTTCCAGTTGTTTAAGGGGGGGAAATCATAGTCTTTCTAAAGCCCTTTTAATCGCAGGAACCACCTGCTTTCTGCTTGCTTTAACATTCAATTGGTCATAGATGAAAAGATCGGTCGATGATTGATTTTGAAGTTTTAGTTCGAGTTCTTCATTTAATGCACTTTCCCTTGCAAGTTTCATTAACAAGGCATCTGAATCATCTTTCTCAATTGTGCAAATCTCTCTTGAGAATACACCATCTTTCTCAAATGATGTCATGACAACCAGTACATCAAGAGACAATTGATTGAGATAATTTTCCATTTGTTCTTTAAAATCTTTGTGTTCTTTTAGTAACCATTCAAATGGTTTAACACATGCACTGAAACCGACTTTCTTGTCGATCTCTGCACTACCAACTCCAAACTCAAAGAACTTGTAATCCTTAGCTAAAATCTCTATTGCACTTAATCCTGTTATATCTTCCTTTGCATCCTGCAACTCTTTAAACCATAACCCGAATTGTGTCTGTTGTATAAAATCTTGATATAGATTTGATGCTTCAATATCTGGTTTCTCTACTCTTGAAGTTAAATTCCTCGTATCGATCACCAATGGAGCGAGAAGCAGTTTAACAAGATCATTATCGAGAGAAGCACCACGAGCAGTCCAATAGTTAGCAATAAGACAAGAACAACTTCCAGCTTTTTCAATGATTCTTGGAGTTGCATCTTTGAAAAGAGCTTCATCTTCATGGTGGTCAATGATTCCAGTTATTGGTACCGATACCTCTGCTATTTTACCCTGTGGGGAATTATGATCCACGAGTACTAGTTCTTTAGGCTTTAAAGAAGGTAAATCGTCAACAAAGTATAACTGATTCGCATCAACACCTGTACTGGAAAGAGCATGAATTATATCCTTTCTGGCACAAAGATCTTCTCTTTTAAAATTCATTATAGGCACCAAAATTCTCTGGGGATCAACCTGATGGGAGAAGTATGCATAAGAGATGGCACATACAACTGAGTCCAAATCTCCTGATTGATTACCGGAAACAAGTCCATACTCCCTTGACGAGAGTAACTGTCTCAATTGCTTAAGAAACGTATTAATCTTCGACATAATGACGCTTTTATACCGTTCTGCCTATAAAATGGTAAAGAAGCTGATACTTTCATCAAATCGTTTTCGCACAGAGATGGATCGCGCCACGCTTTTGAAAGCTCTTTAACAAATTAAACCACACACACACACACCGTTTTATATCAGTTATAAGAGAAACCAAAATTAAGTATGTCAGCTATTCTTCCAGCAATCAACCTTTATACATGGGCTTTCACCTGGGGTGGTACGGGTTACTACTCTTATGTTGCCTCTCCAATTGCCTTCAAGACTTTGCCTCGTAAGGAGTTTGGTGCTCTTCAGAACAAGGTCTTCCCCCACTTCTTCCTTCTCCAGGCATTGGCTCCAGTTGTCATTGGTGCTACTGCGCCATTTGCATTGAGTAGTGGTGCATTGGCTGCTCTTGGTGTTGCTGTTGTAGGTGGTGCCGCAAACAAATGGTGGTTACTTCCTGTTACGAAGAAGATCAAAGAGGACAGATTTGCCCTTGAAGATGCTGGATTAACAGGTTCTGAAGAACATCAAAGACTCACAAAGCAGTTCGGTAAGATGCATGGTGTTTCTCTCGGATTCAACATGTTGAATTTCCTTGCTTTGACCGGTTATGGATTCTTCCTCGTTAAAGGTTTCATTCGTTATGTTCCAAAATGAATCCTCAAATCATGTAAATAGATTTATAATATGAATTACAAATGACTTTATGATAATCCTTTACCCTTTATTTTTAAATATATATAAGGAAAAAGCGATTCTAACAAGGATTGCATATGTACATAAAAAAGAGAACAAACAAGATAATAAAAAAAATAATAATAATAGAAAAAAAATGAATGTGTGTGGAGAGAAGAGAGGTCTAATTGTGTTTTATTTTTGTTGGTGGAGAGGGAGCCCATGGGTATTTCAAAAGACCACGCCCACCTACTTGAGGTTAAAAGTTTCCTGTGATCAAATCATTACCTCGAGATAAACTTGGTTTTGTTGTTTTTTTTCTTTTATTGTAGTTGTATAAGTCATTCATCAAGTCATAGCAAAAAAGTTCAAGTTTAAATTGAATTAATCCTGCTCCTCCTCGAGTTGCACAGAATCGCCTCCAAGGAAAGAAGCAATGCTGAGAGGTGGCTCAATGGCCATCATCATGATAATGTACTCGTAAATCTCCTGTGGAACAGACTTCTGGTAGACACCCAAAATGTCAGTTGGGTTTGGATACACGGCAAGGGCTCTGTAGAAGTACAATGCAGACTTGATCTCATTGCCTGGAATAGAGGCAAACTGCTCTCCCATAGTGACCTGAGTCATGAAGTACTGCTCCTTCTCAGCAACATCGGTTGGGATTGGGTCCTCGGCCAAAGACTTGGTAAGGAGCTCCTTAACTTGAACAGCCATAACTTGCTTGGCCTGAGACTCAGCACGTTGAGACTCCTTCTGCTGCTGCTTCTTAGACTTTCTCAGCTGTTTTCTGAAAGTGGCATTGTTACGACGAGAGTAATCAAAGTAAACGGCGTAACCGACGGCAACAGTGGCCACTGTGGCAAAGATTGCGGTGAATTTAGACATTGTTTGATTGATTTGTGGAATCGAAGGGGAACGAAAAGTCTTAAACAAGAGAGTTTCGTTTTTACTTTACTACCTGTTCACCTTTGTCGCTTCCAATTGCGCGCAGATCGGCGTCCACTCAAATTTTTCAGTCCGCGAAAAAAGGTTATGTGCCCTTTACAACGCACTAACAAAAATTGATCCCTCACCTCATCTCTCTCTCTTTCTCTTGTAAATTCACGTTAAAAACTCGAGTAAAGAAGAGGTTAAGATGGTACGTTCCCATTTGAAAGATGCATTTTGAGGTTGCTGGTACTAACAATGTAAAAGGCTAAAAGAACACAGCTCAGATCGAAGGTCTCCAAGGCTGGAACAAGAAGTAACAAATCAGTGGCAGAAGACTTACCAGAAGATCCACAAGCTTTCCTTCACGCTTATAAAGAGTCAAAGAAGGAAAAATTGGTTTCCAAGCGTTCTCAGTTTATCAAGAAAATTTCAAATGATGATGGTATATCTAAATCTGCTTTGCGCAGACGTAAACGTAAACAAAATGATGATTTGAAGCCAAAGATGCAAGACTTACTTGAAACATTGGAACAAGAAGTCGGCCCTGCAACTATCAACATTGTGGATTCCAAAGAATACATAGCATCAACAAAGGTCAATAAGAACAAACCAAGTACAAAGACGAAAAAGGGTATTAAGATCGTTGAAGATATGGAACGACAGAGATTTGGAGCTGTATTGAAAGATGCAGCCTTCAAGAAGTCTCCATTCCAGGCTTTGAAAGAGAGTATAGCAGCTAGAATCGCTGCAGAGAATGCTTCTAAATGATCCTAAAACATCCAAAAAAAAAAACAAAATCAGTAGGAATTAAGGTTGCATATGTACAATATAATAGAAATATCATGGGTTATGAAAATAATTGATGTAAGCAATTGACGAATAAAATCTTCAGATTTCAGTTATAGACCATTTGTTTTCTAGAATGCAAGGGAGGATACCAATTTTAATACCATGAAACAAAAATTTGATATGTGGTTTCGAACAACGGAAACTCCTCTTCAAATCCCTTATTTTGTATGTATTTCCTTCGCAGATGAGCCCTTGGGCACTTTGTCCATCCAAGGTATCCCTTTCAACTTCGTGGGAACTCTTACCGGTCTGAGCCATTGTATTTGCAAACTTGAAGTCCCTACCACCAGAACATGTGGCGAATATATCAGCTACACCTCCGCTTTACTCCGTGGATGAACTGGCCTTACAGTTTGGAAAGGACTTACGACCACAATTGATCATTTCCAAAAGTCCACGTCTTAGGATAGCGGCTTTGGCGTTACCCCCCCCGTTCTAAACCTTCCACAAATCCAACGCTAATAGCAATGATATTCTTCAGTGCTCTGGCAACTGATATCCCGGCAATACCTTCAATCACATGGACATGGAAGTAACACACTATGAAACTACCTTCAATCACATGGACATGGAAGTTGCTATGAAACGATGGGTATAGAGCAGTTGGGTCAACATCACCAGGAACATAGATGGTCGGAAGTGGATAAGTAATGGTGGTCTCAGAGAATCTCTGTTCAGCAACTCCTTGTGCTAAGTTGGCACCAGCAAGAACACCTTGGATAATATCCAGTAGGAGCTCAACTGTGCTGGCAGCGGGCCCGTAGATCAACATTACCTTTTAATTGTTCGAGAACTTTCTCCAGGTGATGATGAGGAATGTTAAATACTATTATATTCGCATCTTTCACTGTTGTAAGAAGATCAGGAACAGTGATGAGGTTTTTGGGAAGTTTAATGCCGGGGAGATACCTCTTGTTCATGTGCGCCGTCTTGATGATTTCTGATAGTTTACCACCTTCAAAGTCTTCCTTAAAGACTCACATGTTAACCTGTTTCTCAAAGAGTAATGTGTTTTATCGAGTATTCTCAGCTATGATCTTAGCGACAGTGGTACCCCCAATTGCCTGATCCAATAATGGCGACTTGGAAAGGTGGGTTATTGACGCCTAAATAAGATACCGATGCCTCTTCAGACATTGGTAAAGAATCAACTCTCTCCATCACACTGAATTGTAATAATCAGTGATCATAACTTTTGGAAATTTCACGTTTTTTGGCACTAGAAATACAATAAAAACCTCTCAGGTAACAAAAGAGAAAGCGCATGGTGCATGTACTGACAGCATATGATAAGCTCACGTGCTAGCATCTACCCGTATGGCGTTGGCAGACGGAGACTTCCTTTTTGGGCGGCGGACCCGAAAGGACCCCGCAATCGGTGAATGGTTCAAAGCTCGGGACGATGAGTTTATAAAAGCCACGATGAAGTTGAGCATCAATTCATATCTACTTTAACGGCAAAACAGAACAAACAGTTTACATCGATGGCACAAAGATACGAGAAGGACTCTGAGCTTATCAAATGGGCATATGAAAATCTTGCTGGTGTTCCAAAGGACTCGGATGACTATGAGAAGATGATCTCAGGTATGCATTATAACTGTTGGGCCACTGAGCTCAACATGGCACGTTTGATTCGTCATGAGCGTGCTCGTAAGTACAGTGACATCTCAATTGAAGGCAAGACAGAGAAGGAGTTCATGGACGAGAGATATGACTACTTGAAGACTATTTTTGGTAAGGTCGGTGAACGGGTTTATATGGAGCCTCCATTCAATGTTGATTACGGATTTAACGTTGCGCTTGGTGATGGATTCTATTCCAATTTCAATCTCACAATTCTTGATGGATCCATTGTGAAGTTTGGAAAGAATTGCATGATTGGTCCAAACGTCACCATAACATGTGCAACCCACCACCTTGACCCAGTGGAAAGATGCGAGAAAGGTAATGAGTGGTCCAGGGAGATTACCATCGGTGATAACGTGTGGATAGGATCAAGTGTCACCATTTGTCAAGGCTCTGTTATTGGAGACGGAGTGGTAATTGGTGCTAACACTGTTATTACGGCTTCGATGAATATCCCATCGAACTGTGTAGTTGTTGGAGCACCGGCTCGTATTGCCAAGAAACTAGATGGATTTGTAGAGCCTTAATAGAAGTTTTTGGTTTTTGTTAACGTTTGAGCTTACTCAAGAGATATGTGTAGAAACTCTGGAAAATTTTAAACGACTCTCCATACTGGAAGTGTATCATATCTTGAGTTATGATAAATCTGTGGGGAGATTTCACCAATCTCTCTGGATGACGCCTATAGCTTCTTGACCACACATCACCGGGGACGTCAACAATCCATTCTTCAACATATGAACCAAATTCCGGAGTTTGTTTAATTCTAGTTTCAGGAAGTTGTATCAATATATCTTTCACCCCGGGGAGATCGAACCTACCTTCTTTTACAGTCAGAGGTACATTCTTGAAAGACTTATCGGCAGCATACACCATAGGGTGCGAATGACCCTGAGACCACAATAACACCCATCTTCGCGTCATACCCAATTGATAGGTTTCCACATGAAAGTTAGTCACTTTTGATTCTATTAAGTACTCAATCAGCTCTTGTACGGATGATCTCATACCAACTAATGAACTGAACAGCGTTGAAGATGATTTTTTAGTCACTTTGCTTAGGGATGAATCAATCAACTTTTTAACAAATGCAACTTCTCCTCCTTCACACACGAGTTCAGACCAGGTCCCAACAACAGATTGTCTTTGTAAATCCTCTTTATTTTCTGATTTTTTTGTCATGTCTTCAACGGAAGTATAAAATGGGGGATTACAAATGGTGAAGTCAAATCCTTCCTCATCATCAATGATACCGTCTCCTTCAACAATTTTTACATCCTTCTCCAAACCATTCTTTTTAACAATCTCAGAAGCATGTTTCAAAGTGTTTAGATCGATATCAACACCCACCATCTTCCAATTCTTTACCCGATTGCAAAGTATGGCATAAACCGCATATGCACCGGTACCAATATCCAATCCTCTAATATCTTCCCTCATATCACCAGATTCTTTCAGCAATCTACCAATAATATTCACATACTCCAAGCGGGATGGTAAAGCAGGTACCAAATTTCCTTCTAGTATATCCACATCAATATTGTAATATTCTTTGAATAGCGCCATTGTCAATGCACATTGTCCTTTGTATGAAAAATCATACTTCCCTTGGTCATTTAGATATTCTCCTAAATATTCATATTTTTCAGCCAATCCCTTAAAGTCATCCATATTTTCCTTTTAAGCAAGGGTCCATTGAGTTATTCAAGATTCAAATCTGTTTTCCACATTATGTAATCTCATCGCTAGTTTTAGGGGCAATTCCTTTGTGTCAATTTTTTTTTTTGGGAATTGCGCCGCAGGTTAAATAAATTATACGCCTATTGTCCACAAAACGTCATTCGCGTGATATCCATTTCCGCCACTTCGTGACAACTTAAACTTCTTATCCCAGTTCCTGACATTACCTAATTGAGCATATACCGTATGCTTTAAGCTTTTTTAAATTAGCTCTCCCCCCACTGTCAACTTCTATAGTCCAGCTACTTTTCGCAATGATCTGCATGAGGAGAGTGGTTTAGGGGATCCGTCTCCATACTTTGAAAAACAAACTTAGTTGAGAGTCAGACTATAATCCATAGCAATAGAGTGTAAAAAGGACAAGGCTGATCACCTTGTTTAAAGCGATGTGTCATGTAACCAGGTTTATTTAGCTTCAGACTGTTAATCATCTCAAAGATACTAGTGGAATGTCATAGGTTCTAAGCGCATTATATATGATTAACAGATTGAGAAGATTCCGAGCTGTATACAACTGTGGATCAACTGCATTACAATAAATTAAGGTATTGCGGAGTTAAAGCTTTATTTTGATTGTAGCTTATATCAGTTTTCTTCTTCCGGCCGATAACTTTGACTTGAAAGATTACGACACATGGAAGCCATTGAGCAATAAACTCCGGTCTATAAATTGCATTGGAATATGCAGGACACCAGTGTTTTTCTTTTTTTTCTTTTTAGATGTTATTTAACCATTGGCTTGTGCAGTTGTGCATGCATATATAGTCTTTCATATCTGTGGTCAAGACCATTCTCCTAGACGGTATGGCGCTCCCGTCTGAAAATCTTTAGCCGAGCCGAGCCGGTTTACCGGATACTATAGATGAATGATTGGCGTTCTAGCTTCAATCTAGAATGTAACCCTTGTTTTAGTTAATTGGTAGCCTCTTTTCGTTAATGTTTAAGATTCAGATGTGTTATATATCCCCTGATAATGTCGAAGACGCGCATTACCCCTGTTAAATGCGCTCCCTCGGGAACCTTATGATCGAAATGTTTTATGGACGGCTATGTTTGTCCTTTTTTTTTTCATTTTATTTTTCAATGATCAAATCTGTCAAATGCAAAGTATACGTGAGAACGTTGGAGGGGTTTACTGCATAATCACCGTTACTTACTTTAAGTAACATCTATGATAAAGATATGCCGCCCTGATTATGCGGAGTGTCTGTTCTCTTTAAAATAAGCTAAGAGAGATCTATTGTTTTAATCATCAGGAACGTGAACTAATATTTTATAGAGTAAGTTCTGTGATTGATGTAGAGAATTTTTGTATGGTCTGCGTATTTTCGTTGTGCGATGTCAGTGATGGGTATTTGAGAGCCTCGACCTGTGAGATCTGGAACATGCACGCATTAACGGTGGGATCACGGGATTAGAATGACCACAACTTCTAAATGACTAAGCTTCAATAATCCCATGAAGATCTTTCTGGACTATTCATCCACATGCCTTGGGTGGGGTGAATTTATGTGAGCGTGGGTAGGGGGGGGGACGCTAAATTATCGATAAAGAGAGAGAGAGCGACAAAGATAGAGAGCTATGCAGTGCGCACTGAATTGGGTTTTAATATCAACTGATCATCTTGATTCTGTGGGGGGGGGAGGAGGAAATGGTTGCTCAGGAGGTGTTATATGATATTGATTAACTCAAAATCATATTAGTGCAGCATCGATAGCACGGGTCCCGGAGCAGTGCGCCTGGTAACCGTTGATTGTGTAAGGATTTATTGAGGATGTTGTGTTTTGAGTCTGCACGATTGTACCACTAGTACATAAAACAATGCCATAAATCGTGCCAATTTGCGCTAATATGCGGGCATATGCAAGAACTTGTCCAATTTTTCGTCGAAAATTGGCCCATATCTGCGACTCCGTGACAGGTTCGCCAGCGGCATATTTGCGCGATATGAACCAGTCTTGTTTGCAAAACGTTTCCCGAAACGAATGGATGGCGAAAAAAAAAAAGAAACCGAAGCTTTTCATACCAAGCTTTAAGCTGAGTCTTCTGTGGAGTAGCGACTCAAAATTGGAGTCGTTAATTTACCTTCCCCGTATATACTTGATTACTTCTTTGATATGTTTTTCATTGGGTACGGAATTAAATACGAAGACAATCACATATAATCTGTTACACAGTGCCCGCGTACACCAACCTGCCTTAACCGACCTCAAAATTGAAACGACAGCCTCGGCCCTCTTACCAAGGGGAACCCATTTTCGTTGTTAAAGATGCCCACGGACCAACATTTACAAAATGTTTGCGCCATTTGGCATAATATCAGCATAAAACGCAGCTAATAATTTTTTTTTCTAATTTAAATTTCCACAGCTTTCTCGAATTTTTGCGTTTTTTTTGCGTGTTTTTTTTTCGTTCTTTGGCAGGCCGAAAATTGCGCGCGCGCACACACTCACAGAAACTCACTTGGGCGGAAGAAGCGCTATTGGGGCAGTCCACACACCTTCTCGCTTTGCCAGCAAAGTCAAACAGAGAATTGGAAAACAACTACAGCAACAACGGGTTCGGGTTTACTTCCCTCAAATACGTATAAATTTTTTTTTTTGGCTGTAATATCACATCGGCCGATTTGTCTTTATTATCACTGGAAATCCCACCAGTTCACAAGACGAATCAGTTTCACAGACTTCTTTATTCTGCTTATCACAATCTTTCACCTTTTTGCACAGCATTCGGAAAAGGAATACAAGTTCAACAAGACATAAGTATATCCTACTCAGTGCTAAACAGTTCACCGGATTTTGCAATCAACAAGACTCATACAGATATCCGTACCGAGTTGCAATGACGGAAGCGTATTCCTTTCAGGATACAGATGCCCTGTTGGCATCCCTTTCAAGCTCTTCCGTTCCAACACTTTCTCCCTCCGATTTGGGCAACTTTAGTTCTAGTGGCAAAAGTTCCTCTTATGGACTTTCACCAGATGCTCAAAATATGTTTGGTATTGATAACTGGGAAGATCAACCCCAAGGAACAGATCCTAAAGAGATTGATGATTACCTCAACTTTGACCAGTCAAACCCCGCCGAGGTCATTACAAACGAATTTGAAGCGGATGATAGTGGGCTCAATACAAGACAAAGCTTGTCTGATGGTTCACCATTAAACTACACAAAGAATGACCAAAATTATGGTGACTTTGGAGATGGTGAATCGAGAAATATGTCCACTTTTGGTATTCCACTTATCAAAACAGAAGAGGAATCTTCTCCAGAATCTCATAGAACGTCTCCGCTGGGATTATCCTCATCCGGAAGCAAGATTACGAAACCTCAGAAAAAGGATAGATCATCACACAACGTTATTGAAAAGAAGTACAGAACGAATATCAACGACAAGATTGGTGCTTTGAGAGATGCCGTCCCCGCTTTGAGAATGGCAGCGGGCGATGTTGAAACTACAATCCACGACCTCGATGGTCTTCCGCCGGCTTCAAAGCTTAATAAAGGTGTCATCCTTACGAAAGCTACAGAGTATATCAAACATCTTGAGAGAAAGAATATGGCTTTATGTGCAGAGGCTCAACAGTTGAGACAGTTGCTTCAAGGTGGTACAGCACCTACACTCGGTCAACAACAGAGAAATCAAATGTTCCAACAGTTCCAACCACAGGGAGAGCCAATGTACCAATCGCCGTCTCAGCAACAGACTCAGGGATCCATGAACATGAACCAGTTCCAACCTGCCTCAGACTTCAATGGTCAGCCAATCAACATGGTCTCCGCTCAACCTCAGCAGTATCAAATGGGTGTCCCTGGTAAGGTTATTATGGGAGGTTTGGCCACCATGATGGGTCAACAGATGTTTGCTAATGACTTTGATTACCGTGGTTTGTCTGCATTCCCAATCTTAGGTTTGCCACAATTCCAGGTTTTCATTACCGTGACTAAAATTTTGTTACTCAGTTTCTCTATTCTTTACATCATCAACCCATCTCTTTTCTATAAGACAAAACCGGTTGATTCCAAACAATCAAAAGCAATCACCATGTCTATGTGGTATGAGTTGTTCAAAGAGTTGGTCTTTATCAAGGTTGACTCAAAGAAGACGATAGATGCTTCTGATGAAGAGATTAAGACAATGCTGAATCAAGAGTTACTTTCTGGGAAGAAAACTTCATATTCCTGTTTGTTCTATCAACTTCTTAAACTTCACAGATATACTCCATCGTTTGAGGTCTCATTTGGTAAATTGGTAATCGCCAAATTAATGCTTTCATTCTCTGACTTGTCAGCATTCATCAACTTGAACAGTGTCGTCGAAAAGAGTCTCCAAGAGATCTCCAACCAGAAGGTTTCCGATACAAGTCTCAGATACTTCTTCAAAGAGCTTCAAACACCCAATGGTAAATCTACTGAGGCTTTCAAGAGATTTGTTAACCTGATCTTGGATCTCCCAATTAACACGAATTGTACCAAGGGTGAGAGTGACAAAGGATATGCTTTGATTCTCCAGGATGACAGACTCACTTCTGATTATAAGAGTTTACTGGTCAGCTTGAGAGCCAATGAGTTATTCCGTGAGGTACTACTAAGGTACATTGGATTGACTTTCAATACAGACAAGATTGACAACACAGAGATGAAGGAGACTAAGAAGGACATTTGGGACTTGCTCAATTTGGCAGAACGTTTGTCTCCAGAAAGATCAGTGATTCAACTTCGTATCAAGATTTTCAAGTCTGTTCTCAACGAGAAATATGTTGACAATGTCCTCAAGCTTGTTAACCAGGAGGCCACAGCATCTACCGATACCTTGGTTCCTGAAGGCTCATCAACAGACACTTTGAAAGTGGACGAATACTCTGATGAAGAGATCTATGACTCCGATGCCGAGAACTCCCACGAGACCACCAATGAGGTTGTCGAGGCTGGAGAGACAGAACCTGAAGCCGATGACGAAGAAGCTATTTCTGATGATTCCACTCAGGGTCCAATTTCCAGAAGAGCATCTACAGAAGTAGATGAGAGATTCCAAAGGATATTTTCTAATGATTTATCCAATGCCCTCACTGCGGCATCTGTTTTAAAGTATATCCGCTTGAATCAACGTTTCGAGGCGAAGACTTTATTGAGACACATTAAAGCCAACAAGGATGATATTACTCTCTTGTCTTTCATTTCCATATTCAAAGTTATACAAAAGTATCCAAAGACGTGGCTTAAGGGTAACGAAAGTGAATCTATTGAACCACTTATTTGTCAATTGAGACTTTGGGTTGGTGACTCCATCAACAGAAGCTTTGATGAAGTTGACGATGAGGGTTTACAACTCAAGAGAGAAATCAGCGACCAATTGGTTGAAGCTGGTGTGTCTTTCAGTGAAGTTGATTAAATCGCATACCATATCCTTTATATTCTTCCCCTCTATTTTGATTTTGGCATGTGTTGTTTTCTGATATATAACTAGAGTGATCTTTGATTATACTTTTTTTTTATTTGTTTGTGTCTACACCGTTTTTCTTTTCTTATATTTCTTTTTTTTCCCCCTTTTATTTTATTTCATATTATTTTTGTGTGTTACCGTTAAGTGTCATACGGTGAAGTTTGAAAGCACTTAACAGTTTGGTCTTTTTTGTTCTTTCGAAGTTTCTTCTTTCTTTCTGATCTTTTGTTTTATGGTATATTGTACAAATTTGTTTCATGGTGACCGAAACTGCGAATCCGGGCGTTTAGTATTTTTATATTTATGATATATGTAAACGCAGTTTGAAATTAACGATATAGCTGTTGATCATAGTTCATCATGATTAACAACATTGTAGTTCTCTTGTTCTTGCTCTTGAACTAATTCTTCTGATGATTCATGCTCAGTATCAACAGAAAGCAAGTTTAGAACGCCATTTTCATCTCTTTGGAATTTCATAACAACTATATCAGTTGCATCACTAGCATCAAGTGAATTTTTCAATATATCCAATTGATCCTTATCTATCAAATCAATTTTCATAGTATCCTCCGTCTCATCATTTTGCTGAACTTCTTCACTTTTAGAATTTTGCGGGAAAATCAATTCAATGTTAGATGTTTCACCAATTAGATCATTTGATGATTGATTAGTGAAAAGAACCAATTGATTCTTTTCGTTATAACTAGCTTCAATGAATGTTGTACGTAGATAATTACCACGGAAGTCATAAACTTTTGTATGATATCTAAAGTTCATGGTTTTCTCCAAATGCTGGAAAGATTTGTTATCTATGAAATGCTTTGGGAACCATTCAATAAACGATTTTATAAGTCTTTGGAAAAAGTCCTGATCACCAAGAGTATCAATGATGATTGATGCTTTATTTTGCTTCTTACCCATGACTAATGAGTTATCTAGATGTACGAGCTCATAGTCTAAGACGTTGATTCTCTCCTTGTCATTAGTAATTTGATTTGTACTTCCAAGAGATGACTTGACAACTTTAGTACATGTGATTTCATTAAAGTTCTCCTCTCTTTGTTTCAACAGCTCATCATTACAAAGTGATGGAATTGCCACTTGAGCTTGATATTGACAAGTTCTAAACTCCTTAACGGAAAGTAAAGTAGGAGTGTTCTTTGTTGGATCACAAATGTATTGGATTTCCACAGTTCTTGGTCTTCCAGTGACATCACATATAGAACCATTGTCCATAGTACGTGATAAATAGAAAATGCCATTACCCTTCTTAGCTTCAAGTTTTGGAAAATCAATTCTCTTATTATGTCTTCCAAGTATGAACTTGTACGTTTCTGGTAATAGATATTTTGAAGGATCACCATTATATTGAGCAACTTCGCCTAAATGTGAAAAGACATAAGTCCAATAACCACTAACATAAAATAACAACCCATCTGTCAATTCTCTAGTGATATTTGTGGATAATGCATTAAGTCTTGAAGCTAATCCATCTTCCAGCACAGGCGTTTGATCATCTTGTTCTATTGGTGAAGGAATATGACAGATGTATTCATTACCGTCTTGACCAAGCATTGTCTCGTAGGTACCATTCTCTGTGGATTGTAGTAATGGCCATACTTCTGAATGTGTCAATTCCCTTGAAGCATCATACCGTACAACATACTATCAACATGTTAGTATACTAATCATAGGAAAGAGAGAGAGAGAGAGAGAAATGAACCTACTTTGGGCGTAGAGAAGAGATCTTCGTAGACACTAAATAGTGCAGATGCTCGTGACAAAAGAACAGCAAGCACAATAGTCGACTTCATTGCTTGCTTGTTCGTTCAAGTTTGAAAGAGAAGTTCCGGGGGGTTGTTGATAGCTGGCACTTTATACATACAAGTTCGCGGTACATAGAGTTCTCTTTCTCTTTCGTACCCATCAACGGTTGAAGAGGTGGAAAGCAGCAAAGGATGAAATCTCTATGTTCAGCTATTTTATTATTGGTGTTGGCATTAGCAGCCAATGCTGAGATGTTCAAGATCTTATCATTACAAGCTAAGAACCTGGAGACACAAAGAGTGGTGTCGATTGGACGACTAGAATACTCCAGTGAACCACCAGCGATCACCACAGTGGATGTACCAGAGACGATTGAGCTTGAGGATGGAAGTTACTGCCTTGGTGCTGAAATCCGTGGTTCATTCAAGTGCTATAACTTTGTTGATGTAAGTATCATCAATTGTGTCTTTATGTCTTAGCATCAGTATTACTAACATCATCAAAGAAACTGAAACTTCCACTACAATACACGTTGAAACTTGTGACAAAGCCAAACGGTGGACTTGTCTCCTTATACTACGTCGAGAGTGACGTTCCAGGTATCACAGTACAAACACAACAACTTAAACATGGACCTGAACCAATGCTTAAGAAGAGTACACCGGAGACTTCACAACCTGGACAACCTGGCTTGGAAGAAGAAGAAGAAGTAAGTTGAACACTGGACCCTACCCCCCCTCCTATAATGATAAGCATAAGAATACTAACAAGAAATAGCCAAAATCATTCATTCAAAAGTATTGGATGTATATTGTTCCATTCGTCTTGTTAATCTTGATGGCTCCTGGTGAGGATAGCCAAGGCGCACCAGCAAAATGAACTATTAGATAAATTGTGATTGTAATTGTTTAAATCTATGAAATGAATTAAGAAAACTATAAGAAATTCATAATTAAATAACACTTAAACTACGAATTTTGCTTCTTTAGTACTCTATCAATGTTTGTTTGGTCACGTGATATGGGCTTTGTGGGCTGGAGATCGCGGAAAGCGCGACCCGTTAATGACAAGTTAACGTGTCTCTCTCTCTCTCTCTCTCTCTGTCCTCTGCCATTGATACCTTTGATAAGAACAGGATAATTCACTATGGAACGTTTTGGATTTGGTAACAAAGCCCACCACAACAGACCTGCTCCTCCACCAGTGGGTCCTAAGAAAGAGCTCGCTACTGCTAATTGTCCAAACAATGCATTTGCCCTTGCGAATGTGGCCGCAGTGAACCCAGCCGATTTCCCCAGTGGAATCACAGTTGCCATCAATGATTTCTACGTCTTTACCACTCAAAGTTCACCAGAGATTGTGCCTGGAAGCATTGGTCTTAACGGTACACAACGTCTATGGGCTGGTCTTGCATTGGATGCTCCAATGACTGTCAGACAGTATAACATTCAAGAGACTGGTAAACAGTCATATGTGGGAACGTTGAACTTGGAGATATCATTCCGTTCTAGAAACAAGGCTGTATCCACACAATTCGATCAAGACGAATTGGCACAGGCCATCAAGGGGAAATTCCAATCACAGATCTTCACTCCAACCCAACTCTTTTTACTGGATTTCAAAGGGATTGTCTTTGAATTGCGTGTTCAAAGTATCCAGGTTGTTGATGTTACCGATTTAGAGAACAATGCTCCCGTGTCAACAGGTGTTGAGGCCAAGGGAATCTTGGTTAATCAGACATTGATCAATTTTTATAAAGGTCGTGACGGTTTAGTCAATTTGAAAGCTAGTACAACAAGACCAAGATCAGATGCTATCATTAGACCAGATTTCAAATTTGAGGATATGGGTGTTGGTGGTTTGGATAAAGAGTTTACTCAAATCTTTAGACGTGCTTTTGCATCTCGTATTTTCCCACCTGGTGTTGTGGAGAAATTAGGTATTTCCCATGTTAAAGGTCTTTTACTTTATGGTCCTCCAGGTACAGGTAAGACTTTAATTGCTAGAAGAATTGGTAAAATGCTTAATGCTAAAGAACCAAAAATTGTTAACGGTCCCGAAATTTTGTCTAAATACGTTGGTTCATCTGAAGAGAACATTAGAAATTTGTTTAAAGATGCTGAAAAGGAGTATAAGGATAAAGGTGAAGAATCATCATTACATATTATCATCTTTGATGAGTTGGATTCGGTTTTCAAACAGAGAGGTTCAAGAGGTGATGGTACCGGTGTTGGTGATAACGTTGTTAATCAGTTGTTGGCCAAAATGGACGGTGTTGATCAATTGAACAACATTCTTGTTATTGGTATGACCAATCGTCGTGATTTGATTGATAATGCCCTTTTGCGTCCTGGTCGTTTTGAAGTTCAAGTGGAAATCCATCTTCCAGATGAAGCCGGTCGTGTTCAAATCTTGGAAATTCAAACTAAAAAAATGAGAGAAAATAAGATGATGGCACCTGATGTTGATTTAAAAGAATTGGCTGCCTTATCCAAGAATTTTTCTGGTGCTGAAATTGAAGGTTTGGTTAAAAGTGCAACTTCATTTGCCATTAATCAAATGGTACAAATTGGTGATGGTAAGACAAATGTTAAACCAAAAGACATGTCCAATATTAAAGTCACTAGACGCGATTTCCTTGATGCCCTTGGTGAAGTTACACCTGCCTTTGGTGTAAATGAAGAAGATTTAAAGATGTGCTTGAAAGGTGGTGGTTTGATTAAATATTCTCATAGAGTTGATGGAATTTTAAGATCTGGTCAAAGTTATGTTAGACAAGTTAAGGAATCTGATACTACACAATTGGTATCATTGGCCATTCATGGCCCCCCAGGATCTGGTAAGACCGCATTGGCTGCTGCAATTGCATTAGCTTCCGAGTTCCCATTTGTAAGGCTCATTTCCCCAGAGGCGATGGTTGCCATGTCTGAGACAGCAAAGATCCAGTATTTGGATAATATGTTCCGTGATGCTTACAAATCTCCATTGAACGTTCTTGTTGTTGATTCTATTGAGACTATCATTGATTGGGTGCCAATTGGTCCACGTTTCTCAAACAACATATTGCAAGCATTGAAAGTGTACTTGAAGCGCAGACCACCACAGGATGGTCGTTTGTTAATTCTTACAACTACATCTTCCTACTCGTTATTGCAACAGTTGGATATATTGAGTTGCTTCACTAGTGATATCTCTGTACCTAACTTACAGAACTTGGACGAATTCAACAACGTGATGATTGAGAGAAACTTTATGGATGATGCTGGTCGTGTTTCCGTTCTAAACCAATTGGCCAGTCTTTCAAAGAACTTCAACGTTGGCGTGAAAACTGCACTTGCAAGCATTGAAAGAGCCAAATATGGTGATGACCCAGTTGAGGAACTTGTAGAGCTCATGTTACAGAAGTCTTAAATAAAAATGTCCTTCGTTATATTGTATTTTCTTATATGGTTGTAGATTGTGGGCCTTAGCATAGGCTAAGTTCGCGCGTTTGTGCCAAAATTTCGAAGGCGATGACATGTTCTGTTCTGCTTCATATATACAGCTTAGGCTGAAAACAATAACAGGTTAATATGAGGATAATATCCACTTTTATAGCGTATGTGGCTATATTGAGTGTGTTTCTCGGTCCAGTGAATGCATCTGTGCCATTGTTGATGTATTCTCATAAGTTGGTTCCAAAAGTTCAAAAATACGTTAATAACTTCAATCATTTACCATTCCCATTGGAAAGAGTCATTGAAGTATCACAAAAGTTAGTTGAACCATGTACATCAGATGCATATGTACTTGTGAATCAACCAGGAATCACAATTGATGACCTTCAGGATCCTTCTCTCTTTGTGTTCTTACGTACTTATATGTTCATGAGTTCAACGTTAGGAGTGATTCCTCGAGCTGAAGGGGTGCCTGATTACGATAAGTTATCTTCTATGATTCAAAGAAAGTGTAATGCTAAGGAGATAACCGTTCAAGGTTTTACTAAGATGGAACCATATATTGATAGTACAAAACGTGTGATAAGGATGGATTTCCCTGAGCTACCGACAGATCCAGAAAAGAGGAAAGAGGCCATAATGAAGGCCGATCTTTCACTCAAATTCACATTGAGAGAGTTGCCCTCACCTAACGTTGCCCTTATCTACACTTCATTAGAAGATAAAATGGTCAATAAGAATGATGAAAGAAGATGGGCTAAAATGGATATCTTTCCAGATGTTACTAAAGACGCTTCTAGATTGGATGAGTTTGAGAGAAATGAAAATGTGATTAAGGAGGAAAGATACTTCCCGGAGAAACGTACCAATCTCATTGATAAATCTTTGTATGAGGGATCAACATTAATTGATCCCGAGTTGATCGAAGACAATGAAATATTGATATTGGGTATATTCGTCTTAACAGCTGTATTTGCTACGTACCAATCAGTCTGCTTTATCCGTTGGTTATTGAAACCAAAGAAGGAAGTCAAAGAAAAGGAAACTAAAAAATCCAAATGAGTTGAAATGTATAGTGAGAATGTAAAGACCCCCCACCCCCACCCCCATACATCAAAACTTCGCGCGATCATAGGCATTGCCCCCTTTTTTTGTGTTTTTCTTACAAAGATAAAACACTTCAAAGAATTCGACCCCTCAAAAGGCCAGTAAGATTGTTAAGAGAATGTCATTTAGAGACTTAGACGTTGACTTGGAGTCTCAGAAACCCTTTTCAGACTCTCCAGAGTTTGATCGTGCTGCCGATGTGGCATCTAATACGTTATTGGATGTGAACAACCATTTGGCAAACATGGAGAAATTGGTTAAGTTATTAGAGTCTCGTACTACAAATTCCAAAGCCACCGAGAAGACGTGTGAGAAATGTACAAAGATCATTGAAACAACCACATTGCTATTCAAACAACTTGGTGAGCAATGTAAGGATTTGAATGACCGTGCTGAGACCGAGAACCCAGGACACGTCTTCACTAGAGATCGTGTGACAAGGGAAACTAAGCAAAGAATTAGAGAATTCCAAGAACTCCAAGAGAGATTTTCCATTGTGAACTCCGAGTTGAATGCACAGACTCGTGCTGCAATGGATGATGAAACAGAAGGGGGAACAACGGTGAATACTGATGATCAACCTAGAGATGAGATGGTATTAGTACAAGATGAGATTAACAACGAGGAGTTTGTATATCAACAATCACTCATTCGTGAGAGAGAAGAAGAGATTGCAAATATCGAACAAGGCATTCAAGAACTTAACGATATTTTCCAAGATTTAGGAAGTATCGTTCAAGAACAAGGTGCAATGGTTGATAACATTGAAACCAATATTTATACTGTTGGACAATCTACTCAAGCCGCTTCTACTGAATTAAGAAAAGCTTTAAGATATCAAAAGAATGCAGGAAAGACGAAATGTTACCTATTGACAATTATAGTTGTTGTTTTACTTGTTGTGATATTGGGGATTGTTGTATAACCTTACACTTTTGATGAATGATATTATGAATGATAATGCACTTTGTTTTTTTTTTTAATTGATAGACCAAACATTAACATAGCCATCATCGCCACCAGTGACGAGACTTTCAGCAGCTTCAGGACCGGCTTTGCACCACTGTACAGAGTTTGCTTCATAAACACCATGTGATAATTCACGAATAGCGATAATATCCCATTGACCATCCTTCTCTTCATAAACAGCTAACTTACCATCAGAACCAACACTAGCAATACGACCAGAGATGGCACTCCATGAGACAGAGTACACAGGCCTTGTATGAGCAAGTGGTAAAGTCGTTTCAAATTCCCATGCTTCATCACTAATATCAACACGCTTCCACACTCTTACAGTACAATCATCTGAACCACTAACCAATCTAGTACGACCTTCAACCTTCTCAAAGTCAGAACACCATACTGTCCCTTCATGTCCTGTCAATGTGGCAACACATGTCCAATCATCGTCATCATCCTCCTTCCACAATTTGATAGTGTCATCATAAGATGAAGAAGCGATCATGTGTTCCTCCGGATGCCAAACAACATGCTTAACATCTTGTGAATGATCCTGAAGTACACTAACACATTCAAATTCCTCATTGTTATCATCGGCCTCCCACACCCAGATACTCTTATCTCTCGAGCAGGATGCCAAGAAGTAACCGTCTTTACTCCATGAAACTCCCTTAACTTCATTTTCATGACCTTCAATGACGGCGAGTAAAGACCAGTCTTCACCAGTGGCGTCATAATCTTCATCTTCTTGACCCCAAATAGAGATCGTCGAGTCAAAGGATCCACATGCTAATGAGGGCAACTCACCAGTAGGCTTCCAAGCCACTGAGCGAATACTGCGCTTATGTGTATCATCGAGTTCCGCAACTTGAGAGAAGTTCAACAATGAGAAGATCTTACATGTCTTATCGGTGGATACCGTTGCAAGTAAGGGCAAACGTGGGTGTGTGGAAACGCTCCACACTTTATCAGAGTGGGCTTTGATCTGCTTCAATGGTGTGATCTCCACTGTCATTTTTAATCAAAACTCTTTCTCCTCTTCTATTTGCATTTGAAGGTTATAGAACCAACCCATAAGTGGGCGTAGCCCTTTATCACACCTGATAAAAAGCGCGGAAAATTCCTCGAGGGCTTCCCCGAGATCCACTACTTATTATACCGAGTGCTATACTGAGATAATTGTATTATGTGGAGACGATCTCTTATTAGTACGGTGAGAAGTTACTCATCGAATGCTTCTAAGAAAGATGGTATGAAAAAATTGGTAAATCGTGGTAATCAAGAGGTCAAACCGAAAGCTTATGCCCCACCTACTCCACCTATAAATCTTCATAATGAGGAACCATATGTACCAAAGACAAGACATGAAAGGGTATCATTTGAATATCCACAACAATCATCTGATACAAAGAAACCACCACAAAATTCACGCTCGAGAAGGTTCATGCCTGTTGTATTGTTATTAGGTGCTGCCGGATGGGGTATGTTCGCTTATAAGTACTTGACAGATGATACCCCATCTGAGTACCTTAGTCCAGATAAGTTTATCCCATTCATTATCACGAATAAAATGGATATTGATAAAGATCATTACTTTTTGGAACTTAAACCAAAATTTACCAATTGGAAATCTGACCCAAATCAATGTAAGATTTGGAATGGTAATAGATTATGGTCAGTTGAAGTTAAACAACCACAAATAATGGTTGTTAGAAGATATACACCATTACCTTTAGAACTTTATAATTCAGAATTTACAAATGAAAAATTAGTACGTATTCAAGATTCTGAAAATATGGCTGCTGGTGAAGGTAAATTGGTTTTCTACATTAAGAAATACGATCAAGGTGAGGTTGCTAGATGGATCCATAGGAAACCAATAGGTTCAGAAATTGAACTTAGAGGTCCTTATACTGAATTTGAATTCCCCAAAACACTTAATAACAATGAAGAGAGACCACAAATGCAAAATCTCCCTTCAAAAGTTCCATCAGATCCAACATTCCCATTGAAACCTGATAACTTGGCATTCTATGCTGCCGGTACAGGAATAGCACCAGCTCTTCAACTTTTATTAACAAAGAATCCATATAGAGGATTTGTTGACGTTTACTATTCTCATATCACTGAAGAAGAAGTTCCAATCCCAAAGATCATGTTTTTCTTGGAGAAACTAGATCGTGCGAGATTCACTCATCTTATCCAATCCAAAAAGCAAAAATTAACAAGTAAACATGTCAATTCTCCTTCAATATCTCATTATACAAAATATCTTAAAGCTTTAGAGAAATCTGAAACTCCAATTTTAAACACAGAGTTGAAAAAACACAGACTGGCTCTTGAACAAGCTGAAGAAACCCTTAAGCAAAAGAAGGAAAACCCTTCTTTGGCACTAGTTTGTGGACCAGATGGATACGTTGGATTTGTTGCAGGTAACAAACCTTATGATAAAGAAGGTCAAGGAGACATTGGTGGATTACTAAAACAGAAAGGATGGGGTAACAAAAACGTTTACAAATTATAAGAATTTTTTTTTACAACCCTGTTTCTTTGGGGGAGGAAAAAAAGGGGGTGGGAGCAGTAGAATTCTAGAATATGTACTGCTACTTGAAATTGAGTTGAATCTGTACATAAAAAACAAACTCTATAACAAGTTCTAAATCACATTGTTCGTAAATCCACCGGATATGATTGCTTTGCTATAGCGGAGTTTGCGATCCCTGTTTCAAACTTATCATTGGGACCAATATATACGTAACAGGCTAACGCCGCTCTCGACACAGGTTTTCACATGTGTAGATACAGCCAATTATTCCTTCAACAGCCAGGAAAATCATGAGTATTTCCGAAGAAAAAACCATACAAATCTCATATTCAGTTATGAATATTACATAGAGAAGCTATATTTGCCCTCTGTAGTGGATCCATAATGTATTGATATGATTGCTGTGCTTATATCGGAGAACACCGCTTTCTCTATACATGAGTGACCATCTTTAGTGGATGTTTCAAATCTACGAAATAGCAATGGAAATCAGATGCAACCTAAATACTTGCAGTATCATAATGCAATTCTATAGGAATTTTAAAGGAATAAAAAAATTATACAACATATGCAAAGACGTAAAATATACACAAATGAGAGTGTTATATCGAGAGTAATCCCATTAAAAAAAAGAGAGAAGGACATTACAATTCAATCCTTCATCTCTCTCCTGATTGGAATCTTTACACCTTGTGATGCAAAGACTCTGCCTAATGAAATACCATCAACGACACCAGGAAACTTTTTAGCGGAATACACTTTAAACGATTGACTGAATTTCTCCACAGTGGTGTTTGTTGCCAAATCTACCAATTTGAACTTGAGTTTGAAATCACCTTCAATACGAACACTTAAATCACTCAATACAAACCAAATTCCTCGTTGGTGATGCTCGTCATACAATTTCGCTCCATTAATAACAACACTCCCAATTAGGTTACGGGTGGGAATATCACCTAGGGACTCATCAGAATCAGAAGATGAATGTGTATGGCCCTGTGTTCTTGAATCTTCATCTTCTTGAGGATCCTGTAATTGTTCTGGCTTTTCATCTTGTTCGTCATTGTCATTGTCATTGTCATTTTTGTTATCATTTTTGGTGTCATTTTCGTTTAGTTTATCATTGTCATTGGACTCATCATCATTTTGTCTTGATCGTACTGGAGAACTTGCAAGTGATGCATCAGGTAATGAAGCATCCCCTATTAAGATGTTCTGGTTAAGTGTTAAATCTATTTTCTCGTCACTCGACCAAAGTTCAACAACCATGATTAACGTCGATATATCAACATGTTCAACGTTCATCTCCATTCGTGATGTTTTATCAAAGGCATGTACTTTTATGAATGCTGGGGGTGAGATTTGACGACGGTCTTTATCACCAAGACCACACATACGTGCTCGTACGGGCTGTTGCACGATTTCAATCTCAAAGGCAATAGATCCAGGTCGGCTTAAATCAGGTGGTGCGTCTGTTTGAAAAGTGTTAGAAAGAGCTTTAACTTGAACTCACCCATGCATATGTGTCCCAGGTCAATGTAGAGGCACATATACATGTACTAGATAGTATTACTTACTCATTTGTGGATGGTTTATGTGCTAGATGTTGAGATGAAATGCTTTGTAGGTAACAGAGAGTCGATCTGGAAATCCTAATGATGTCTGGTGGATAGTGCTAGTGCTGCTCTAGATATTTAAGTCTGAGTTCAGGAATATGGACTTTGAGGTCACGCTTTCTCCAGAGAAGCTAACCAAATTAGACTGAATGATGGGGGGGGGATAAAGTAAGAATCTGAAGCAATAGTAAGGAAGATGAATTATACCCACTAAGCACAAATAGTAAAAGATCAATGATGTACAAAAAACCAAAGAGAACAGAGAAATTTTTCAACGAAGCCAGAATACGGTTCCCGAGACGCGAGATGAAGTGCTGCGTGATGTGAGGTCTAGAAGAAGCTTTTGGCAGCAGGAAAGTGGGCGAAGGACCGATATCAAGAGCAGTCGCTGCCGGTGAGTAGTATGTGAGGAGAAGCCTCTATGCGTCTTTGTATGCGAGGGTGAAGGTACAAAAGGCCACGGGTATGTGTTCTGTAGTGTTGTTGTTTCAAAATATTGCTTTCGGGGTATTTTAGTCTTTCCACTTTGATTCAGTGTAAGACCAATGATTTGCCGAAGAGATGTCTTTTTGACTTTTCAACAATGATCAGTGTATAATTTGAGCTTCAGATATTGAATCAGATAGCAATCTTTCCGACTAGTTACCTAATACGGATGTTCTTTTTGGCCGGCCTTGGTACTGAGGAATTTGGACCAGGCGGTGGCTGCTCAGATCTGTGTAGTACGCAGGAGGGAGTATTTACGCCTTCAGAGGGGTGATTTTGAAGTGAAAGCCGAACAACTTTATACAACCAGTCACTGCTAGACTATAGCCCGCTCAATATTGATCAATGATATTGTCGTGACTGTCTAGTAATCTCTCAGGATAAACTTTAGTGTTTTCGTGAGGTGATCTTGGAAAATGTCTTTGTCTCCGATGGATCTGATTTCTCGTAACTAGTCTTGATAGTAACGATATGAAAATGGGATGTCAAATGTTGATTCAAAGGCAGATATGAGAGAAAAAGAAAATTGTTTTCTTGGTCAAATCCCGTTCAATTGGTAAAACTTGAACCTGTACTCTGATTGTTGATATCTGCCTGAGTCTTAAAAGCGGAGTGGAGCCTGATGTTGAGTTCGTCTTTGGACGCAACTGTAGCTGAAAGACAGGTGATGGATCACCAGGCAGGACGTTGAAGTTTACGGGAATTTGTGAGCTGTATGCTGCCTGCGCTATTAGAAATGAAGACTTCTGTAGCATGAGGGAGGAGTCCCAAATTATATACGTCGAAGACTCGAACTGTGAGAGAGCCCATAACCGGGTCTGGGAAATCAAGCCATGCACTTTCATGTGGGCAGACTGAACTGGGCCTGTGATTTACGCGGGTGAATGCGCTCCTGGGCGGATCTATGCATCCACAGGTATCCTACTCTCCGCCTCCACGCTCTAGTCCACGAACTGGGTTGGACTGTCCAGATAGCCACAGAGAGATTTCTGGGATAGGTAGCTGAACATGACAAACTTAGGGCCCAAATGATATTGACAGGGTGCCCCATATTGTCAATGGCAGACTTATATCCAAATGCCAGCTCGGATCATGTCGGGAGTTTTCCGATGATAGCAAGCTCGTGAAATAATGACGCGTGTGGATCAGGCCTTGTGACGTTGAAGAGCGTGTATAACGGCCTAAGTACAGCAATACATCACCGAGAGGCTGTGAGCGAAAGGGCGGCGGAGAGGGGAAATGTGGGATTCTCTCTTTTTTTTTTTTTTGATATATTGTGGAAGTAAAACTATCAGCAGCAGGTGTGTCCGTATTGATGGTGGTAAATGTATCGAATAGACTCAGGCGGTGATAATAAATAAGTGAATGATTTTTGGATCACCCTTCAGGAATACTTCTACGAGCCCCACTCTAGTGTGGTACCTAAATGATTGTTCCAGAAAGGGAAGGACCGCTATGGCAACACGATTCTGCAGATTCAAGCAGAGAATGCTGTATAAAACCCGTCAATGCACATGAAGCTGCGGGGAGCTGCAAAGTACCAAACAGCCGCGAGGTCCAGTCCCCCCCTCCAGCATGGAGCTGCTATAGTCATGATAGGATAGACCCAATGATTCAGGAGCCGTAACTTGGATTCGATCCGAGATACGACCATTGAAGACAGACAAATGACTTCCTATAGAATATGAATGAAGATAGTGGAACGTAATTCTTGTGAGTTTATGATGCATTGTGGGCCGTTTGTTTTTGTGACTTCGTTTTCGGCTTGAAAAAAAAAACAGGAGCTGCCTTGTGAGAACGATTACTTCGTTAATCACCGCGGTCATCCAGGATTGACCCTGACCGAAACATGGGACACTAAAACATGGATACATCCATTTTGCAGTAGATCCGCTGGGCCTTGTTCAACTAACTTATAATACCTACATTGTAATTGCGAATTATATATAAAAATGATTTCCGATTGCCTCCTTGAATTGATTCCCCGGTTATTTTTAACCGATCTGTAAACAGCCGATCAGCGGTGTATTCATATTTATAGATTAGAATTATCGATCACCCATTCCCTTACGGTTTGAACTGCTTTAATAGGCCGCGGTTATTGATTTTACCGCTGACACTCAAAGCCGTACCGAAGCTTGGCTAAGGCCGAGTTTTGACGAGTTTCGGTCTGTGGCAGGAGGACTTCTCGTTTGATGTCTGCAGTACGTGTGTTGTCTTACATAAAGCTCTTTGAAAAAGATCATTCTACACCTCAATTCCGGATCTTTATGAATTTGCTTATAGTGAACAGAATATTGTCGAATTAATTGAACTTTGATGCGCTTACAGGTAAGAACATAAAAACACAGCTGCGGGCAAAGTTATTTCTTCATATCTTTATATAGAGCTGTACGGCCGTAACGGATTGGTAAGATCAAAATCTGCACTCCCCAAGATTAAATATAGCAAGAGAAATCTTCACTTGATTACTGCTTTTAAAGATCATGCTCTTTGAATAATAGCATTGCATGTATATGCGATTAGTCAGAACTACAGCTTCTTTCGCCTCTGCACACTAACGTGCGAAGGCGGTGTTTGAACGCCTCAGTTTTCGAATGAGCGTCACAGCTCCTTCCACAAGTTCTAAGCATTCCTAATAGAAAAGATATTTTGACGAAAAAACGATAAACTTTAAGCAGATAGATCTCAATTATGGTATGCATTAACTGCAGGAAACTCACGCCAGATTTAATATGAAATGGTAACCAGATTTGCGATTACAACGAGGTTTATGCCCGCTACAAGTCCGCGCTGCAAGTACGTATCTCAGATGATCTGGAGCTGAATACAAGGAAGATAAATAAATAGATATTAGATAACGTAGAGGGGCACACGCAATTAGATGGGTTAGACTGGGAGAGAACTCACAGTCCCATATATTGAGAGATGTGTCATGATCATGATTTTGTTTCAAATCGGTATAAAAGATTTATAATCTGGAAAACATGAAAGACCTTTCTTTACGTCAATAAAAAAAAAACTAATAAACGGTCGATATGCGGTTAACAATAAGATATAGAAATGAACTCCGGTGGAAACATCGATGTGGCACCCGGGGGTAGCTCAATTCTAGACCTTCAGAGATCATGTAAACGTTGGGGGTGGCAGGTTCCGTTAACTAACAAGTACTCTTTTTTGGACAGATTCTTCCTGTGGCCGTCCGAGTCAATTCTTCAATATTGAAGGCCATCATCAGTAATGTCATATCGGAAATAGTCAAACTGGTATACCACATGGTTTTGCGCAGCCATTGATCAAAAGATCCCAGACAAAACTTTGTCTATGTGCTCGATAATTGTGTCTTCTAACTATGGAAAACAGGTTGCTGACTAACCCATATTCAAGCTGTTTATCCCCATGTTATTCTTATTCCGTAGCTATCTATTGGTGTACCAGAGTAATTTTCTTAGAAATTTGGTCGAAGTTCTTTAGATCTTAGGGTACCGGTGAAGGCGTTTGTGTATATTTAGAAATCTGGACCCCTTGATGTGGGTTTCTACATTATATAGGGGGTCGAGGGTGAGGCGCACCTGCTTAATTGGGAAAAGAATTGACTGACCTTGTTGCCCTGGAATGAGAATATAGATATCAACGTTCAAGCTCAAGATTCATTGATCTTATACCATCAAAAACTTCCTTACTTTGACAAAATAGCAGAATACTATCATATTTAATATTCTGGGGGTGATACAACCCTAGTCCCTGCGGCCTCTGTCCGGTGCCTCTGATTTACACTTCTTTCGCCCTCAGATGTGAGGCAAGCTTCTGCGCAGCCATGTATACGAGATGCATACTGCGCTGCAAGAAAAAGCAGAAATGTTCACCACTGAGGTAGTATGGAAGCGATTCAGATGGACATGTGATGGTAGATCAGCTATCAAAAGGCTGGCCTTATGTCCTATGAATGTGGGGCTTCCGTAGATACATGCAAATGATCACGTTCTCTGATAACTCGCGATGGGCCGGCAGGTAAAAACAGGGCTTCTAAGATCCTCCACGTAAGATCATAAACGTTTTCTCATCTGTGATGCTGTCGCTGAAGGTATCTTATAGGGTATTTCGGGACCGGGGTTTCGGGTGGAGTAGCCACTTTGATCGCAACCGAGTGGACGGACCATTTTTCAAAGTCATTTATATAGCAACGCGATCTATGCGGATAGAAACAAAAAAAGTATATTGGTTGTTATAACTCAGCAGTACGTGGCTGCCGAATGCTCAAGGAAGCATGCTTCTAGAGAAAATTCCAGACGGAAGCAGAATAAACTCAAGCGGCTAACCTAGTTCGATAGCACGGAGTAGAAACTCTCTCCACACAGAATTGCGGCAAGTTAGAGATTCTGAGATCAGTTGTTACTATCCAGTTTCAACACGTTGAGCCTCAAAAGCTTTATAGTGTACCCATCAAAACGTTGAAGCTCTTAATTCTACCCAACGTAAAATGTAGAACCAGCATATGCAAGCTTACTGTTTTATTTATAAGCAGAGGGTCTGAACTCTATTTTGTTGCTCAAAAGCCCAAGTCGTAGGTATATTCAAGTACTTAAAAATTGCAGAAGGGCTTATACTGAATAGTTAAACATATCTCTGAATTAGGTTGATGAGCGACATTGATGTGCTTATCTATCGTATGTTCAACTCTGATATTATACCATAAATGCAGTAAGACTTGCACAGCATATAGAATTTTTACAATTGAGAATGAATGAATGTCTCTTTTGGTTAAGACTTGAAGCCAGCTCTAAAATCTGAATCGAAAGGCTTTAAAAAACTGTTCAAGGTGAGAAAGCAGTTGACACTTGGCTATTTTTCACTAGAATCTACGGGTGAAATCTGCAGGAGTCTTACCTATGGTATTCTTTCTATCTGCGCTGTCCGTTTAGTTTCTCCGTAACACCTTGTTCTTTTTTAGATCCTAGTTTTGGTCAAGAGGGGGTTAGTGCCATCACTTTCAAGAAACCAGGCTGAGAAAACAAGTATGGAATACTCAGGCTAGATGATGGTCAGCCTGGGTAGCCCCTCTGTCTCGGCCGCAACAACATGATCGCTGAAACGGTAGTAAAAGGTTGTGCGGAGCCGATTTAAGTAGGCTTGCGGTAATTAACTTGGCCCGATATGAATACCAAGCGATTCTCTAAATACATATAATCGTACCAAGAGAAATCTATCCATTTTTGAATGAACTACGTGATTCGGGGCTGGCAAGAAGTAGCAGTTTTTAGAACTTTTTTTGGCAGTTTTGATTATATCCTGGAAAGACAGAATCTTAGTCTCGAATCCCAGTCCCTTGTCTAGCCTCAGTAGTCTCCACCGGAGATCGAATTGAGGTTCGCATTTACAAAGACTTTCCTTTCAACCTTTTCAGCATAGTTATTAGTATTGAGTTTTGCAGATATTTCATCTATTAGCACACGTCGCATAATCGAGGATTATAGAATTAGCGGAGTTTGGAGACCTCGAAGCTCACTATACTGCACGCACCGAAGCCCTTCCATTTATGTGGTGGAATAACTTCGTCGATGTGAGAAGAACGTGTGTAAAGCACACACTGCGCAGCTGCACAGCATTTTGAATAGACTAACGGGGAACTCCGCCGACTTGCATTACTACTTCCTCGTTGGCCTCCGCAGGTGATGTGCACTGTTAGATTAGTCCCGGCTCCCCGGGCGTACATTTGGCAATCATTATGTAGTCAGAGGCAGCTGATCTCGAAACTGCTAGTCTGCACTCTGCACTCTGCATATTGCAGTTCAGATCGCTGTATATATATATATTGCTGTTATTTGTGACCCTACTTTGAAGCAATTGCAGATCGATTGGTAATCGTTCGATAAAGATGATACTTATTAGGGGTTTCAATAGGAAATATGCCAAAAAAGATCAATAGCGGGCGATAAATAACCGCAAATGTGAGATATCATAAATACTTGAAGTCCGGCGAGAAGCGGAACTGAGTTTCGATGATCTCATGTACGCGTTTGCACATCTGAAGTTTCCTCCGACGAGTCTAAATTGCTATTCCACAAGAAAGCTACATAGCCTAGTAAATAACGTACAGAATTATTAGCCAACATTGCAATTTCTTTATATACATGAGATGAAATTGATCAAAGTTGTTTGAGTGAAACTCGGCCACCAACATAATCCACTTCTTCCACTTCAAATGATTTAATAGTATCTCCGATCAAAGGTGGTTTTCTACCAGTGGCAAGTTTTAGCTGGCCGAAAGCACCGTAACCCAATAACAAACCATTTAAATAACCATTCAATGGTTTAGACATTACAATGAAATCTATGTCCTTCAATGAGAGACCTTTGTCCAGTTGCTCTTTGAGATATTTCAATGAATAGTACGCACCTGCAGAACGACTAGTCTTCTTCAAGATATCGTTCCTAGCCTCAATGTGCAGCACTATTGACTGAACTTGCTCCAGAGAGAAAACTTCTGCTGTACCATTCAGGTGTGTATGAAGCTGGAAGTGGTTCACAATATCACCAAACCTTCTAAGTGGTGAAGTTGATGGTGCATATTCATCGACACCCAACATCAAATGATGGGATGGTGTCGCTTTGTAAATAGCTGGCGTGATGAACTTTAAGAGCTTGACAATCTCCGACACTTCAAATGAGTTTCCTTGCTGGGACATACTATTTAAACGAGGAACAAGTGACTTTGCACTACCCCATAGCTGAAGTCGTGGCATCGCTTTAAAAACACCGGGCCTTTTAGCATCTCTAAGGAGGTATGCAGCGATTCGATTAGCCAAAATCATGAACTCAGAAACGAGAACAACAGATGCCGTCTCTTTCTGTCTGTTAATATCAATACCAGATCCATCGTCGAGCTTTGTGTCAATCTCCGATCCAGTAGTGTTTTCCTTGGAAACGACGCGGACTTGGACGTTCAAATTTTGGTCAGGGAAAATCACAGCACCGCTGCGTACTCTTGCCAACCGTAATCTTTCACTAACTTGCTTCATCCCCCAGAGCTCAGAGTGTTCATAATTGTCCGTCTCTCCATTCTTTGCAACCAGCTCAGTCAGCACGTTGTCGACATCATTGTATGTATACTTCGGAAATTTAGAAATGTGTGCGGCAGAAACTGCAGCAGTCGAGAAATCAGGGATACCCGTGGTTTTGTCAACAGTGACGGAGAAAGTCAAGGATCTCGTCTTTGTTCCATCGATACCCAAACCGGCAAGTTCTGACATTGATTTAGGAAGCATAGCAGAAATCATCTCGGGCTGATAAGTCGTAAAGGCTCTTTCAAAAGCAACCTTGGTCAAATCTGAAGTGGGATCCATATACGAAACCGGGTCAGCAATGTGGATATACAATCGGGTCTTATTGTTTCCAAGGTCTTCGATAGAAACACCGTCATCAATTTCATGAGCTGTTGCACTGTCAATACAGTATACATTCATACTTGTCAAATCTTCTCTGTGCTTTGCTAAATCTCCCTGGCGATCATGTGTGACATCCACGAGGTCAAAGAACTCTTGCTCAGTGTCAGCCTTCGAAGATACGCCCTTTTGTGGAAGTGACAAGTTCATTGTATAATGTGTAGGGTTTATGAGATCCTCAGCAATATAACCAACTTTGAGAAGCAGATCCCACACGGTTGTTTTGGTGATATCTTCATCATTTGCTGCTTGCTTCATGACTTGACAAACTATAGTCTCACACACTGGGTCGGCGACATTTCCAGCTGCATATTCTTTCAATAAGTAAAGAATAGACTCGTTAGTCTCATCGATAACAGTGTAATCACCGCTGGCCACAAACTTCTGGAATTTCTCGATATTTTTTGGTCTTAATTTAAGATTTTGCACGATATCATCTATTTTCGAAGCGTAATCCATTGGTAACACAGTGATAGACATAGGAAGGAAAGCACTTCTGGACGAGTTGTACGATCCCCATAATCTTGGTTGTTTTCTTAACGCCAACACAACGGCATATAACAAACCTATGTCATGCTCTTCATTTGGATTCACAGTACCAATGACTTTACCTAGAACGGAGGCACCAGGTAAGAATTCGGGACCAACTGCCTCGGCAAGCTCTTCTCCAAGTCTTTGGTACGCTAATGTCAAACCATGATGGCTCTTCACCTGCTCTTCAAATTTCACTAAGTCAAGACTGTGCACAGCTCTAACTAACGTGGCCAGTGATACTTGTCTTGGTCCAGTTGTTTGCAGCAGTCTGTGTATAATCTCAAGCTTTCTGGAAGTCTGCGGAAGCAGGGCCCAAGCTGAATTTGTAAGTGCCACTAGAGGTTGAGCTATTACGACTCTTGCAAAAGGGTTAACTGTGTAAAGGTCAAACCCGTCATTGGTGGTTTTTATACTGCCATATTCTGCGTCTTCTTCTTTAATCTTATGTATAGCACGCTTAAGCCATGTACGTGGGATCACGCGAGGCATTCGAAGCTTGAACGAGGATTTCTCCACGTATGAAAGTTCTCCAAGTCTGTCCATAACTGTATATCTTGGATCATCATGTGATGAAGGGACTTCTGCAATTACGGAAAGTACCGATCTATTAAGCTCTGTAGAAAGCTCAACTGCATCACCAACATCGAGAGTCTCGAACATGTCTTTCACCGAGACTGAGGTCTTTGGTTCCCCGAGCATTTTGATAACATCTGATGCTCGAACTCGGTCCAAAGAGGATGATTGCTTAATATCCAAGGCACTGACATCTTTTCTGACCTTTCCAGCAAACTCCTTACTGGGCCGGCTGTATCTCCTCTTGTAATTCTTGTCGTTCAAGCTCACAATCTCATGAAGAGTCTTTGTCTCCACTCGTCCTCTCAACTCAGCTATGGACTGCCTTCTGGCCTTCTTGACTTCAGCATCAAACATACGGGTCTGTGACAGTTGATTTGAGATAATCTCAGACGCCAGCTTTTGTGGTGGAGCATCCTGCTGTGTGGGTACTTCGACTTTGTCAGTACTAGGCTGCTGTGAGTTAGTACGACTCTTACTTGAAAGTAGTCGACATTGCCACCTCAGTACAGTATTTGATCGGCAGCCTTGTTTCAGCATGCCAAGTGTGTATTTATTCTTCTTAAACCGCCTTTGCCAATTTACTGAGTAGATCGACTTGTGCATTGTTTTGGCTCATCAACTTGACACTATCCCAAAAATTTCCATGCGGCACGTGATAATCACGTGCAAAACTGGAAAATATGATCTTTTTATGATACATTTACCTCATATTGCTGTATAAGATAGCCTGAGAAACATGACCACACTCATCAAGTCATTTTTGGTATTATTGGAGCTTTCTGTATGTATCATTATGGGCATTTGCCATGTGCCGTGTGTTTCGTGGTGATCACCAATATCTTATGTCACCATCTGAAAATGTGGGACAATTTGGCTTTAACGACAACAGGAAAGCGTACGGCCAAAAGTACCAATGCTTTCAAAAATAAGGAAATCGCCAGTCAAGAACTTTGTAAGATTCTCGTCTACTGTCAAAACCACATCTTTTGATCCAAAGAGTCTTCAGGTTAAAGAGAATGCCACCATCTACAGTGCCATTCAACCTACCGGTAAGTTTCATCTAGGAAACTACCTTGGAGCTGTGCGTGTTTGGAAGGACCTCTGTGATGTTGCACCGGAGTCGACGAGGATTATATACGGTGTTGCTGATCTTCATGCTCTCACAGTCCCAAAAACTAGAAAGGAGCTGAGAGATTTCAGGTATGAGGCCATTGCCAGTATTTTATCCACTGGAATCGATCATGACAGGGCCATTGTTTACCACCAAAGTGGACTCCCTGAGCATTCAGAGCTGAACTGGATATTATCGTGCCTTACTGGTATCGGTTATCTTGGAAGAATGACACAATGGAAAAGTAAATCTGAGGGTTCCGAGTCTGCCAGTCTTGGTCTGTTTGCTTATCCTGTGCTCCAAGCAGCTGATATTCTCCTATTCAAATCAACACAAGTACCAGTTGGTGATGACCAATCTCAGCACTTAGAACTCTGTAGACACATTACTCAGCAGTTCAACAAGTCTTACAAGAAAACATTCCCTCTGCCTACCACAATTCTGGCCCCAACAAAGAGAATTCTGAGTTTGAAGAATCCAGAGAAGAAGATGTCCAAGTCAGACCCAGACCAGACTGGTACTGTCTACATTACGGATGAGCCAGACGCTATTGCCAAAAAGATAAAGAAGGCTGTCACGGATTCTATTTCAAATGAGTTCAAGTTTGACCCTGAAAACAGACCAGGTGTATCAAATATGATCAATGTTATTAGTGGAATACAAAGAAAATCTATTGAGCAGGTGGAGAAAGATATCTCTCACTTGGATGACCACAAGAAATTCAAGGACTATGTCACGGAGGTCCTCGTTGAAGAGTTCAAAAGACCAAGAGAAGAGTACAACAGATTGATGAAAGACCAAGACTATTTATACCAGGTTGTCCAAAAAGGTAATGACAGAGCTCGTGCAATTGCGCAGAAGACAATCAAAGAAGTGAGGGCTAACACTGGTCTTGACTGAGTCATCTATCATTGCTAAATCATTTACATAAGCATTAGAGAAATCATGTACATACATTCAAACACATCATAATACAGTTAAAACAAAGACACGCTGTCGAGGATGTTCAGCTCTGTAGCAAACTGCACCAAGATTCTCTGAACAACTCTAAAGCTAGCACATGCAAATATCAACTCTTTAAGAAGTTCATGTTTATCAAAGTTTAGGATCTGTGGATCCCACTTTGGATCCGAGTTTAGATTCAATGAGTCTGATGGACCCATGAGCTCTTCAAATACTTCTAGAAGTCTAGCTTTGAAACCCATCTCACTCACTCTCTTACAGTAGATTATTAAGTGTGTCTTGAACTCCGAACTGTCCCTGAGCTTCCATGCCGTCATAATTCTGTTCTCCAAATGCGCTAAAGATATGATTTTTTCCATATTCTCGTACCCTTCTTTCATTAACATGGTCTTAGCCATCTTCTGCAAGAACTTACCACGACCTCGTCTGACAATCTCATCGTTGGTTTTCTTTTCCAGCAATCCGACAATGGAGGCATCAGACTTACCATCCCTAGAGTCCCAATATTGAGATCCAAAAGCCCACCATGAGTCACTGATAAGTGACCAAGTATCCATATCAGAATCGTATAGGTAACCGTTACCATTGGATATTGTGGCTACTGGGACACCTGATGAAGATATACCACATAGTGTCAAATTCTCAGCTCTTGTGAGCAGTTCAGAGTTTGAGCGAGATAGCAAAGGGTATAAAGAAGTGGGCTCAAACATAGCTTTTTTGGAAACGACGTCCCATGCATAAACTTCACCGATAGATGTTACGGCAAGAAGGTACTTCCCCTTGGACTCCAAGAAACTCAGTGGAGTACCAAGAATAATTGGCGGGAATATACGACGGCCACTGTCACTGTAGATGTATAAAATACCATCGGCAGTCGACACGGCCCAGAAATGACCTTCACCACCAGCAGCTAGACATGCCAATTTGGGAATAAAATCAACAAAGACCTGCTTTGTACCACTTTTGAGGAGGGTGATTTTTGTTGGTTTCTGTTCAGAGCCGCTTCCATTTTTGATCTCGAGAGAGAGGGAATCATCATCTGGTGAGTCAAGTGTAAAAGATGATCTAATCTTTGGCGTTGAAATTCTTACCTTAGCAAAAGATGTGGAAGGGTTAATAGCAACACTTCCGGTAAACTCAACTGCTTCTATGTCTCTTCTTTTCTTTGCTTGCTGATCAGCTGGGTCCGCAGCATCTGTGGCTTCTTTTCTTTTCAAGTCTTTTGGTACGGTGTAGGATGGGGCATCAAACTCCATGGTCGAATTAGCATTTCCTATTTTTGGTGTATTGACCAATAGGTTGGAGCCATTGGCAGGTCTTCCATTGACCGTGGAAAGTAGTGTTGGTGCGATGCGCTTCTTACCGTCCTTCCGTGTGATTTCCTGTTGCGGCACTGATTGTTCTTGCGGCAAGGGTTCATTAGTCAACTCGGCAGCTTTGACATTTTCAGTTTTGTTCGAGTCAGCAGCGGTTGAGAGGTTTGGTGACTCTGACCTTGTTTCTGTGGTTGGCTTGGTAACCTCTGTTGTTGTTGTTGGAGGTGGTGGTGGCCCTGACGGGGTCGTTGAAGTCGTTGGCTCTTCTGTTGGCTCAGAAGTTGATGCATCCATGGCTGTTGAGGGTCCTTGTGGTTTTGAGGGAAGCTTCGATTGTAATGGCTCTGGAACTTTCAGCTTCGAGATCAGTTCATCAACAAGAGGTCCCGGAACCGACGTGCCCAATTCATCTTGATCGAAAACAAACACGATAACAGATCCAGCAGCTGCAAAAAGAGTCAGACCATCGGATGTCCATTGAAGATCGTTTATGAGACTCTTTGAGACATCAGATGCTGTGAATAGTGGTCTCTGGAAGGAGGTATTCCACACGGCAATCGACTTATCGATTCCCGATGAAGCAACAATGTTGTAGTTCCTTTTACCATCATTGTACACGATGGGGGAAAATCGCACCGCATTTGAATTTTGGCCAATTAACGAAAAGTCTGGTCTCCAATTTGATCTTGAGACCATTCCTATAGCAGATGTTGAAGGATCAAGATTAACATTTGGGAGGGCAAGTCTTTCACCAGATGGAGCCCATGAAATCTTACAGTGTTCATTTATGGATTGTAGTGTTTGAGATGCAACAGTGATCTTTTTGTATAGTATATCCCCATTGTAGAGCTCTACTTGGTAAAGTGAAACGACACGGTTGAAACTAACAGTAACCAAGTAAGCCTTAGATGGATCTACCGAAATGGAGCGTACCTCTGACCGGGACGGAATCTCAGATAAAAACTTTGAAGTATCCAAATCATATGTAAGCACACCAGTGAAAGTAGCAAATAGAGCAACATTATTGATGTAAGCGATATCATTGATCTCGGCAGTGTGTTTGAAGAGTAGCGTAGATTCTCCAGACTCAAGATCAGTCTTAAATGTCTGACCGAGAAGATCACAAGATATGGAGTAAGGTCCCTTCACAGACATTGCTGAAATCTGGTTTCCATTGTGTACTTCAAATGTCTTTAGCGGGTGTATTTTCTGGAGGTGTTCCTCTTCCATTGCCTCCATTGTTGCCACTTCATTGAGGGTCTTGACATCCCACACGCGTATGGCACCGTCGAAGCCCGCAGTCACCAGGTGTTTACCAGACTCGTCCAATGCTAAAGCAGTCACGGCAGCTTTCGCCACACTGGTAGGGATCTTCAACAGTCTCATTATGAACTGTCTGAGGATTTTGTAGCTTGGCTTTCGACTGAATTGTCTCTGTTTGTTGTATGTAGAAGTAACATTGACCGTGCGCGAGGAGCGGGTCGGCCAACGCTCGCAACTCCGCGAATTTTCTTGGTCCAACCTTGTGGAAAAAAATTGTGATTAAGAACCCGTTGGTGGAAGCGACCAGTTTGAGGATACTTTTCAGATATTTAATACAGCACAGAGATGGCAAATCAAGAGGAAGAGGAGGTCTATACGAGTGATGAAGGTTCACAGTTCACAGGTATGTTATTTAGGATGGGTGAAAGCGGTTACTCGTGGCGTCATCATTGTTGATATCGCGTGCAGGACACCATTCACCCCTGAGCAACTTTTGAACTGTTTCCACTAACTAAAACATTATAGAATACTGGGTGGATTGGTTCCTAGGAACAAAGGGTAATGAATACTTTTGTGATATTGATGACGAGTATATTACCGATAAATTTAACCTTACTGGTCTTTATTCAGAAGTTGAAGGTGTCCATTTGGCGATTGATCTGATAACAGATGAACTTAAAGTAGATGAATTATCAGAAGAACAAACAGAACAGTTGGAGAGTAATGCAAGACTACTCTATGGTTTGATTCATGCCAGATATATCATCACAACAAGGGGAATGCAAAAGATGATGGAGAAATATAAAAAGGCCGATTTTGGTTACTGTTCAAGAGTCTTCTGTCAATTGCAACACCTTCTTCCTGTGGGGCTAAGTGACCACGTTGGAGTTTGTTCAGTGAAGCTCTATTGTCCAAAATGTGAGGACTTGTATAATCCAAAGTCATCCAGACACTCCCTTATAGACGGTGCCTTCTTTGGTACTACTTTCCCAGGTATGTTCCTCCAAGCTTATCCACAACTTATACAACCACATCCACTGGAGAGATACGTTCCAAAAGTGTTTGGTTTCAACTTACATGACTATGCAAAACTCGCGAGATGGCAGGAATTGCAGAGAGTTAAATTGGAGACTAAACTAAACGATGGGGGAATCAAAACGCTGAATGCACCAAATGGGTATAAGCGTGCTGAGGGCACAGAGGAAGAAGATGAAGTTCCAAGAAGATAGAAGGAGACACATATTTTAATGGCATATACTCATTGAAATGACTATGTGTGTGTAGGTGTGTCTGTCTAGGGACGTATTAGCATTGATGAGACTCATGACTATGTTGATATTTTATGTTAGCTTTTTTGATTTTATACAAGTTGAAGTTGTACGATACAAACAAATATTTTAGAACATGACTATTCTGATAAAAAAATATTAATTGAGCCTCCCGAACATTTTATTACTGTTTCCAGCTCGACTGCAATATCTATAAGTTTCCTGGCCGATTTCAACCGCTGAAAGCCGTTGAATGCCGTCGCAGTTTGTGTCAACTGACGCCCCGCGCGTTACAATCCCGTATAGCCGCGGTTTTCCGCTGTGAGCCGCCTCTAAGCGTCCGGAACAGCTAACAAAGACACACAGGGAAATCATCTTTTAACCACAAATTGCCGATCACCGACCTTTGCCGTCCCCTATTTCGTGTGTGAAGTGCAAAATATCGTGACGGATTTACGAGCTGTTTAGGGATTTGAGGCTTCAGTAGCCGATATCTTTGCCGTATGACTTCTCACAAAGGGGGGGGCCTTCCGGTTTAAAGTATTTATATGGGAGAATATCCTCCGTTTCTATACCTTCTGACTTCTATGTTTCGATCTATTCATCCGATCTTGATTATCAAACGAACTCTAACAATGACTGTTGCTGAGACTAAACCAATGAAAATTGGTACCTACATCTTTGAAAGACTCTCCCAAGTCCCTAACTTCAAATCAGTATTTGGTGTCCCAGGTGACTTCAACCTTCCACTCTTGGAGCATATTTACAATGTACCAAAGCTCAAATGGATTGGTAACTGTAACGAACTTAATGCTGGTTATGCTGCTGATGGTTATGCAAGAATCAACGGCCTCGGAGCTGTCATCACCACTTTCGGAGTTGGAGAGTTGAGTGCTTTGAATGCTATCTCTGGTGCTTTCGTTGAAGGTGCTGGTGTTCTTCATATTGTTGGAACTTCATCTACTCGTGCTAAAGCTTTAAATAACTTGGGTTGTCATCATTTGATTCCAAACAAAAACACTTGGGATGTCAGACAGCCACATGACGTTTACGAAAACCTTGTTGAGCCTTTCAGTTGCGTCATTGAAAAGATTGAAGAATCCAATATGGAAGGTATTCAAAATCAAATCGACAATGCCATTGAGACTATTATTAAGCAATCTAGACCAGGTTACATCTTCTTACCAGTAAACATGGCTGACATGACCATCGATATTGACGTCTCTAAGAAACTCGATTTGAACATTTACTATGGTGACATGAAGTTGGCTGATGAGTTGGCTGAGAATATCCTTGAAAAGCTTTATCAGAAGCAATTTGCTGTCATCGCAGATCAATGGTTCAAGTCTCGTCGTATTCCTTTGAGAAAGTTTGTTGAGGAGAACAAGCTTCACAACTTTGAGGCATATTTGGCTAAATCTCTTTTGGATGAGACTAATGAGAGATATCACGGTGTTGTTGCAGGTGTCCTCTCAAGTGCTGGTTCACTCGATGCTTTAAGCAGATTTGAACTTGCTATCCACTTTGGTGTTAATGTCAATGAGATGAACAACTTTGGTTATTGGAAACCAGCTGATAACGTTAAGGAAGTCATTGAAGTCGGAAAGGACTATGTCCGTCTTGATGGTGAACTTTACAAAAATGTGGATGGTGAAGCCGTGTTTGACAAGATGATGGTTAAGCTCGACCCTTCCAGACTTACATATGATTCATCCATTGAGTTAAAGAATGACAGACAAACACCTGAAGTCTTGGATAAGACTATTCCTGTTACACAGATCTCACTTGCTACAACTATTGAGCGCCACCTTCAAGAAGATGATATTCTTGTCTCTGAGATGTGCTCTTTCTTATTCTCAGTTCCTGATATCAGATTAGCACGTGGCGTTACTTTTGTTTCTCAGAATTATTATGGATCCATCGGTTACGCTCTCCCAGCTACTCTTGGTGTATCACTTGCTGTTAAGGACTCCGGTGATAAAAGACGCGTTGTCCTTGTTGAAGGTGATGGCTCTTCCCAGATGACAATTCAAGAGCTTTCATCATATCACAAGTATAACGTTCAACCTACGATGCTATTATTGAATAATGAGGGTTACAGTGTGGAAAGAGTTGTCCTCGGTCCGACTAGACCTTATAACGACATCCAGCCAAACTGGAAATGGTGTGAACTGTTCAAAACATTCGGTGATGTCGAAGGTAAGACTGTCAGCACCAGAGTTGACAGTATTGAGGCCTTGGAAACTGCACTGGTTGGGGTTGAGGGTAAGCTTAACTTCATCGAGGTTGGACTCAAGAAGATGGATGTTCCTTGGAGATTTGCTTACTTGTGTGGTAAGGGTAAGTGATTTAACCTTCAATTGGGGGAATTGATTTTAATGACAACACAATTTTTTACGATCATTTGACATATATGAAATTTAGAAAACTTCATCAGTTCATTGCGTAGCTATTTCTAGGGTTATATTAACTTTATGGGTTAAGAATGTATATAAAGCCTGCAAAACCGAAATAATAAGAGCTAACCGTCCACCTAAATAATAAAACCACCGAATATAAAACACCAGATATATAGAAAAAAAAAAGAATTATAAAACAATTTAGCAAATGCTAACAACCCACCATGGGTTAAGACGTACTTCGCCTTTAGATGCAGAAGCCATTTCGGTCTTTGAGAAAAGTTCGGAACAGACTGTACGAACACTAGAAATATAAGCCTTTGTTCCTTGGAAAACATATCTTGAAATGTTTTCAATGTGTCGTTTGGCACCTGAGAATTCTTCAGTGAACACATTGCGGCTACCTTGAACAACTTTCTTTAAAGCAGCTCTTGCAGCCTTAGAAGCAGCGCTTAAAGGAGAAACCTCCTTTGGAAGTGGTACCGGCTTCTTATGTGCCTTCCAATATGACAAGGACAACGCAACAGTTATACCAATACCTATTCCAATAGTAAGACTGATTCCTGGGAGAGTCCACTTTGGATATCTATAAGATTTCTTGCGATTCTTCAACTTCTTTGATTGACGGCGTCGTTCAATCTGATGGGTGATGAGCACGCTTTTAGCGGAGATCTTATTATGCGATCCCATTACTTCATCTGTTTCCACAGAGTCTGATAACGAACCTGAGTGCAATCTAATAAGCTGAAAGTTCTCTGGAGATAAATCGACGGATTCCAAGGACAATGGCTCAATTGGTGCTTGAAGAAGAGCTGGGGTTGATTGTAACAACAAGTCCTCTCTTAGAAAATCCAACAAGTTTTGAACTTGTGCCTCATTTTCTAAACTCACTGGTGGACATAGTAGTTCAATATTGTAGATGTTCAAGATCTTATCAACGATCTTCGAATTAAGATTTCTGAAGAGGGGAATAAAGAGCTTCTGATGGAGGTGTTCCATGTGTCCCCTGATAAAGTTCAAGATGTTACCAATCTTTACAAGTCCATCAAAGATTATCATGACAACGTTGTGTGGATCATTGATGTTCAAAGTGAACTTACTGCGTAAATGGTCATCCAATTGCTTATAAAAGCTGTACTTCTTATGCCCGATGATTAATATCTTTGGACCAATTCCATTAGATGAATTCATCAACTCTGGCATGACAAAGCTTGAACATTCAGTGTCTAATCCAAAAAACGTACGTGTTTTGATTGCATCTTGTAAGTTGATTTCAATAGTCTTTTCATCGTCATCAGAATGACGGTCTGAAAGCTTTGATAGAGGGGCAGTCAAAGAACTGGTCCTGAGTGGTGCAACGGTGTTCCCTAAAGAAGATTGCTTCAATGATTCTTGAGTCAAGTCATCTTCCTCTGTATCTGATGACGATAAAACTGAACTAGTTGGTCTTGGTGCAAGAAAGCTATCAGTGAGAGATTGCCAGGATGTAACTGAAAATTCCAAGTTGATAAGGGAAGGGGTAGCATTAGTACTATGTGGCTGTACTTCAGGAGTGAGACTTGGACTTTTCCCCTGTAGCGCCTCATATACAGAGTGATGAGAGTCAAGGAGCCTATTTGAAGACTCTGGTGAGCTTGCTCTTGGTTGCGGCTGGTGGATTACAGACATGATAAGGGTTGAAACAGGGTGAGGTGATGTGGCTTATGAGAGTTTGATCCTTAGTATCGTAATCGCTGATATCAGTGTCTTGTAATGTTTAACTGAAAAGGGTAACAAGCTTGTTGATTTGTGATATTCTTGTGTGACGCGTTATGGGGGCCACAAGTGAAATGGCAGGTGAGTCTGTTTTTAGATAGAGATCGTGCAATCTGAGGATGCGCGGGTGTCACACTGTATGTGTCACTGGCCGTTAATAGAAGATATCTCTTGTGTTACCTTCCACTTTGCTTGTAGAAAGAATGTAACACTTCTTTTTTGTACTGTCACAAAACAGATCACACCTTCTATATATTTTTGATGGGGGAGGGGGGTTTCTGGTATTTGCCACACTTCCAGAATACCCCTCCTTTCACTCCTCATCGCGTGTGCTCTTTGTTATCGTGAAATGTGGGTTTTATCGCCTGATTGCCGCATTAGGAAACCCTAGCACTAAATGCGCTGCATTGCATAACGATGACGCATAGAGTGAAAGGTCATTTGTGTCACAAGCTTTGGTCACTAAAACGGAAAATAGGAAAAAAAGAAAACACAGATAGCACACTTTGCATTCCAACGTTAACTTCTTCATACCCTATGAAAAAGAAAAATTAAAATGATGTTCTATATAAGCAGTTGCATGATTGAAATATAACTACGCAAGTAAAATTCATACATATATGTAGAAGGAATTGGAAAACCCATGTACGAAGCACGAAACTTATATTTTCGGCTTAACGCTTATGTCAGTGATTAGTACGAGTGCTAATTCATAATCAAAAGAATAATAAAAGCAAAAGTTAAACATTAAAAGTTGTTCAATTACTCAAAATGACAACGATTCAAAGAGTTGATCTCATATCAGATTTGGAAAAACACAGGGCGCGTTGTGTAGTGCGAACATCCCAAAAAAAAAACATCACCGCAAATCGTAACAAACAGCCCTAAACCCTAAGACTAATCAGAAGATCTGTTCAATTCAGAACAATAAACCACTCAGTGGCACAAATAAAAGCATAGCATCATAACAGAATTTGCTACTTTGGTGGTGTCAAGCTAAGGGATCTGTGTCTTTTACCCGCTGCCCCCTCCCTCTCCCGATACCCGCCCACATACACATACACATACACATACACATATACATACACATACACATAATCTTAAGTGTTAAGTAAGCATCATATTTCACTCTTTTTAAGTACTCCCTGTTTCGTTTTGCATCTTTAAGACATTATAAAAAGCTTTGTGTTACTCAAATCCTCAACTCAATCACCATAACGACTCAACATTGCCCATTACATCATAGACTACACATCAAAACATGTTTGGTACACGAGCGGCTATAAAGCTGAAAGGGCGCTTTTTAAGAATCGGAATACGACAACAGCTTATTGCTCTTGTTATATTTGTTGCTATGTTTTCTGTTATGGTGTTGGCAATTGTTACCGGTGTGTACTTCTCTACCAATTATAGAAACATGAGATCGGATCGATTAAAAGTCATTGCTCAGCTAAAGGCGTCACAAGTGGAACAAAATTTGAATTATCTCTACTATCAGGCAAACTGGGTGTCTTCAAAGGATACAATCCAAAACTCTCTGGTTGCATATCGTGCCGGTAACACTTCAACTTCGAATTGGGTGGATGCTGAAAGTGTTATAGAACAATTCTTACAATCAACCATTACCTTTTCCGCAATCAGAGTATATGATACAAAATTCATTCCTGTCATTGAATCATGGGCAAATTGGTCAAATATTTACGTTACAGAAGAAGTGCAAGAAGATCTATTCTCCTTAGAGATTGACAACTTCACTATCCCATCATCCGTTGACACCGTAGGTTTCATTTCTGGTCCACTGATGAATGATTCAAGTTCATATGTCATGTCTATGACAATTCCTGTCTTTTCACAGGCTTCCATTCTCTTTGACTCTTCAGATCTTGTCGGTTATATTACATCAGTAATGACAGCAGAATCATTGGCTGTAATTTTAAAGGATAACAGTACAGCATTACTGGATTCCTCTGTGGTGATCCTTGTAGCTGATACAACAAACACAACCGTAACGGAAAACACAACATACCACTACGCTCTATCCGATGCTCTTTTCCCACACTCATACTACGTTGGAGATAATGAAATTGCAACTGAGGTCTTAATGGATGGAGACACAGGAAGTCTTCCTGACACTAAAACAGAGAACGGAACCACAGTCGCTGCTGGTTATTGTCCAGTCGATTTTGATATGGCTAATTGGGCTGCGGTTATTCAGCAAAAGAGATCCACTTTCATGCAACCTTCAGATCAATTCACAAAGATCATCATAGGAGTCTGTTTTGCTATTGCAGTATTCATGGCCATTGTTACCTTCCCATTGGCCCACTGGGCTGTCCAGCCGATCTTGGAGCTACAAAAGGCCACCGAGCGTATTACTACAGGTCGAGGTTTACAGGCTCCACCCCGTGAACGTAAGGATAAAGATGGCAAGTACCATGAGAAGACCAACAGTGCCCGCGATAGCTTGCAATCAACTGAAAACGATAACTTCAGATACCCACCAGCTACGCCTTCACCATCCCCAGTTGACAGACCAATAAGTGAAGCAGAGTCAGTCTCATCAGGAATTGGAGGTACGCATCCTTCATACCTACAGAGTGCACGCGTACCAACGTATAAACGATTCTTCTATGACGAGTTAAGCAAGCTGACTGAAACTTTCAACGCAATGACTGATGAGTTAGACAGACAGTATACACATCTGGAAGACCGTGTCAAAGCAAGAACAAAGCAGTTGGAAGCTGCAAAGATCCAAGCTGAAGCTGCTAATGAAGCCAAGACAGTTTTCATCGCAAACATTTCTCACGAATTGAGGACTCCCCTCAATGGTATTCTTGGTATGACTGCAATTGCAATGGCCGAGACTGATACCACCAAGATTCAGCGGAGTCTAAAACTCATATTCAGATCTGGTGAGCTGCTTTTGCACATTTTGACGGAGCTTCTTACTTTCTCCAAGAACTCCCTAAAGAGATCTAAATTGGAGAGTGCTGACTTCTCTATTATGGAAGTTGCCCTACAAATTAAGTCAATTTTTGGTAAACTGTCAAAGGACCAACATGTGGACTTATCTATAACCATCACGCCCAACGTTATTAGAAGAATGGTGCTGTATGGTGATTCTAACAGAATCATTCAAGTTGTTATGAACCTTGTCAGTAACTCTTTGAAGTTCACTCCAGTTGATGGAAAAGTGACAGTTGTGGCGAGAAATCTAGGTGAGTACGATGCTGTAAGAAGTGAAAATGCTAACTACCAACAAGTCTTCGTCAAACCAGGTACCGCACCAGTCTCAGAAAAGAGTTTCATGGCAGATGGTTCGTCCTCCCCAGCAGAGGCGGAAGAGTTGCAAGTTCCAAGTATGGACGACGATACAGATGATGCGAAGAGTATCGCTACTGTTTCTACATCCACATATGATGATACACTCTTCAAAAGTCAATTCAAATCAGCCAGTGAGGGTGAAAACTTGGAAAAGCCAAGGACAAGGGAAGTTACAGAAAGAAAGACTTGGGTTCTTGAGTTTGTCGTTGAGGATACGGGTCCGGGTATAGACCCAAAGTTACAAGATGCTGTATTTGAGCCGTTCGTGCAAGGAGACCAAACTTTATCCAGACAATATGGTGGTACTGGTTTGGGTCTCTCCATCTGTCGTCAACTTGCATCCATGATGAATGGTGTTATGGAATTGGAATCCACAGTTGGTGTGGGGTCCAAGTTCACATTCAAGGTTCCTTTGACGCAAACTGGAGAATTGATTATCAACGATAATGATACCCAAATGTATGAAGATGAGTTCAACATCAACAGCAGAAAGAATAGGAAAGTCAAGATTCTAGACCCACATGAAGACAATTCACCAGAAGACGATACCCATAATGCCTTCACTTCTTCGTCGGAGAGACAAGGATACTTTGGTAAGGCTTATTTAACGTCAACCGGAACCGCAAAAACTTCAAGCGCTTCTCTACACTCTGTTACATCACCGAAGGGTATTTCGCAGAATTCTAAGGACTTGAACATTTTGGTTGCAGAGGATAACAATGTTAACCAAGAAGTTATCAAGCGAATGCTAAACTTGGAAGGCTTCAATGATATTGAGCTTGCTGTGGATGGTGAAGAAGCGATACAATTAGTAAAGGAAAAAGTCTCGGCCGGTGGAGAGTACGATGTTATATTCATGGATGTTCAAATGCCAAAGGTTGATGGGTTAATGGCTACTAGAACTATCATCAAGGAGTTGGGATACAAGGGTCCGATTGTCGCATTAACTGCTTTTGCTGACGAGAGTAACGTAAAGGAATGTCTTGAAGCTGGTATGAACGGATTTTTGTCCAAGCCGATTAGAAGAAGTCAACTGAGAAAGATCTTAGAGGAGTTCTGTACCGTGGAGTTCAATGAGATTCCTCTCACACCGAGGGAGTAAAAGAACCGCAGCACATTGAAGTATTAGCAATAATTTACGAATAAGCTTACGATAACGAGAAATGCCGGATGTAGTTTCTCAGATTCATCTGATCTGATTTCAATGAATCAACGACATCTACGATAATGATTGTTTCAATATATGGTCATATTTATTTCATCCTAACCACCGTAAGAAAATTAGATACAAATCCAAAACGTAGCAATAAGTAAGAAATAAAGCAGCTGAGGGGCGAAACAGATCATTTAAGTTTCTTCTTTGGTCTCAACTGGTTGGTGTGACCACACTTTCTCTTACGACAGTTGGTAGCTCTTGGTGGCAATCTGGCGTAACACTTTCTGCAAATGGCCTTCTCACAGTTGAACTTGGAAGCCAAAGCCTTGAGGGATGGCTCAATGATACCACCTCTCAATCTGAGGACCAAATGCAAAGTGGACTCCTTCTGGATGTTGTAGTCAGACAAGGTTCTACCGTCCTCCAACTGCTTACCGGCGAAGATAAGTCTCTGCTGGTCAGGTGGGATACCCTCCTTGTCCTGGATCTTGGACTTGACGTTGTCAATGGTGTCAGAGGACTCAACCTCCAAGGTAATGGTCTTACCGGTCAAGGTCTTAACGAAACTGTAAGATATGTTAGTATGTGTCTTTCAAGTCTTAATAACAGTCGAAGAGAGAAGATGGGACAAAGCATTGTATGTTTTGGGCTGGCGGTAACGCTCTCTTAAAAATGAAGGAGTAAAAATATCAGTAGACCGTTGAGTGAATGACCCTGGAAGGTCTTGTATTCTCCACCTCAATCGAATTATCTGTGTGTGCTTCGTAGTTGCTATTGTTGGTGTCCTTACTGTGCCTCTATCTTAGGTGTGCGACACGAGGCTAAATCGAGCTGATGATATATGGTCAGGGCGTGCTTGTGAGTTCTGGTGTACTTCATGACTGAGAATGGTATGCTATTGAAGGTCCTCTCTGTCTCTCTTCGTTCTGTTGAGTTTGTGCTCTCAACTTACATCTGCATCTTGACGAAATTATCGTTAGTACTTCTACAAGAGTTGTGCTGAAAGGAGTGTGTAGTACGCTTTTTCACTTTTGTTTTTCGAGGAGTCTCGGGCACTGCGAGAGAGCAGAGTGCTGCCCATACCAGGAGCTTCACACTCAAAATTCGCGAATTCTTAGCTCTGAGAGCCAGACTCGCCCACTTGCGTTACTGATGAATCCGGTGCGCGCCGCATTTTTCATTTGGTGTCGAGGTGTTTCCCCGCACAGTCACTTGAAAAACTCGAATTATTGCCCTGAGCTATAGCACGTGATCTTGAAATTAGGGCTTTCATATTTCGCGAATTTAGCATTGATCAATGCTGGTTGGCAAAATAAGCGCCTGGGGCCACCAGCCTGTCTCGAGGGAAGATAGGTGTACAATACACTTAACAGTTCACCAAGCGGTTTCCAATATATTTGCCTAGCGGAATCTTATCTGTGATTCTCAATTGGAACTACTGGTTATTTTAGGGACTGTGACCGCCGTGCCCAGCTTTATTGTTTTGTTGAATTTCAGCATCATTTTGGCGTAAACAAACACCGGAGCTGTGTCATCACAACAACCATGTCATCGCCACATGCGGAGAAAGTTTCTGATCCATCTCAAGATGATGCTACTTCCAATGTGGATGATTTTATCGATTTGTCGGGAGTGATTGAGGCTGCTGATATTGGCCAAGAGTCCAAGATAAACGTTTCCCCCTTCGCTGACTTTACCCAAGAACCACATGATTCCCAGCAATTCGTTGACCAAGAAGTCATTACTACAGACGCTAGTGCTATTCCAGAGCCTGCTTTGCGCTCCATTGATGTTGACTCGGTATCGTCGTACCTCAATGTTGATAGACACTCAGTTGAAGGTCTAGATATGAGTCTACTTCAGAAAGTACAAAGTACAATTGCTGAACTAACAGAGATCAAGTCCGAGAAAATAACAATGGAAGTCAAAATGGAGAACATATCCCTTATAAATGATAAGAGAGAGGCACTTCTCAAACGAAAACTGGCGAACTTTGAAAAAAGTAATGAAGAACTGACTAAATCCAACGCTGCCCTTCAGGAAGACAAGTCCCAACTGCAGCTAAAAGTTAGTGAACTAGAACGCAATTACTCATCATCAAATTCGGCATCCAACACATCCCAATCAAAACTCAATGAGGTCACTTCTGAAAACAGGCATTTGATGGAGATCGTCTCTAAAAAGAATAAGGAAATCGAATCCATCAGATCTGAGTATAACGATCTCCAAGAATCGAACAGTAAACTAAGGAAAACAGTGATCGAGCTTGAGTCATCCACTCAAGTATCAGACTCTCACTTGGTTCATTCAAATATGAAGATTCAATCCCTCGAAACACGATTGGAGCTGGTGAACCAGAACAACGAGTGGGTGAGTGGTGAACTGGAAAAGACATCCAAGGAGTTCTCTGAATACAGAAAGTCCAAGTCTTCCGAGATATCTACTCTACAACTTGAACTTGAACAAAACACGTCCGAGCTAAACACAGCACGTCAAATGTCTGAGAATCTTACAGCAAGATTTGAAGAGACTTCAAGAAAGCTCGATGATGCTTTAATCCAGATCAAGGTGTTGAAAGACGAAAAGTCTGCAGAAGAAGAAGAGTATTTGAAAGAGATATCAGTTAAGGAGAGACTTGTGAATCTACTACAGAAGTCTGTTGATGACTCAAAATCGAAGATTCAACACCTTGAGGGAAGACTCGATATTTCAAGGTCCGGTGTTTCAAGCGAGTCTGCAACCCTACAAAGCTCCCTTGATAAGTACAAAGAGTTATTGGAACGCAGCGAAGCGAAAGTTAAACAACTTGAAGAGACAATAGATGAATTTACACAAACTTCAACCATTGATCCAAACATGAGTGGATCTGGTTTACTGCCGTTGTCCCCATCAGCAAAGGCCACTGCCGCTAAGCACACCGGTTTGTCTCTCAGCCAGTTGTACGCCGATTTCACGTTGATTAAGAGGCAACTTACCCAGGAACGTCGTGCGAAGGAACGTATGCAGCAACAGATGGATGCATTTGTCAACGAATTGGAACAAAAAGCACCAATCTTACGTGCAACTAAAGAAAGATCGAACATGCTTGAGAAGGAATTAACAGAGCTTTCTATAATTCTCGAAAATACCTCCCGAGAGAAAGACTTGCTACAAAAATCCCAGAGCTCTATGAAGGGGGAGCTGCAAGAAAGTCAAGTTGAGATTGCTGGTTTGAGAAAGCAGAGAGCTGATCTGGCCCGCCAAGTTCAGCATCTTCTAGTCCAGGTCACTGTTCGTAGTGACACTGGTGGCCCTCTTACACCTGCTGAAAAGAAGGCAATTGAGAGAATTGCTAATGGTGACACTGTTCTCAACGACTCAGATACTGATAGGCTCATTTCCGATAGACTTGTCACTTTCCAGAACATCATTGACTTGCAGAAAAAGAATGAAGATCTTCTTCGTATTGTCAGAGAGCTCGGCGCGAAGGCAGAGCACCAAGAACAGTTGTCTAAGTCTAGACTCGAGAACTTGGAAAGTACTGCCATCTCTGAAGCCAAGGACGCTATTATCACACTGCAAGATGAATTGAAGAGTGCTGCAGTCAAATTAAATGCCGTTACAAGAGAGCGTGACATGTTCAGATCCTTGTTATCAGATAAGGGTCAGAATAACATCCTTTCCGGTGATCTTTCTGGTGCTGGTATCGTAAATGACAGGCTTGCTGCGTTGTCCCAGAAGTATGAAGAATCACAAAAGGAAGTTGCCGCTATTAATGACCAGTTGGATAAACTTAGAGTTGAATCCGACACAACTATCAACATATTGAATAAACAGATCAACTCCCTTACATCTGAGAGATCTGAATTGGCCCTGAGCCTGGCCAAAGAAAAGTCTTCAAGTGAGTTGACTACAGAGAGATATAACTCCATCCAGGACAACCTCAAATACGCCAGATCTGAGATCGAAGAGTTGCGCAAAAACGGTCAGATCTTGTACAGCAACTTGGCCAAGCAAGAAATCAAAGCGCATGAAGCTGTTGAACAGCTAAATGAAGCTAGATCTACAATTGAGAGTTTACGCTCTGAGTCCACTAATTTAAAGCACGAGAAACAGATTTGGAAGTCCATAGAAGAGAGACTTAATAAGGAAAATACATCCTTGATTGAAGAGAAGAACAAGTTGAACACACTGCTGATGAACTTGCAATTTGTCGATAAAGAACGTGAATCACGTAACTTGGAAGCTCAAAAGCGCTGGACTGATCATACAGAGTCCCTTGAGAAGGAGCTTTCAGATGTGAGATCAAGGTTGACTGATACCTCTGCGGAGTTGAAGGATGTTCTTTCACGGAAAGAAGCAGATATCAACGCGTACCAAGACAGAATTGATTCCTTGCGCACTGAGTTGGGTGCTGCAAGGGAGGATGCTATTTCCAAGAAAAGTTCTGTTGACAGTCTAGAATTGAGGGTACAAACTTTGACCTCAAAACTGGCATCAAGTGAGTCTCGTCTGAAGGACTACCAGAGCATCGCTCAGTCTGAAAACAGTGATTCTGCCTTGGTTGCAGAGGCCCTTAAATTGAAAGCGGAGTTGGATGATGCTAGAGCTGAACTTGAAGATGCTAACAAGAATACTTCACACTTTAAGGAGATTGCCGCTGCTGCTGAGGAAACTCTTGAAAGTTTGAATGAGGCTTCAGACAGCTACAGAGCTACAACCTCTAAAACTATCGAGGCCCTGGAGTTAGAGAATAAGACAATGACTGAGAAGGTTGAGATTTTGAACCACCAGCTGGACTCTTTGAATAATGAGCTTGATGAGAACAGAAGCGCTTCTCAACAGCAGTTGATGGAGCTTCAAAGAGAGACTGAGAATCTCCGTGCTCAAGTTGAGGAAAGCGGAAAGCTTAAATCTGATTATGATGCCAAGGTTGCATTGATTGAGAGCTCCTTCCAACAGCAGGCTTCGGTTGCTTCTGAAGCCCAACAGAACTATGAAAAAGAACTTCAAAAACATGCTGAAGCTTCTAAAGCCTACGCTTCGTTGAGAGAGGAAGCCAATGCTGTCAAGGAGAAGATTCAGGAGCTGACCACAGAGGCTAAGCAGGCCAAGGATACTCTAATCAAGTCGCAAGAAAGTTGGGACGCTCAGAAGGCGCAACTCGATGAAGAGTTACGGGTGGCCACTGTTAGACTCAACGACTTGAGCTCTCAGAATCACATTCTATACAACCAAATCGATTCTTTGACAAAGAGATCCACGGAGAGCACCAGTCTGGATGTTACCGACATTGATGGAACTTCTGAGGAGCTCAGGGAACTGATTGCATTGCTTCGTCGTGAAAAGGAAATATCCGATACCAGACTTGAAGTTGCAAATCGTGACTTGACAACAGTTCGCCAGAAGCTTTCCTTAGTTACTACTGAGTTGGATAGTACCCGCTCTGAGTTGTTGAAATCACAATCACGCGATTCTGATATTGACCGTATCACTCAAGAGTATGAGCAGTTGCAAAAGGATCTTGAACAGCTGAGTTTGCTCCGTGAAAGCAATGTTACGTTGCGTAATGAGCTGAAGATGAGCATTGCCAAGGTGAAGGTCCTTGAACAGCAATTGACCCGCAGCCAGTCTAAAGTCGAACCTCTGGAGGGTGAGCTCATTGAGCTTAAGACTGCCATCACTCATAAGGAGCAAGAACTCAAGTTGAGTCTTGAAGAGAAAGATCGCTGGAAACAGAGATCCAATGATATTCTCAAGAAGTTTGACCGTATTGACCCAGATGAACACAAAAAGTTGCAGGAAGAAACTGTTGAGTTGACCAAGAAGTTGGAAGAATCTACCAACACATACCAACGTTTGAGGGATGAGGCACAAGAGAAGCTCAAGAAGAGTAGTTCCAACTACAAAGCTCTCTTGGCTCGTTTGGATGAGGCTAATAAGGAAAAATTGGCCATCTCCAAAACTGCTGAAGAAGCAAAAGCTCACTCTGAATCTCTTCAGTCTACTGTTGACACTTTGAAGGCTAAGGTCACTGAACTTGAGAGCAATGCCAAAAAGGCAACTCAGAAAAAGGGATCAAAGGATAATAACAAGGAAAATGCTGCAGCATTAGATTCTCTGAGAAAGGAGCTTGAAGCAACTCGTTCCGAACTTAAGGAGAAAATTGATCTTCTTGAAAAGTCCAAAGAGTTTGAATCTAAAGTAACTGAGCTACAGACTTTGAAGACTACACTTGAAGGGAAGATCACCGGTCTAGAGGCACAGGTCAAGGGTCTGACCTCTGATCTGGAAAATATCAAGAAAGGGCAATCCGTTGATGGAGCACCAGTTCTTGATGATCAATCGAGTGTTATTACTGAGCTGAAGAGTCAGCTTGAGAAGGCAGCTTCTGAACTTGAGTCAGCAAAGGCTGAAATCGAGGCTGCTAAATCCAACGCTTCAACGGCTCAAACTACATCTGCTTCTACTGAGGATATTACTGCTGCATTGGAAGAACAGAAGAAAAATCTCCGCGCTGAGTTTGAAGGTGAGTTGGCTAAGGCACTTGATGATGCTAGAGAAGTTTTCAAGAACAGTATTCGTGCTCCTTCCAAGGAGAAGCTGGAACGTATTGCCAGAGATAGAACAAAAGCCCTTGAAGAGGAGCAGGCTGCTAAGATCGAGGAGCTTAAAAATGAGTACGAGAAGAAGCTCGCTGAGGCTAGTCAAAGTGCAAATGGCGGAAGCTCAAATGATGCTGTCGCTGAGTTCGAATCCAAGATTGCAGCTTTAAAGAAGACATTTGAGGAAACCAAAGAGAAAGAAATTGCTGAAGTTAAGGCAAGTTCTTACGAACAGGCAAGACAGGCTACATTGAAAGAAGCTGCCATGAGAACCAAACTATTGCAGAGTAAGATTGACAAGCTAACAAAGCAAGTTCAAGATCTCAAAAAGCCTGTGAGTGATTTTGTCCCAGCGTCTCCGCTGAAGCCAGCTCTACCTGAGAAACCTGTTACTGCTACAGGAACTCCACCACCTGTTAATTCTACTGTTAAGGTTGAAGGCGAGACTCCTTTGGATCACGGTATCAAAAGACATGCTGAGGAGGACAACGGTCCGCAAGAAAAGAAAGCCAAGGCCGATGAATGATTAGTTGTTGATACACATTTTAATGCATTATGTATATTAGGTATTTTGTTTTAGAAATTGAAATCTGTAGTTTGGCAGTAACAAAATGTACTGGGTCCACTGAAGATGGTATAATTTTACGCGTTTCGCGTTTGGTACGCACAGCTTTTCAGTGCGTGATATACCCTGAATGTGTCAATCCAAATATCTTTTTCACAAGAGTTTCTTTATCACAATCCTCGAGTGATATTGATTGGTAACAATGAATGTCGATCCTCGAGAAGTAGAAACAGATGAAGGATTTGAATCGTTTGGAGTTCTCTCGGATGATGAGAGAGAGCAGATATCTTCTGGTGAGAAGGAATCGGAAGAACGTAAGTAAGGATCAAGAGGGATTCCAAGAAGGTGATTATTAACTAAAATTGAAACAAGTTGATGAAGTGGAGAAACAGATGAAGGAGGCAGAGGCAAAAATTGCTGAATTGAAGAAGAAACAAGCGGCTCTACGGCAGAAAAAACAACAAAAGAATCAGGAACATACTGTTGAGCAGCAAGTGAGTCGAACACCATCGCCAAAGAAAACCAAGTATGATCTTCCAGTTGGAGATATCCAATCATCAAAACTCAATCTTGGTCAGCGTCTACGAGATGTGGCCAATAAAGGAGAGGCCTCGTCTAACACAACGGATCATACACTATCTCCGCCATCAATGATCTCGTCATCAACGCCCTCATACTTCTTGAAGACTTTGGAAGAAACCAAAAAGAAACAGGAAGATGAGAAGGTGATTAAGCGTAAGCTGATTCAATCACGTATATACACATTTGACTCTACTTTAGAAACGGATCCTATGGTTGTTAATGAGAAGGAATACTACTCAGGGCAACAGATATCACGTCGGTATGTTGATTCAGAGAAGCTTAAAGAATTCCTTCATGATAAAAAAGTCATGAGGCTACCGAAATTGATTGCAAAAGTGTGTCCTCCTGATTTTGAATCCCCTCGATACGCTAATTGGGTTGTTGTTGGTATCTTGAGTAAGAAATCGAAACCGTTAGTGACATCTGATGGAAAGAGTAAGTTTCTTGTTTTCACAATGACTGATTTCAAGCATAACATACAAGTCTATATGTTTGGTAATGCTGTGGAGAAATATAATGCCTTGAGGGCCGGTGATGTCGTTGCCTTGTTGAATCCTGACATATACAAACGATTTGAAGGGTCAGCAAGTGGCTCTTCAACTGGGTTTAAGACTTTCTCTTTGACTATCAAACATAGCGGTGATTCAATATTAGAGATTGGTCGTTCAAAGGACTTTGGTAATTGTCCATCTATGAAAAAAGATGGAACACTTTGCTCTGAGCCAATTAATAGAGCGTTACAACAATGCTGTTCTTATCATCAAGAATTAAGATTGAGTCGAACAGCAGGTAAGAGAATGGAATTCCAAACTAGTGTTAGACAAACTGCACCAACTGTTAATGGAATCAAACAAGATTTCCTTTTAGGTAAGCCTGATAAACGTGGTGGTTGGACTAATTCTAGTATTGTTATGAATACTTCAGCACCGGCTAATGATCGGGTTTCATTAGCAAGGAAACATTTTAGTAATACAACAAAGCATCATGCTTTTTTCAATAGTGAAGTTACTGATATGAGTGATTTAAAGAAGAAGCAACTTCATCAACAAAGATATCGTGAACGAGTCTCTGATCACCTTTTAAATACCAAATTGATAAAGACTTTAGAAGGTGCAAAGAATTTAAAAAAATATAATTCCATAAGACCTGAAGAAGATTCAAAGAAGGACATCACTATGGAAGATAGAAGGGCATTGTTAAAATATGCATATGGATCATCAGGTATAGCTGATTTAGGATTTGATCCAAGTTCTCGTGGTGCTTCTAAAGGTGTTTTATCATTTAGAGATGCTGAAGAGAAGAGACAAATCGGTGCTACAGCTGCTGAACTTAATGAACTTGCAAAGAAGAGGAAAGTTGATCTATCAATTGCAGATGAAGTTTTAGAGATGAAAAGGAAACTGATGAAGAAGGCGGATAAATATCTAGAAAAGATAAAGAAACAACCGATGATCAAATCTCATAAGAAGAAAGAACAGAAGGAGACTCCAATTGAAGTACCAATACCTGCTTCTTTCATGGATGATAAAGTATTTGAACTATCTGATTCCGATGATAACGCTGAAGATGCACCAGGTTTCCAAGAGTTCAAACAACAACTTGAAACAAAAAGAGAGAAAAGTGTATAAAATCTCTGTTGCGCATATGTGCATCTTGTAAACATATACATCAATGCCGATGTTGTCGTAGTTACAGACAAACGCGCATAAGATGTGCATTAGCCAGCGGCAATCGGGAAATCGGAAATAGCCGTTGAGGGCAAGGACTGGGGGGTAAGTGTGGGAGTGGACTTAACATTGAAGGATCGACAGCAAAGCAAAGTTAAGCTAAAAGAGAATATCGCTGATCCAGTGAAGATCTTTCCCACTGTAGGCGATTGAAAGCGGGTTTTCTTTTTGTCTTAAGAGGCTCGGCACCGTTGCATATGGAAATTAAGGTGAGGTCTTTGAGTCCCTCGGTCTAGATTTCTTGTATATAAGCAGCTCGAACGGCGCATCAACTTATAAAAACTGTGGCAAATTTAAAATCACAGGGTTTGATCGAATTTGTACACAAACATTACAAAAGAAGAAATTATGGAAGAACACACAGAACCACTCTTTGCTATTGGTAGCAAATGCTACTCCATCAAATACTCTGATACAGAGACAAAATCACATGCTAATTATGAACTGGTTGAAAGTGGAGAGTCTCTTACAAGCGTCTCCGCAGATAACTTGCCATCACACTTGAAAGACGTTGATTCCATCACTGTTATCGACTCGGTTCATTCTGGTGTAGGTAGAGATAACAGGGATCTTTATACCACAGTTCTTCTCCCACTCTTGAGTGAACTTAAGGTGGTACATCAATACATCAAGACAGAAACTAAAGATCATATCACTCAATTTGCAAAGAAATTAGACCTTTCTAAATCACATACTATTATCTTACTTTCAGGTGACACTTCTGTATATGAATTAGTCAATGGACTTCATTCTCAAAGACATTTATCAACAGATAAACATGATATCAATTTGATGACAATCCCATTTGGTTCGGGAAACTCTATTGCACTATCTTCTGGTATCCCAAATGAAGTCATTGCAATTCAAAAGATCTTCCAATCAACAACTTCCACCAAATTACCTCTTTATAGTACCATTTTCCCAGAAGGTGCACATTATTTGGATGAAACATTGGTTGGTCCTAATGAATTACTCTTCTCGGTTGTACTCACTTTTGCTATGCATGCAAAACTCGTTTGGATAGCAGAGCAACCAGATTTAAAACAAATGGGTCTTGTTAGATTCCAAATTGCAGCTGGTCGTGTGGCTGCTACACCTTTGGATTTCAACATTTCTATCTCGACTAGTTCCCCAAGTTCATCAGAATTGAAATCATTATCAAGAACAACTAAACATTCTTACCTTAATCTCTTTGCCGTACCATGTATTGAAAAGAACTATTACATCTCTCCAGATTCACATATCAACAAACAAGAATTACACATGTTTAGAATTGATGAAATCCCAACACAAGATTTGATGCAAATTATGATTGCTCCATATGCTGGTCCATCAACTCAACACACTCATATTCCAAGTGTGGAATACAAACCTATTGATTCAAAGGATCAAGTTACTATTGAATTCCAAGATGATAATGAGGCAAATGCAATTGCATGTATTGATGGTATCATCATTATGATCAAGGATCCAAAGGGTAAGAAGATTACTGTCAAGCCAGTTGATAATTTAGGCTTTGATCTTAATATCATTGGTATGGACGCTTTGTGAGTTTACATTTAAAGATAAAAGAAGAGAGAAAATATGTGTTGAAATAATATTATCAAATAGATGGACGACGAAGCTTCTTTGGCCGGTATAATCTTGTAGCATCGCTTTGTCTTCTGAAATGACCAACAATGTCATATTCATCCATCATTGTAAATGACCGTTTTCTTGGAGATTGTTTATTAGAATACTCTTTATTGGCTTTCCATGTTTCAACTTTTTGTACAAGGATTTCCATCCACCATTGTTGTCCCCCATATATAGCTGAATCAAGTGGGAGTATTCTATATAGATGAGCCATTTCATCGTATGGATGATCAATTAATATTTGACCCATTAAACTTTCCAGTTGTGTTGAAAAGTTATTTAAACAGGCAATTGCCCTTTCAGATGTACTTCTTATCGGTAATATTTCATCAAATTTTGGGAAATAACGAACAAATTTCTCTGTACTTGATAAATTAGGCCAAGTACTTGATTGGAAACATTCAACATCACTTCTATTGTTATCCAATTGATTAAGAACAAAGATGAATTTGGAAACTGTCATTCTTAAATCTTCCAAGATTTGAGCTTTCTCAACGTACAGAGCTTCAAGTTGTACACTGTTTAGATGTTGATCTGATCCATTAATTGCTAAAGAAGAAGAAGAAGAAGATGATGATGATGATGATTGTACAGTTGATATTAAAGATTCATTTTCAAACATCCAAACTTGTATAGTTTCCAATGTCTCTTTTAAAAACAATGATGTCTTTAAAGGGTATCTTATAAAAGTTGACTTATCGTAGTAATAAGCAGTATTGTTTTCATTAGTATTTGACAAACAATGTGTTACCATGACCAATGAGGCATAATATGATAATGGTACCATATTTTGCCTATGAACTTGTGATATAATTCTAGAACAAGTATGAATGTAAGATTCCAAAGACCAAAATGTTGGATCTATAGATTCAAGGATATGGAAATTCTCCTCATTGATGTTAAAGTTATGGATTTTGTCTTTAAAATGGGAAAAGATCTCAGGTGTAATTAAGGAGTTATAATCATAGTTAAAGCTGGTTGATATTTGTTCAGGGAGACTACTAGGGAGACTTGAACTGTATCTTGGAATCGATGGATTCGATACAGTCTCTAAAGTTAAATGATAATCAGCCATTGTGTCTTCTTCTTGGATATAACGGTTATTGATTTTTGGTATTGAGTCATCATCTAAGGGATCTGCTGGATCCCTTGGATCCATTTTTCTGCGTGTTGATAATGGTGATTCAAATATACTCATCTTGTTATTGTTTAAAGGGTTATATAGCAGTGTTTAAATGGGTGATATAGCACTTTAATGTAGCACTTTAATGTAGCACTTTAATGTAGCATACAAGTTTCAAATTTAAGTTCCCTTGGAGAAAAAAAAATGTTATAAACAAATGAGCCTTATATATAATAAATAAATACTCAACACCTTGATAAACGATAAACCCCTGTTTTTTTTAGGGGGGTATCAACTTGCCGCAATCTTGACACAAAAGTGGGACACATATACTGTTTGTTTCCCAATCGGGACATTTAGCGCCATTTTCGCGAATTTTTTCGTGTTTCTTTTTTTTTTTTTTTTTTTTTTTTTTTTTTTTTTTTTTTTTTTTTTTTTTTTTTTTTTTTTTTTTTTTTTTTTTTTTTTTTTTTTTTTTTTTTAATACGAAGATCTTTAATGACTTTGAGAAAAGAGAGATGGGCAATGGGGGCACACAGGGATTGACAAATATCTTAGTTTTTGTTAAAAAAATAAGAATTTTAATTGGAATGCCCTTAAAGAAACAGAGAATGTCATTTGATCATACATTGTAAGTTATATTTTCATATTCAAGAAAGAAAAAAAAAAGACAATAAGATAGAATTGAAGATTAACAATTTATAGAGATATTACCATTCCATTTGAAACCAAAAGGCAATCAACAATTGCAAAGACAACATTAGAACCCGATCCAATTCTTAGGCCAGATGATATCAAAGTATCTTATTTAACAGAAGAGAACAATCTTTTGATTAAATTTGAAGCGATTAATGATCGTACTTTAAGAGTTGCAGCTTCAAGTGTACTTGAATCATTAAAGACTGTAATTGAAACTATTGATGAATTTGAAAATGTCAAAGATGAATACCTATAAAAAAGGAAAGTAAATGCAAATGCATATAATTATATAACGAATTTTAATGAATAAAACATAAATATTTTTTTTACAAACTCATCTTTTCCCCCTATCAAAGAAACTAAAAGGCATATCAGCCGCCCTGGTAAAATCTGTCCGGTTCCGCGATCTCTTCCCCCCCCCCCGTACTGGAAAACAGCCGCCCACTGCGTTTTGTGTATTTGTGTGTGATAATCCATCAAAATCAAAATCAAACTGCACACCACTCAACGCACACGCCACCATTTAGGAGAAGGGAGGGAAAAAAAACACACGCAAACAAACCCGACTTCACTGGCCGCTGAACAATCCCAAAAAAAGAAGGCTCTGTGTTTTTGTTTGGTTTTTTTTTTTTTTCATTAGGGCGCTCTCTCTACAAAGATTAGCACTCCCGCCCAGCCGCCCCACTGCCTTTAAACTTGAACGATTCTTGTGAACGGGACCCCCCCCCCTCTTTTTTGTCAGCCGCCCACCTCTTTTTGAAAACAAAATTTAAACGACGGGGGCATTGATAATAACAGCATTGTCATTTAAGCTTGTGGACATTGAGTATGTCCGAACTTATCAATAGAGCAAGTAATGGGCCATCCGGTGTACAGGATACAGAACGGGATCCTCATTTGGCCCAACAGCAAACAACAACAACAACAACACAACAAAAGAGACAACATTCAAATTCTTATCAAATGCCAACTACTTTGAAAAGGTCTGTTACACAACCAACTCAGTCAATGACATTACCCGTAATACCTGGTGAATCTAGTAGAGCTACAACGGGGACAACAACACCTGCTAATGGATCTCTTTTCCAAAATCAACAGCAATCACCATCTCAAGCTGCGCAAATATTACTTCAACAACAACAACAACAACAATTTGATATCCAACAACAAGTTCCACAATTTAAACCAACTTTTAATATTTCAGTGAGTTCTCCAACCCCACAAATACCCACAAAGGGAAAGAAATTTAGTCAAACGTTTATCAATCAAACATACAACAAACAAAAGACACCAGAGGTGCCACAGTCTCCAAGCTTGTCTTTAAATAAAACAAAATTCGAAACAACAAGCTATTTGAATGATGATCGTACAGATGTCAATGATTTCAATGATACAAGTTCACTTGCATATACACAAACTGTTCATCCTTCACAACAATTACCACAACAAATTGCAACTCGTCAAAATCCACCTCATCCATCACAACTTCCACCACCATCTATGGTTACTTCAACAAAAACAACTACCCCTGTTGTTATGATGAAAGATGCAAATGCTGAATCCCCCGGTTCTACAATCTCAGAGGCATCAACTAATCCTACTGCTCCATCGGTACAACCTGAACAACAAGTTAACAAACTCACAGAAGAAGAACAACAATTGATCACTAAGCTTCAAGATACTTATAGAACTATTATCAGATTGGAAAATAACCTTCAACGTAAATGCTCGGGACTTAATTTGCCACAAAGATTGGATATGACTGAACTTTGGGAAATTTATAACATTGATATTCAATTGTTAAACGCATATTACGATTTCCTTCTTTATGCTATGGGCTCTGGTAAGTCTGGAAAGCAAATTGTCGAAGTTTATCGTATACCGAGACGTCTCTGGGTTTATGGTATTGTAACATTTTTGGATGTTTTGAAAAACGTTGTTTCGATATTTATCGAACATGATATATGTTCCAGTTTTATCGGTTATGCATTCAACATTTTAAGTGGATTATCGGATTTGGAACTTGAAAGTTGGTTATGCGAGAAACTTGGAGATTTGTCAAGAATGGCCATTGCCTTATATCCATCTCGTTACATAGATTGGAAAATCAGCTCAGAACATTGGTATGCCACAGCAATGAAAACTCAATACGGATTCGGAAAGATTTACTATCATATCGCTACTGTCCAATTAGATAGTCTTGATGCCTTGGCAAATATTGGAAGAAGTGTTTTCTGTCGTGATACTTTTGTGCCAACACCTCAGTACATGAGAATGGTCATTGATAATATCAATCAGAGAAGTTATGTTGATCTGCCAATTCTGGATTTCATAAAAGTCCATAAGATTCTTCTCTCAAATGAGATTGTCAATGAGTCTGAACTTAACAAACTGATTACTTATTATGCTCGCAACCTTGGTGTTGATAATAACAGTGTCGATTTCTTTGTCAGACAGCGCGGAGTCTTCTCCGAATCCATCGTGGCCCCAGACTACTCTCAGGACAATGATTACGATAGTAAGTTTAACTTTTGGTTCCAAAGAAGCTCCTCATTTGCATTGGTAAATATTTTTCAAATCGTTGGATTTGGAAACTCTACTAATCCATTTGCCAGATTATTTGGTCTGCTTGAAGCTTTGAAAGAGAGAAGGGACCGTAAAGATAGAAAGGACAAACGTAAGAAAAGTACAACCAGTGACAGCAGTCAAAAGCAATATCAACAAGAGGATGATGAATCATTAATCGATACAAGCCGTGACTTATCGGTCGAGGAATGGTTTGCCACAAACTCAAGTTTGAACAAGTTTTCCCTTAAGGTTGCAATGAAGATGCTAACCGTATATTTGAGAGGACCTTTGATCACAGCACTCCCAATGGTCATCACAATGCTTTACTTCCTCATCGCCATTGGTAAATCCATGAAAAAATATCCAAATTCAAGACCATTCTTTGAAACTATCATTCTTACCGTTCTCCCACTGAATTCCTTAATCCGTTACTTGAATGAACTTATGGAGATTGTTAGAACCAAACCTGAGATAATGGAAGAATTACAGAAAAAAGATGATTACTTTTTGAAGTCTGGATTTTTGGATGAATTCAGTAAGAATGAAGTTTTGATTGAGGTTTGGAAATGCTGGGGATCATTGTGGTTTGATGCCATTTTCTTGAAAGAAGAGTATTCTACTCCAGCTGAGGCCGGTATTGCAAAGCACGATATTTTGGATGTCCCAGTTGGTGGACCTCGTTATGAAAAGAAGTTCAATAATCAACGGTTCTTGAGAGTAGTTCTTTTGGCTTCATATGTGGCGGACAACTTCAATTTTGGTATTAAGCGTTTTGATAACTTTTCTTTTGGTTTGCATGTGGAGAAAGTTTTCAGAGATCTTGACGAAACTCGTGAATTTGTGAAAACTGCATATATGGATATTTTCAGGGAGGCAAAGACCTTTGACCTCGTGGAAACCGTCGAACTAAACCCAGGTTGTCGTGTACTAGCCACTGGTGATATTCTCCCATGGTTCAAAGCCGAATCTGCTCCTGCTGTGAAAATTGATGGAACTCAAGTTGTCAACTACGCAGAAAACGACGCAGACTTTGAAGATGACGATGAGGAAGATGAATATGAGGACGATTATGCCAATGATGACAACGAGGATGAAGAAGACCTTGAAGGTACAGATGCTGATGACAGCATATCCATTAATCACATTGCTGCAGGATCAACCAGCTTCTCTTTGAGACCACCTCCTGCCATCATCTCTGCTGAATCGGGTATCCTTGTTGGAAAAACGGTGACCTATTTCGTTTTAGATACCAATATGTGGTTGAAACACTGTGGAAAGTTGTTCAAGTCTATGAAAAGTAATCTTTTCAAGCTGGCAGTACCTCTTGTTGTCTTCCAAGAACTGAGATCTCTGAGATGTTCCCCAGATGCCACAATTGCTGATGCCGGTACTAGGGCTGTTATTACATTGAGACAACTTGCTTCAGAAGGTAGTTTAGTCCCACTCAAGATGAACGGTACTGAAGCATCATCTCTAAACGATGTCTCTGACTTTGAGAATAATAAGTCATGGATGCAAAGTATTGACGATACAATCATCAACTCAACGAGACTTTTGAGTGCCAATATTTTAAACGCATATCATAAGTTAGGCCAGTATTCGTTAGATAATGTCAATGTTACAGTTCTCATCACTGAAGACAGAAACATGAGACTTAAATCACGCACAAAGAACGTTGCTGCATTCCAAGGGAAATGGTTCTTTGACGTTACCGAGAAGTTCTCTGAAGGTAAGTTGTGCAACAACTAAATTAATCTGGATGTGATAATCTGATTTTGCAGATAGACATGATTACTACACCTTTTAATGCATATTGATCATAATTATATAACTTTTATCAATTCCTAGCTGTAGAGATCTTTCGTTGCATCTCTTAAGATCAGGTTTGTAGCTTCCAGTTATGGTACATCTTTTTTTCACCCAAAATATCAAATCCTTCAATCAAGGCGACTTTATCACCTTTTTTAATGTTTTGAAATTTATTTGTCGTGCCGACACCTTGCTTATAATTTAACAATAACACCTGAGTGGTTAATCCATCAAGGTTCTCCACTTTTACCAAAGTCAACATGTCATTAAATGGAGAAGCTTCCAAGACAGTAACAGCGTCATCAATCGGATCTGGTGTCAATATTTCCACTTGATGGACTTTATACCATTGGTCAAGTTTGACTATTGGTATTTGCACTTGTTGAACTAAAGTTGAATCTGATAAAGACGTGGGTACTTTAAATGTGAAAGGTGATGAGTTTGATCCACCTCTAATCTTAAACTCTTGATTGACCGTATCTCGGGTTATTTTTTTAGATATGCTCTGGTTCGATGTTTCTGTATCAACTTGTTTCCAGTGTGTCTTTTGTTTAAGCTCTGATAACGATGTCTTCACTTGAGTTTTAAGTGGAGTTTCCAATGTCGTACTAATGTTGTCACCATTTTTTGTTGATTTATCTCTGTATATCCGGAATTTTTGTGATTGGGCAGCCAATTGTGTCACTTTCTTGGTCACAGTAGGGCTGGTTTCTGCTACTCTGTGTCTCTTCAAAGGTGTTTTCTCCAGAAATGAACGGATCTTCTTTTTGCAACTTCGTGGAGGAATGTTGATGTCCCTATCATTCAATACTGAAGGTATTAGAAGATTTCGATCCGATGGGTGATTCTTATCCGTCATGATGTATATATGAATATCTCTTTCACTTAATTAAGAAAGGGAATGGCGGTTCTTCTTGTAAAGATATTTCCTATTCATTTATTCCTCTTAAGCTTTGGAATTGTAAACAAAGCGCATTCGAAACTCATCGCGGTCGTTGCCATAACAACGAATTAATACCGCCAGTCGTTTCTTTTTTCGTGGCTTTTCAAGTCTTTGACATGTTCTCCTAACAAAAAAAGAAGTTATTTTTTGCAGGTATGTTTGCTTTTAATTACGAAGGAGACCAAATCATAATTAAATGACACCAATTTTGATTAATGTCATCAGATATTACGTTTAATTATATAACATTACATTACTCAAAGACGTGATCGAATGAGTCGAATGACACTGTAAATCTAAGCGGAGACTATTTACTGTTTCGAGTGGAAATTTTTCAACGGAGATGTCAAACTGTTGCATCTTTTTTAGATGTACCCGTTACTTTAATCTACAGTTTTATCGGGATTCCCCCTCAGTTCGGTGACTCGATTTTAATATGGTACTAATTAATTTAAGGTGGCGGAAGTCCGCTATTGATGAGATGACATCATTATGGGGAGAGAACCTTTGTATTGGTTCGATGTAACCTGCATATAACAACAGATCTCGTCTTTCGATCAATGCATAATGGCGTTACGAAACTAAAATTACTTAGTCATTTAACAATTCTACGTTTTGTCACGTCAATTCATTCCATTGCATATTGAATATTGTTATTCTATATTTAGAGAGATAATCATTTGACAAAAGACATTTATAATTCTAGTCTCTAATTTACCACGGGGAACGTAATGCATGCAATGTCTGATGGTCTTCAACCTGCGTAAAGTTGGTGTTAATTTTTTTGACAATTAGATTTCGAGGCATGAAACGCCCGTTACAAAGATTCGAGAAGCATTATAGATTTAAACAAAAGCGACAGTACTTTGAGGTTTGAAAGATTAAAAGTCCTCCCCCACCCCCACCACCTACAGACAAGTCCTCTTGGATTATAGTTATTTCACACCTACTCCCCGTGCCCTCATCAAAAGTCAATTAAATTATAAAACCGTATAATATATGTGACGTAAAAAGAGTTTCCAAAACGTGTATTAAAGACGTTCAATGATGTACAGTGTCATACGACACAACAATCGCAAAAGAAAGTCAAAAATTAACATCGAACTTACCACAGCCCCATCTGTGGCCCATCACTGGTCCCCCCACTGAACAAGTGGGTTTTGACAGATACCTGCGGGAGGCGTGGCGGCTGTCTGAGAGAAAGGAAGCCCTTTTTACGAATTTCGAGACTCGAGACTAGTCGGCGTAAGCATAAGCAAGACTGCGTGGGGTGGGAGGATAGAGGGAAGCCGGACTAGGCGCCGAAACTGCGCGACGGCGTCTAGAAACGATCTGCCAGTCTCCTTTTAAGAAAACTAGTCCTTTTTACAGTCTCTGCTTCTCCGGCCTGACCCGCCAACCGCAGCCACTAGCGCATGCACAACGCCTTCTTCATAGGACATTGCCAACAGCCACCAGCGAAATATGGGTTAGCCCTATATATTCATCCCTCTCGCACACTCTGCTGCCTCCTAAAAAAACATCTTGAACTACCCACTCTCCATCAACTACCATTTGTGTTGGCCATCACTCTCCCATCTGCCTTTACACACACACCATACTCCTTAAAGCAAGACCTCAAATTGCGGACGCATCAGAAGCCTGCCACCTGCCCCCTCCCCCCAAACCAAGCCAGAGACTGAAAGTGCGGGACTTGGGCTCTAAAAGTTGCTGTGCGAAATCCGAAAAATAGAGAGGGACCTTGTCAAGCCTCACACCAAACAAAGCGGTCGAATACACCAATACCACACACAGTAAGAGCAACTTCCCTTGGCCCTTTTCCTTACTTCAAAACATAGCCAAATCAAACGTCTGTTGCTATTGTCAAGGATAACTTTTAAAGAAATCCTCTTACAAAACACGTTCACGGAGCACGCAACACCGTTCGACGAACCTCAGGATCTCGCCTATATCATTGGTACAGAACCCCTGGTAAACTGGCCCAATACCAACAAAAACTCATATATTTCACTGCTTATACATTGTTGGTACATGATCCAAGGCCTTTCATAAACATATATACCCCCTTTACTCCATTCCCGCACCTCCTACCAGAAAAGAGAGAGAGAGAGATGCCACAGCAGTCTGTGGGCACGCCAGAAGCGGTCACGCCTACTTCTCATACAATGATGAATGGCGAACATGGCTCAACAGAGACAAAGCAACAGTCAGCTGGTCCAGTAGAGCTGCAACAAGATACAGGGAAACCCCAGGATGCATCAACACCTACAAGTGTCACTTCTGATCAAGGTAAAGTTAAAGATACCAAAGAAGTTAAAGAAGTAAAAAAAGAAGGCACAGTTCTACCTACAAATACAAAAGGTCTTCACACAGTGTTTATCCACAAACTTTATAATATGTTAGAAGATGAAGAGCTAAAACATCTCATATGGTGGACCCAGTCAAATGAATCATTCTTCATTGTCCCAGGTGAAGAGTTTAGTCGAGCACTTTCTCAATACTTCAAACATACAAACGTTGCATCATTTGTTCGTCAATTGAACATGTACGGATTCCATAAAGTTAGTGATATGACAAGTGTTCAAACAGATGCAAGTGAAGTCCCTACTTGGGAGTTTCGTCACAGTTCAGGAAGTTTCAGAAAAGGTGACATTGACAGTTTAAAACAGATCAAAAGAAGATCTTCCAAACACGCATCTGGAAGAACAACGCATATGGATATGGGACTTTTATCAGATACAGAGGTTAGTTCAGAGAGAAGCAACTCTGTCACAGAGTATCCACCAGAGCTCAACGTTGTTGATCCAATGTTGAACGTAAGGCTGGCTGAACTTGGCCACAATTTGGGTGCGCTAAGACATGAACACGCAAGACTTCAACTTCGATATGACACTGCTATCTCGGATATGAGAAAAACAAATTTGGACATGGTGTACCTATTGGATATCATGCAGAAGTTAATCCACTCAAATGCAACTGATTTGGACATCCAAAGAGACGCAATGGCAAGTCCAAAACCTCATCAACTTACCACACAAAATCCAGATGATATGGCATCACCTGGCTCTGCTGTTAAACAACCACTTTCACAACAACAACGCCAGCAGCAACATCCACACCAACAACAACACCAACTACTACAACAGCCATATTCGCTGCAGGACGTGGAAAAGGATATTGCTCGTTTTAGAGCATCTATCATTCAACGGGCTGCGACTAAGGATCAGTTTGACCAGTTCTCAGTACCATTTGCTCCATTTGCACCATCTTATCAGATGGATCAGACACCAAGATCAAATCATTTTCCTCCTCATATGCCAATCCAGGCTGGAAATCAATCACCAGCTGATACATCAGCGATGAACCCTGAAGCTGCCAGATACCCAAACCCATATCCTTACCCTTACCCACCTCAATTCCAACAATTCCCATCACAACCTCCTGGTCAACCACAAGGTTATGCTGGCGTTCCACAAGCTCATCCAGCATTCCCACCAGCACATGAACAACAAATAGTACGTGATCCATTCCGTTCTGACAGAAAATCTTCAAGATCCTCCAACAGATCACGAAACATGTCAATATTGTGTGACCCTCTTCAGCCATCTACAAACCCAACTATCGTCTCACCAGCTAGCACCGGTCATGCACATAGGGGTTCTATCAATGGAGCACCAAATGATCCTAATGGATATTTCCCAGACTATAAGTCATTACAAGGTGCACCTCGTACTCACACACCCGAGCCTCAACAAGTCACTTACAAGATGTCACCAGTGGCACCATCCGGCCTCCGTGATCAGCGTGCTGGCTCGTACCCAGGAATTGCCCCGGTAATTCAGAATGCCCTCCGTGGTGAAGGACTTATGAGAAAGAGACAAGGCTCAAATGATGTTATGGAAATGAGAGGTATGGATAACCCGCCAAGAAGTGTCCCAGATGATGGATTCGGTGCTCCACCAATGCCCCGCAAGTCTTTGAGTGCTACAAATATTGCAGAAGCTAAAATCTCAGGTCCACCGAACTCTGGTGTTTACGCCCTTTTGAACCCTGACAGAAGGGATTCTATGTCCGCTCAGCCACTAGCTAAAAAGGCGAGAAATGCTTAACACTTCACTGCACGTGGTATTTAATCCATTTTAATCAAAATTAATAATCATGTTGTCTACTTGTACTTCTCCTTCGATGTTAACAAATCACTGGAGTTAATAATATTTCTTCAGGCTTTTGACCAATTGCAATACATCGCGATTATCCTTTCAAGTCATTAGTTGTTCGTCAGTTCATCTTAGACGTCTTGATGGTAAGTATTATAATCCGAATCACCGGTAATAGACATGATGTGTCCAATTGTAAGATAAGATAGAATCTGAACGCCTTGGTTTGCATGGCTTTTGAATTTAATCGTGGGGCCATCTTCATTTCAGGAAAACCGATAGCTATACGTTCGATCCAGTTTGTCTTGCCAGTACAAACGCCTTCCGTCAACCTTGTGGTGGCTTATACAAAGACATACTCGGTAATAATTTTTCATGTACTTTCATAATGACAACACGTATAACTCGACTGCAATCACTGCGAACCCAGCCGAGCTTTGGCTAGCCACTCCGATAGAGGAGACAACTGCAAGTCCCAAGTACTGGGTAATATCTCTCATATAATAAAACAACTTCAGTAGGAAGAATCAAGCTTATGGTGGTTCACAGAGTACACTGCTCTCTGATCTTCCGTCTAAAACTTATATTAGCGTTCATACCCATTTATCCATGCCAGAAAAGTGACTAAAAAGTAGAATCATCATAAGTCGTGCCCCTACCATTTCTAGTTCATTGGTTTGTGTGCAAATTTGAAACCAATATCAAGCGATCCCTTGGCCCAGTTGGTTAAGGCGTGGTGCTAATAACGCCAAGATCAGCAGTTCGATCCTGCTAGGGATCACTTTCTTTTTTTTGCTTGTGGACTAACCATTTTGTTAAGGCCACGCTTTTAGATATCCAAAAAATAAAAAAATTCCGGAACGGGGAATCGAACCCCGGTCTGCTCGGTGAGAGCGAACTGTGATAGCCACTACACTATACCGGATTACAGTTGACAACTAGAAATACAGTGATTTTGTAGTTATGCTAGTGGTCGTGGCCCTATCAATGTTGGCCGTACCAGATATTTGGAGTAAGAAACCTTAACAAACTCGAGCGTAGTACCTCATCGCTTGTTGAACGCTGTGAAAACATTAGTTATAATCATATAAGCGGTAAATTCCTGACGTGTGCCTAACTACTGATGGCTAAGAAACCTTCAAAGGCGATTGAACTGCCGACACCGGTCTCAGTTAAAGGCAAGAAAGGTAAGAATGAGCCTTCGGCTCCCGCAAAGGGTGGTAAGGGTAAAACCCAGACTGTGGAAGAGAAGCCTGTCAATCCAATGAAGCGTCCCTCTAGTGGTAAAACACCAATCTCACTTCTTCATGAGCATGCTCAAAAATCTAAGTGGGAGAGGGTCGAGTATGACATGCACAAGGTTGGGTCAGGTCTGGTCGCCACAGCTGTTCTTGCATGGACCGATCCAAAGACCAGAGAAAAAGTCCAAGTCAAATGTCCCCATAAGTTATCCGGGAAGGAAACCCCTATCGAGGCCAGGTATTATGCTGCCACTGTTGCACTCCATAAAGTCTGTTTCAACAAAAGTTTGCACATGGTTCTACCGAGAGAGTTTAAAGATACTTGGGCTGATCTCGAGAGTGAAAGAAAGCGTATTTTGAGTGAGAATCCAGTAAAGCATAACAGGCTTTACTCTGAAGACCCATTTAGTATCGTTCTTGAGGACCGCAAACTACAACAGTCGAAACAGAAAGAAGCAGAAGCCCGTATGAACAATGAAGCTAAGACAAAGAAAGCACCAATGATCATAACATCTGTCAAGAAAGCTCCCACACAGGTACCGGTAAAACCCCAGGTCAAGAAGTTGCCAACGAATTCAAAGGCAAGAAACGTGAGCTTCCCTCGTAGGGTTTGGGAAAACGCACAATCTTTCAGGTTTTCAATGAAGCAGAGAGAACTGATCCAGAAGTCTATTAGGAGCCACTTGCATTGGAAGAAGGCAGTCGATGGAGAGGACACCAGTGCTAACAAGAAGCTTCTTTTGTCTCTTGGATTCAGGAAATCCCACGTTGAAGAGGCACTCCAATATCAAGACCCGTTGTCATTTCTGTTGTTCAACGTCCCAGATGACGATTTACCCCTGTACTTCTCAGATCCAAGCTCACAAGACACAATCGTGGTTGCCGATAAGAATGAAATCATGATCAGAAGACTCATAGAATTTGGTGTTTCCCGATCTGAGGCTATTGTGGCACTAAATGATAACGATATTGACTTGACTAAAACAATTGTGTCGCTTACTTGCAAGTATGCCAATTACGTGAATGATGAAAGTGCAGATCCATCAGAGTCTGAAGAGATTTGGGAGCAAGAATTAGAGAGTCTGGTGTCTATCTACGGTCCTGAAAAAATTCAGAAACAAGGTGATGATGCCATTTTCTTTAGATTCAGTGAGTTCTTGTCCCTGACAATCTTCAGGCCTGCTGCTTATCCTTATCAACTTACTGGTATGCTAATTGGTACACCGGGTACTAATATGAAGCTACCAAACTACGTTAAACTGAGACTTCTCTCAAAACTGGCACAATATGCTGCCAAAAATCTAGTGGGCGATTGCTATATCTACTCTCTTGTTGATTGGTTAGAAACACACAGTGCTGCTATAATTGAAAATCCGGGGCCCCTTATTGAGCCTTCTGATTCTGGGGACAGTTTGGCCAACATCGATGACATTGCGGAAAGCACTAAAAAAGAGCGTCGTTTCTTCAAATCTAGCCCCGATGTTGCTGCAATCAAGGCTGACTATGAGAGAAGACAGGTATCTGCAGAACTCCAGAGAATGATGAAGCAAAGGATGACACTTCCGGCTTGGAATGAGAGGGAACACTTGATGAGTATTGTTAACTCACACAGAGTCAGTTTGATAACAGGTGAAACTGGTTCTGGTAAATCAACACAGCTCGTTCAATTCATTCTGGATGATCTGTACGCAAAGGGTGACTATAAGACCCAAATTCTCTGTACGCAGCCGAGAAGAATCTCAGCCATCGGTCTTGCGGAGAGAGTTGCAGATGAGCGTGCTTCGAAATGTGGTGAAGAAGTAGGTTATATAATTAGAGGTGCCAATAAGTCCAATAAAAACACAAGAATTAAGTTCCTGACAACTGGTATCCTAGTGAAGTTCCTGCAAGGCAGCAGCGACTTCTTGGACGGAACAATATTGGTCCTGGATGAAGTCCACGAGAGATCCATGGAAACTGATCTTATTATCATTATGGTCAAGAGACTTCTACAAAAATTCAAGAAGTTGAAGGTCGTGCTTATGAGTGCAACTGTTGACACCTCTCTTTTCAAATCCTATTTTGTTGGTCTTGACACTGCCCACATCAAAGGTAGGACTTTCCCTATCCAAGACTTCTACTTGGACCACGTCCTTGAAAAGACAAACTTCCAGGTCAAGCTGAATGATGAGTTGATTTCTCCAAGAGCTGACTCATACTACTTCTCGTCGGGTAAAGTTAACGAGGATTTGATTGGCCAGTTAATAGTCAAGATTGATGAAGACTTGCAAGTCTCTGGTAACAATGGATCTATTCTCGTCTTTATGTCTGGTGTTGCTGAAATAGGAAAGTGTGTGAGGGCTATTCAGAAGATATTCACCCGTCCATCTGTGATACTTCCTCTTCATTCTGCTCTCAGTCCACAAGACCAGCATCGTGTTTTTGCCAACTACCCTGGAAAGAGAAAGATTGTTGTCTCAACTAACATTGCCGAAACATCTATCACTATAGATGACTGTGTTGTTACAATAGATACGGGTCGTGTCAAAGCCGTCTCCTATAACTCGGTTGAAAATGTCTCCAGACTTGATGAGGTTTGGGCCTCTAAAGCAGAGGTAAAGCAAAGAAGAGGTCGTGCAGGAAGAGTTTCAAGTGGTATCTCCTATAAATTATACACAAAGGAATCCCATGAGCAGATGGCAGATCACCCTGTTCCAGAAATGAAGCGTATCAGTCTGGACTCTCTGTACTTAGTTGTTAAAGCAATGGGTATAAAAGATGTTATCGGCTTTTTGAACACTGGTATGGATCCACCACCTATGGAATCGCTTCTAAAATCAGAAGAAATCCTGAAATGCGCCGGTTTTATTGACGAATTTGACGATCTTACAGAGCTTGGAAAGTATGTCTCTATGCTTCCAATCATTGATCCAAAACACGGTAAACTCCTCATCTTCTCCCTTATTTTTGGTTGCACCGACCTCGGTATTCTCGTTGCTTCAGTTCTTGGTGCAGGCTCTCCCTTCATCTACTCCCAAGAAAACAGAGACAAAATCAAGGCTTTGTTATCAAAAAATAAGGATGTTGGTGATCTTTTGGCATCAGTTCTTGTTGTCAAGAAATACTTTGAAATCACTTCACCTGGTGAAAAGAAGAAATTTCTAAATGAAAACTTCTTGTCTTACATGAAGCTTACGGAAATCAGATCTTCGATCTCCCAGTATCAGTCTATTCTTGAGGATATTGGGTTCTTACCACTGAAGTATAGAGCCGCTGATTCCTACTTGAACAGAAATGGTAGTAATCTATCAGTAATGAAGGCTATCCTTACTGGTGCATTCTATCCACAGGTTGCCAGAGTGCAGTTCCCTGATGCGAAGTATTTGAGTACATCTGCCGGATCGGTCCAAATTGATCCAGATGCAAGATCGATCAAGTATTGGATCCGAAACGAGCAGTATATGTCCCATATTTCGAAAAGAGAAGATAACGAGGAGATAACGCAGAATGAACTACCTGCCACTCGAGCTTATATTCATCCATCATCAATTTTGGCCGGTATGAAGGAACTTTCTCAATCCCAAATTCAGGATCTTGCGGATCTCAAGAGCGAAAGGGAGGATGGCATTATCGAGTTTGAGAAACTTCAGCAGAGAAAGATCGATTTAACTCCGCGCAGTGGTACTTCGAAGACCAGAGCTGTGAAACAGTCTTTCATTGTCTATAATTCTTCAACTGTTACCTCGATGTTATTCTTGAGAGATATCACACCTACTACAACACTGTCAACATTATTGTTCGGTGGGCCATTCTCGTACGACTTGGCATCAATCGGGTCCGGTAGACCTTCCCCTGGTATTGTTTTGGACTCTTGGCTTCCTATAAGAACATGGAGCAAAAATGCTGTATTGGTCAAAGAACTCAGAAGCATGCTTGATAGAGCAATAAGCGAAAAGTTGGAGAATCCATCTTATGAGGTTACAGCAACCACAACCCCAAGTGACGATATCTTGCTGTTGATCGATGGCTTGCTTGAGTCTGAAAATTTATAGAACAATTATATTATAGATTTATTAAATGTTACGAAAAGAATATTGCTCGACAGCTGATCAAGATATAGTTTATGCGTACTGTGATCTATATTACAGCTTCCGAGCTAACGAAACGACAGCATGAGCTGTATAACTAGCGGTAGTGTGCAGCTTATATGCCAGTATATTAGGTTTTTTGCTATATTTTTGGTGACTCCGATCATTCTCTTATGTACTCTAGTAAGCTTATAGGTAATCCAATGGCAGAAGAAGCTCTAAATGCCCAAAAAGCAGTTTTTTGGCGAAAATGAGCGTCAATTTTTTAGCACTTTTTGTACCGTAATTTTAAGCGTTCAAGCAATTGCCTCGCTGGCGCAATCGGTAGCGCTTACGACTCTTAATCGTACGGTTGAGGGTTCGAGCCCCTCGTGGGGCACTTCGCTTACTTTTTTTTTGCTGCTCTATAAACCAAAATAGTGCCCGTAACACTTTCTCTATGATACCCAAACATTTGATTATCGTTTCTCGTTTCTTTACAGAGGGCTCTCCTCTATATGGAGGTTGATCTGCTTGTGCTAGGTATTGAACGCCTATACGCAGTTAATCCAGTTAATCCGGTAAAGTGTTTCTGAACGGCAGTTCGTCCAGTAATGTGTTTCTGAACTGTTTATCCAAAAAAAAAATACCAAAAAAGTAAGCGAAGTGCCCCACGAGGGGCTCGAACCCTCAACCGTACGATTAAGAGTCGTAAGCGCTACCGATTGCGCCAGCGAGGCAATTGCTTGAACGCTTAAATTTCACTGTTTTCTATATTTTTTAGATTTTTTTAAATTGGTAGGGCCACGCTTATTTCCAAAAATAATATTCTTGTGTTTTAGATTAGATTTCTCTTTATTTCATCAGATTACAAGATCTGTAAGTTAGAAGTTAAGACCTATTCCAATATTCGGAGTATATATTCGCTTCATCTATCGTGATCACTAGTGAAGCTTCCAGAACTACCTATACAAATATGAGCCTTCTCATATGTATCCAAAATAGATAGATAGGCCGGATGATGACTCTAAGTAATGCATGAATGATTAATCATCAGTCTTGAAATGGTATACTTGTTCTCTTTTGCAGATCTATATTTTCCCAGTAACGTCGAATTCCTCGCAGAGATGCTCGGCATCAGCTCCCCCGCAAAATAGCGCGCACCTCAATAAAGGAGCTTGAGCTGCTGCATTGAAGTCTACTTTAGATCGTATGCCCAAACAGTCTTTATAAATTACAAACTGACCTCTATTTGTGACTTGCTTATTCATGCTGCCTCAAGCTCAAGAGTCGACTCCACCGCTGTCGCCCGCCCAAGAGGACTCATGGAAGAAGGATAGCCAAGCCGTTCTTCGCCGGAAGAATCCACAGTCTAAGAGCTCTGACTCTTATACCGACCATGAACTATCTCCAATCTCTCATATTCGTATCCCGGATCATCTTCACTCTCATGAATTTTCTCCTCATGGCATAGATATTATTTCCCCTGTTGAAGAGCCAGCCAATTACCCGATTGAACTAACTGAACAACTGGGAAAGCCGCTCCCTCCCGTTCGAAATAATCAAGAATATACTTCTGAGAACCAGGGGCTGACACTGTACAACCCACCTCGAAATAAGTGGAGACTGGCTTCTAGCTGTATTTGGTTTTTGATGCTTGGTATGAATGACGGTGTTCTTGGTGCCCTCCTACCACACATCGAGAGTCATTATGGACTTTCATATGCCATTGTTTCGTTGATCTGGCTAGGCAATGCCACTGGATACATTATCATAGCTTTCACAGCCCATCTTATCGATGATAAGCTTGGCCTTTTGAAGATGGTCACAGTAAGCACAGTTTTCTTTATTGTGCAATTTTCAGTAGTGGCATCAGGATCTTCTTTCCCCGTTATCGTTGTTGGTTTCTTCTTTGGTGGTCTCGGTGGAGCAATTGGCCTCTCACAACTCAATATCTTTGTTACAAGACTGAAAGGAGGATCAAAATACCTTGGTGTTTGTCATGGTATGTATGGTATCGGTGCGTGCCTCTCCCCCATATTTGCTACCTCCATGGTAAATTCCGGTATCAAGTGGAACTATTTTTATCTACTAATGCTGGGCATTGCACTGCTGAGCTCAATTTGCCTACCACTGGCTTTTAAAGGTGTGGAAAACGATCTGGAGAAACTGGATGGTCCTGAAAGTCGTGAGACAGTGTTCATAATCGAAGGCGCTTCAAATACTAACCATAATGATCCCGAGGCCATGACAAGTACTGATCAAGCCCATATTGAAGAGCTACCATGTCAGCTGGATAACGGGAAGAAGCATGACTTTCAAGCAGCACTTCAAGATTACAGGAGCTGGGCCATATGTGTCTTCATTTTCTTCTATCAAGGGGCGGAAGTTTCCATGGGTGGATGGATGGTTACTTTCTTGCTAAACTATAGGGGTGGAGATGAATATGCTACAGGATACGTAGCTTCCGGTTATTGGGCAGGTATATCAGTTGGTAGATTCCTCCTTACGCATAGGCTTATGTCTCAGTACGGTTGCAGAAGATCGTTTATTGTAATATCTTTTCTTTTGATTGGATTAGACATAATGGCATGGCTCATCCCAAACAACATTGCATCTGCTACGTGTGCTGGAATCATTGGTGTTGCAATTGGCCCGGTGTATACAATGGCAATCTCGCTTGCTACCAGGATCCTTCCGAGAAAGATTAAATTCTGTGCACTTACACTAGTCACCGCATTTGGCTCTTCCGGTGGTTCAGCTGTTCCTTTCACTGTGGGTATGGCATCCCGTTTCGTTGGTACTTATGTGCTGCACCCAGTATTTATCACATGCGTTGGGGGAATGTTGGCGTCGTGGTTGGTACTTCCAAACATTGAGAGAAAGGGAGCCATAACCAACTTCTGGCAGAAGATATGGTAGCAGTCTATAGTTTTTTGAAAAAAAATGCAATGATTAAAATAATAATGTTATATGACGTAAAATGAAAACTTCTGTAAACTTAGCACCAGATTTTGAAGATTTTTACATAGAAAGGTTTAGAAGCAAGAGCCTCCTTCTCCATGGCAATCTCTTGTTTGAGCAAATCCATGTCAGTGTGCTTTCTACCCGTGTCGATATCCATGTCCTTTGCCCTGATGAAAAGGCTCCAGTTGCGGGTCCAAAGTTTATGGGCAACGTAGAATGCAAGGAAAATACATAGTGACAACCAAACGTAAAAGAAGTTCTTAACGCTGGCAGTAGCATCAGGGAAGAGTGCAACCCAGAATTGTGAAATAAGGACCAAAACGTTCAGCAAAAGACCATAATAAGAACCACCAATTCCGAACTCAGCGATGTATGAAAGCTCGTTGATGTCTCTACCCTGGACTTTGAGTGCTCTTCTAAATCTGATGTGAGATAAAAGAATAGACATCCAGGCGAAGATGGTAGAGAGACCAGAGATGGCAGCCAACCACAAGAAGACCTCATTTTCCTTGTCGGAAGCGGCAATGAAGGAAATTAATCCGAGGATGAGAATGGCAATAAGGGCGTAAAGAGGACGACCTGTTCTGTCGACGTACGAGAGGAACTTTGGAGCGTGTCCAATATCTGCCAGGGATACCAAGATTCTGGAAGCTGCGTACACAGAAGAGTTTGCAACGGAAAGAATAGCAATGAGGATAACGGCGTTCATCACAGATGGTAAACCCTTGATACCTGCATTCTGGATGGCAATAACGAACGGAGAAATGGAAGCGTAGGTATCACCATTGAGCAATCTATCATCATCATAAGGAACAAGACAACCAATTAAAGTCAAAATCACAATATAAATGGTAGTGACAAGCCAGAAAATTCTCTTTGATGCTTTAGGAATTGTGACTCTAGGGTTGGCAGTCTCGGCAGCTGTCATACCAACCAGCTCAATACCACCGTATGAGAAAGCAGCAGTGACAAAGACAGAACAGACACCTTTAAATCCATTAGCAAAGGCACCTGGGTTGTACCAGTATTGAGCTCCAATGTAACCACCTTGAGGACCACCGCCGCAAATAAGGATGATTCCAAGGAAGAAGAATGCCAATGCAGCAAGTAGCTTCATACCAGTCAAGATGACTTCTGATTCAGCGTAATACTTAAGATCCAACATGTTGAGGAAAATGATAAAGACATAGAACACTGCAACCCACACATCAGCGTTAATGTCATCTCTCCAATAGTTGATGGTGATACCAGTTGCGACCAATTCTAACGGCAACATGATAAACCAATTAAAAAAGTAGTTCCAACCAAGAGCAAATCCTAAGGATGGATCAATGAATCTTGTACAGTATGTTGTGAAACCACCGGTAACAGGAAATGTGACACACAATTCACCAAGAGCAATTGAAGTCACCAGGGTCATAGTACCCACAATACTCCAGCCGATGACCAGAGCTGCTGGTCCTCCTGTACTCAAGGCACTACCAGAGTTAACAAACAGACCTGTACCAATGGCACCTCCAATAGCGATAGTAAGCAAGTGACGCAAGGAGAGCTCTTGTTTCATGTCTGTGCTAGCAGACTTGATTGCAGCCTTTTCGAGATCTGTGAGATCCTGTCTTGAGAGTTCATCGTGTGTTGTGGTCTCCGATACTTCAGCTGGCTTGAACGAGTCCACGAAACGGCCCCAAATATTTCTATCCGATACTGGGGTATCAGCTGTCTCTGTTGACAGTCTCGATTCTGACTTGTCTGACATCACCAATAACCTTTCTGTTGCGTGGAGTGTTGTGTATAGGGAAGTGTTGGAGAAGAAATCGCAGATAAATTTTCCGCTGCATTTGAGGATTTTAAGTACCGGAGTGCATCATAAAGCAGATGCGAGTCTGAGCAGACAGCTCAATCTTCGAACCTGACCGATGAGGTGAAAATCCATTATAGGTCGGCGTAGCGCAAAAGGAATTTTGTGCCGTTGGGAAGTTTTTTTTTTTTTTCAGGTGCATGAAAATGCCATCCTTGCAGGAGAATAGCAAAATACTCGCCAGTTATTTGGCCTTGTTTAATCTTTATTATATCGGTTTGAAGTATGATTTGTGTAATTAGGGGGTGTTAACCAATCTAAGCGATAATTCCTTTTCTGATAACTAAATTGCATGCGAGGGGGACCTACAAACTCAAAGTTGATTGTTATCATGTCACTCTTACATTCATCGTACAGTTATTGGAAATCTTGAAAATCGTGGAGATTTATAAACCATTCACAGTTCAACAGAAGAAAGAGAAACATACACACATGTAGTTATGTCTGTATATCTACATGATAAATTCTGTGATATTCATCAATAAAGCTATAACCTCTGCGGTCACTTTTGCATTACATACGGCGTTTAAAACTTTTCAGAAGCCCAACGGCGCCACGCGACAAATGCGCCAGCGGGAAAACCCTGCGAAGGTCAGAAAAAAAAAAAGCAATTAAATAGCAGATAGAACTGATTCGCGGATTTTAGCGGATTTTTGGCGGGAATTGATCGTTTTCGTCAAATGCGGAAAGAGTAATAGATGACGATAGTCAGTAAAAAAACATATAAGTCCATTAGGTGATTTGGCTTCCTATAATCAGTAACTGGTACCAATTATAGAGCTAATTGGGAGCAAAAAAAAATAAGCGAAGTGCCCCACGAGGGGCTCGAACCCTCAACCGTACGATTAAGAGTCGTAAGCGCTACCGATTGCGCCAGCGAGGCAATTGCTTGAAAGTCGATACAGATCGGTCTATCCGGTTAGGTAGCACCTCCCGGGAGTGGCCCTACCATTTCCAGTGGCCCTAACAGGTATTGTCCTGGAGACGGGTTACCCCGCCCGTGGGGAGACAATAGGAATCTCCATATACGACGGGCCTCGCACCTGTGGAACCTGCCCAGTTAGTGTATACTTAGGAGAATACAATATAATAGCATCTTTCAGTTCAGATAGCCATATAGGGACACGCGGGTTCCTATATAGAATGGTCAAGACGGTCAAGATAGTCTTGAAGGATATCTTGGACCATACTGTTACAATTTTTTGTAACAGTCGGGCCCTTAGTGTCCCTAAGGTCCCTACTGGTTGTCAGGGTGATGGTCCCAAGGAGAGGGGAATGTGTATAATATTATCGCAGTCCGAGTCCACGTGAGGGTCAGGGGGTGTCTATATAAGGAAGAGGATATCTGTAGGAGTTCCCACTTCCCAGAGGTGTATAATAAATAGCTGATCCCCAGAGTTATAGTGATCTTAGATCTGGAAGGTCTAAGTTAGTTGATCAATCTGTTACATTTGGTAGCAAATCCAGGACAAGGGAAGCCCTGAGGAAAGTAACTCCTATATCAGTAAGATAGCAAGACAGACACACAGTTAAGAAACAAAGGAATCAGAATGAGCAAGCACGAGGAATCAACTACATTGTCTGTGACGGACAACGCCCTGTTGGAAACGATTACGGAAATTAAGAACCCAAGCGAAACAGAAAAGGTATTGGATTGGATTGACAGTGTCAGGTTGGTGTCAAGCTTGATAAGCTCAAGCACTCCTATGCAGACCGTTTTTGCAATCTGCGTCACCAAAATTCAGGGGGACTGCAGATACTTTGTTTTTAGCTACTCTAAACGATTTTTGAATAATACGTACAACTATACCCAGAAGGATTTGACTCATTTCCTGGAAGAATTTGAGAAGACATTCGTGCCAGCTTCACTTCAATCCACTCTAAATGCTCAATTGATCAAGTTGAAACAAACCAGAGACATCGTGTCTCACAATCAAATTTTTAACAGACTGGTTAATCGTATCAACCCTCCACTGAAGCCCGAGGATCTCATGGTTCACTACTTGGAGTCATTGAAACCGGGAATTCAAGCAATTTTATCCACCAGCACTTGTGGTACCTTACAGGAATTGCAAAAAGCAGCAACCATACTTGACGAAGCATGGTTTGGTCCTTCTTACAGTGTAAGATCCTACCTAGGAATGCAACCACCCCGCAGAAGCAATGGCTATCAAGGCAATTCGCAGCGTCAGGTTTATCGAGGTTCTAACCCACGTCCAGGCTCCGGCCCACGTAAAGGTAGATCACCTGGGTGGAGAGATCCGTGGTACCGAGAACACATTAATCAGGTTTGTGTCATCATCGAGATCCACTATGAATTTGCGGTCGTCATCTATGCGGGGAAAGAGGATGCGGTAACCATTCCCGCAGAGTGGTTGGAAGACCTTCCCCGTCCGCACCTAACACAGCTCAAAAGTGACCTTGAATTACAGAAGGCCCAAGAGATTGGATATTAGCCTTTTTGTAAGGTGAGGAGGGTGTAACACTGGGGCCCTTAGAGTCCCTAAGGGGGGGTCAGATGGGTGTCTATATAAGGAATATCTGGGGGAGTAGCAATATAAGTATATTTTAGCTAGTGATCTCCGAAATTATAGTGATCTTAGAATGTAAGGGAAGTCTGACGTATAGCGATCCAGTCTGTCACAAAAATTGTGCATTTCATTGTCTTTGTCGTCATATCGACCCCAGCTCGACATGCGAGAACTGGTATGGACACGACAAGTTTAGTTTCCTTAAATTTTAATGTATAAACGGTTTATATTACTTCTTAAGGGTATATTTTTGTATCCTACTAGTATTTAATTGTGTGATAAATATAGTAATCACCTTCAAAGTGGGAAATTCCGAAATTAATTTTCTGTTTTGGCATTTAACGTAATAATCAAAAGTTCAATTTCTATACTGTCACTATAAATATCACCAAAAACTCGAAAAATTTCAAAATATTCTTGTAAAATGAAATATTATCGATAAACTGTAGTAATAATTCCATATATTGACTCTATTAAACTTGAATCACCCGCAATAAAAAGCCTTTTTATTGATTTTAAACTAAAGTATTTGAATTTAATGATATCGAAGATGTCTGGATGTATACCAATGGTGTTTGGGTGTGACATGACATTCAAGAGTGAACTCGGCAATATTTTGTTTCATAGTCATACTTTAAAGCAGTTAAGTTTAGTTTTATCAACTTCAGAATTATAGCAGTTTAAGAGACTGTTGGTGTTCTATCTGAGTAACTCCTGAAAGGGAAATCTCTGTCGTATTGATTACGTCCCCTCTCTGTCTCTGTCTCTCTCGAGGTATAAGCGCGGGGGCCATTTTTTTTTTGGTATTAGATACCTGACCACGTCAAAGTCGTAAACTCATTTGTTTTCAATTGAGTACCGCATTCGTTGGCAACAGGTCAATTCATTGTGTAGGATTCTCCAAAGATCCACCCATTGGACCAATTTGAGTTTTCAATTTCCTGTTAAAGGGCCAATTGTAAAATTACATTGGCCAACAGTCGCAAAGCTTCAACGCTCCCCGCTCTTTACAGATAGAGCCTACAACACAGCGAGGAAAGATTAAAAGTTAAACTCAGTACCACATACAAAACAAGAAAAGAAAATGACAAATATGGATCAAGACAACAACTCTTGCACTGAAGCTCCGTCTCACGAGAAAGCGATAAAGTTTGCCCCCTTGACAACACCAATGCGCAGACGACTTCAAACGGCTGCCGTTTTATGGCACACTGTATCCATTCCAGTTTTTGTAGCACTGTTCTTCATTATACTTGCAGTACCACTTTTCTGGTTTATTATTATTCCGTATATCGTCTACTTGTTATTTGATCACACTCCTTCCAACGGAGGTGCAACTAAGAGATACTCCCCCTGGTTCAGATCTCTCACTATTTGGAAATACTTTTGTGAGTTCTTCCCAATCAAACTTTTCAAAACAGTGGATCTGGAACCCACATTCACTGAGGTAGAGATAACAGATGATTATTACCATCTTCCACTCGTTTCACGATTCATCAAGATCAAAAAGGCTGCTTATAAGACACAAGTTAGAACAGGTCCAAAGTACATTTTTGGACTTCATCCACATGGTGTTGTTTCTCTCAGTGGATTTGGGGGAATTGGAACCAATGGTGCAGGTTGGAGTCAAATATTCCCAGGAATCCCAATCTGCTTAATGACACTTCTCAACCAATTTTATATCCCATTATATAGAGAGTATCTTCTTGCTCTCGGTATAACATCGGCTGCTAGGTCAAACGCACTGAATATACTTAAAGAGGACTATTCCTTGGCAATTGTCGTCGGAGGTGCACAGGAGTCATTATTGGCACACCCAGGATCCAATGATATCGTTCTTGCAAAGAGAAAGGGATTTGTAAAACTGGCTTTAGAAAGTGGAAATACGGCATTGGTACCTTGCTATTGTTTTGGAGAAAATGAATTGTATAACATATTGGAACCAGAACATAATTCATTTGGTCGGAAACTTCAATACTGGCTAAAGAAGAACTTTGGATTTACGATTCCGTTTTTCCACGCAAGGGGAGTTTTCAATTACGATTTTGGACTTTTACCTTACAGAGAAGACGTCACAATCGTTACAGGTGCACCTATTATGGTCCCTCATATCCCAAATCCAAGTAAACTCGAGGTTGATAAGTACCATGGGATGTACATAAAGGCTTTGAAACAACTCTTCAACGATTATAAGACAAAATTTATTGAAAATGGTAAGTCTGTTGAGCTAAACATTGCTGAGTGATTAGACAGACTCATTACCCAGAATTCCTCTAGCCATTCGCTACAGTTTATATATTGCATTATTTATGAGATACTATTACGACATCAAATCTAAAACATTTCAATCACTAAATATAATAAAAACTGCTGCCTCAAGCTAAAAAAGAAAAACATCATTTGCGTCATGATCTGAGACGCCATTCGCCATTTACATTCACAAGTTTGTGCTTGAACTCTCCACTCGATTGGGGAGGCATTGATATGCTCTCATTGGAGTCTTTTTTAATTCCAAGTGGTGAGGGCGTAGAAACTCCAACTGGATCTTCGATTTTAACACCAGTAAGATCGGAAGCTAAAATATCACCCTCATCTAAAGACATGTCAGCCTCATTCTTCTTTGTGATTCTCTCTGGAATCTCATCCAGTGACATATCACCATCATCAGTAACCATCTTCTTAGCTGGTAGTTGAGATCTGGTTCTTCTAGTGACGTTCGGAACGTAATGATCTGGGACTGACGCACTGCTTTTGACGCCAACAGTAGAAGGAGGATGGATGATTGCGCTAGGGAGCATCAACCTTCCGAGTTTGCAAACCTCATTTGCCCAGTGCTTGACCTCAGTGGAAGGATTCTTCAAAGCAGTCCACTTAGGTCTACAACCTTTGATCAACTCCTTCACGACTTCAACATTTCCCCAACTATGATCCCAATTCTGACGCTGTAGTCCAACCAAATGGGAGAAAACTCCAGATGTGAGGGCTCCATCTGAATACCCACCTTCTAACAAGGAGATGAGGACACCTTCAGAGTGCTTGTCAGCCAAGTTCACTGCATCCGATGTAAATCTGGAATAGAAAGAAGTTGGAACATGGACACCATGACGCTGCATTGTCTGTACTTCGTATTCAGAGGCATCAAAACCAGCACTGATTACCACAACTGCCTTAAACGGAGGTATTACCACCTCCTGCTGCTTCTTATTTCCTTTCTTATGGCGAGAAATCAGATCCTCATGTTCTTTCTTGGCCCTTGTAAGGAATTCATCTGCTTTTTTCAACAATACTGAGTACTTGTCTTGGTAATCTCTATAGAAATCCTCCTCCTGTTCGTACGGTTGAAGATGAACATTCCAAATATTCAAATCATGAGCCATGATACAAGTTGACGCATTCTTAATGTTTGTAGGAATGGCATATCCCAATTCTGTTGGGAATGAATTAATGTCGTGCAACGAGAAGTATCCAACATTTGGTCCGTAAGCATCTTTCTTGGCATGTTCATCAGGGTCAGTATCTCCCTCTTCATAACCAGCAGCCTTTTCACCAAAGTCTGGTTCAAAGCCGGCCTTATTCCAGCATATGTCTTGAGTTCCATCACCATGATGCAAATCAAAGTCTAATATAACCGCATGTGTAACTCCTTGAGTTCTGGCAGCATACTCTATGGCAATCTGCGCATTATTGATAAGGCAAAATCCAGATGGAACACATGGATGACTATGATGACCTGGTGGACGGATTGCAACAAATGCTCTTTTTGGAGTTTCTCCATCATTTCTGAATACAGCATCAACAGCTGTTTCAACTGCACCGATCACACCAGTAAGAGCTTCAAGGGATGCCTTGGTCAAATAGATATCACCACTGTTCCAACCATCTGGGACCTCTACTTGACCATTGGCTAGCTTTTCTTCACTTTCTTTACAAATCTTCTCGATATCAGCTGGCCAATTCTTACCATGAATTTTCAACACGTGTGGGCTAGACAAAGGTGATCTTTTTGTAGAAGTCATCAAGACGTACTCAGCAGGATACATGGTGAACGATGCAGCTATTCCTAGAGCTGTGGCAAGAAGTCTCTGTGGTCTTTCCACGATTGTGGAAAGATATGTCTTTGAAACCCATGGTCTTCCAAAGGCGTGTTTCGTGGAAAGAGGTGATAAGAGCACAAGTGTCTTGTCTTTGTTCTCAACAAACTTAGCAGAGGAGGCGACATGGGGGTGTCTACCCAAAAAGTCCATAAATGACTTCTTAAATGCATCAAGAGAGTCTGCATCGGTTGATTCCACTGATTCATTTGAATGGTTGCTGAAGACGCTTGCGTCTCCAATTTCGAGTCCCGAAAGTATCTGAGACAACGAGTCAGTCTCTGTGACGGCCATTATTGTAAATTGGTTGCTAATGGTACCAAGTGACCCTGGATCTCTGCCTTGTATTACCAGATGTCAAAGCTGTATTGTGTGTTGTAGAAAAGAATGTGTTTATTTCTTGTTTGTTTACCTTTTGGCCAGGCCGCATTATGACGCGCGCGACACGGGGAAGTTCTTCCGGGGCTTATCGCTTAAAAGTCACCTGGAGAAAACCAACTACATTTCATTAACAGAAAAAAAAAAACCTCATAATAACATTTAATGTAGCAGAGAACAACGCAAGAATCACCACTCAGACTCACCGGTAGCCTTAGCAAAGGCAAAGTCTCGGCCATTCAAATTAGCAACACCGTCTTTAAGATTACATTTCCATTTGTTTTTAACTCTCAGCACCTTCTCATAGAGACAGAGCATAATCATTCCATCAGCTTCTTCACCATCCTCATCGAAAGCCTGATCTTCATCGTCAGAGTCGTCCAGATCTGAGTTGATGTCATCAGAGTCCAGCGACTTCATTGATCTCTGTTTCTTACGTTCACTCTCCTCCTTCTTCGCTAATGTCTTTGCCAAATCACCATTTTCATCCTTCACTTCAAACTCAAATGTGTTTACACCAGAACCCTCGGCCCTCTGTGTCTTTTCTGCAGCTGATTCTCCCACTGTCTTGTGGACATATGGGTCGAGTGGAGCAAATGACATATTTGCGACTGCGGCTGCTGCCAGATTCTCTTGCCACAGAGCCTTAAGATCCTGTAACGTCTGTTCATCGATACCGTTATCTTCGAAGTCTTGTCTTGAGTCACCAATCACATCGCTTATCACTTGCTCATAGAGAGCAGTAGCATCACCAGCAGACATTGTGTTGTATGTATATTAGTTCTTTTCTGTTTTTTTTTTTCCCTTCTTCTCTCTTTTCTTTTGGGAGTGATTGTAAAGTGATCAGACACCCAATGTGTATGAGATGTAGTGCGAAAGTAGACTAAGGCAAAACAAAACGATCTTTAACAATGGAAAATGTAACGGATAAAGGAACCGACTGGTAATTATAATCGTTTCCAGGGTAAAAGTAGACGTTATTTGATTGAATAGTGCTTATTAAACAGAGTGAATAGGAGCAATCAGAGTGGGCGGGTGCGACTTTTTATACTTTTTCATTTAATGACGGTTCGGGCAGCATATTCACGTGACCATATAGCTCCAAACTTAAAAATTGTGAACAAAGATAGCTGTTTTCAATAGAATTCTTATCAAAAAAGCAATGAATTTTAGTATCAAAGAGTAAGATCCCAATTTTTGACACTTAAACTTATAAAGGCGGTTAATCCCACTCAGTGTGCATCTTGAGAAGTAAAAGCTATCTGTTGCCATAGCAACGGCGCGATAGGTTGTTTGTTTACGTTCGCACTGTTGTGTGCTTTTCCCTATGCAAACAAACCTTTCTTCTGTCTCAACTCTACTCTTTTTAGCACCAGAACAACAACAACAGGCTAGAAATCTAGTGGAAGGTAACAAGTCTGAATACTTCAGAATGGACTTTAAAGAACTGACTGAGGCTTCTGAGGTGTTCACCCCTCTCAAGACCGCTCCATCGTTTGAGATCGCCCAGGACCAGGAGAACGAGGTGTTGATGAAGATCCCTCATGGCCTAACCGCTAAGAAGGAGAACCGTCGCCAGAGCTACCATTATGAGGCAAATAAGAGTAAGCAAACTGATATGTTCAACTTCAGTCCAATGAGAGTCCCATTGACTGCTCCAAGACCAAACATTCTCAACTCCCGCCCAATCTCTCAAGCAAATGACCTAACCCACACCAAGAGATTCCTCATCTCTGAGCTGCAATCTTTGAGAGGTGGTCAAGAGAATGAGAATACCCCTATTATTGCGAAGACATTATCTCCAATTCAGCTCTCTGCTATCAACATGGCTACTTTTTCTAGTCCGGAAATGCCATCTCACAAACGTCGTTCCTCCTTGATCGGTTCCGAGGATGCTGGCTCACCAGCTTCCAAGATACAAAAGATCAATACCCTCTGCGACGAAACTTCAGATTATCAAGATTGTGATGAAAATGAGAACAGCGGAAACGAGGAACTTTCTCGTATCGAACCTTTCGCTGTCGAGAAAGAAGACCTATCTTCCGTTAATTCTGTCCCTACACAGGAGGACTTGATTCAGGCTGATAAGGAGACTGACTGTAACGATAACTCATCTCATTGTGATGAAGATCAAGGTAGAGTTGATGAGTTGAATGATTTACTTATGCATACTTCAAACCCTCCAGATATGGATCACCCGGTCTTTGAAATCGAGCTTCCAGTAGCATACGATGATTCCAAAGCAAACTTATTTACGGACTTGGGTCCAATTGAGGATTACGAGCCATCTGTCAGTCCACAAAAGCATGTACACATGGCCTCTCCAAACAAGAAGCCCTTCTTCACAATTACACAAGTTCATGAGATTCAGTCCGATTTCAAGAAAGAGGTCGAGAAGCTCGAAGAGAACTTGAAGACCAAGTCCCTGTCTATTTTAGAACTTAACAACGAGGTCAATCAGAACAAGAACAGAATTTTCAAGCTTGAAGACGAACTCGAGTCGTTGACATTACAGAAGAAGCAGCTCTTGAAGGAGAATGAGTTATTGAAAACAGAACATAACATTTTTAGATCTGACATTGCCACCATTGAAGGTACTGTGACCAAACAAGAGGATAAATTATCAAGATCAAAGTTTGTCATTGGTAAGTTTAAAGAGAAGGTCAAAGAACTGGACTCCATCATCAAGCAGAAGGAGGAAGAAATTGGCGAGCTTCAGAGCTCTGTTGACAGTATGACAAGAGCCATTAGAACATTGAATGACAGAGTTTCAGATTACGAAGATCAGGCAAAGAATTTGAGATCTTCTCTCCAACAAGAGCGTGAGAACACTGCTCAGTCCTTACAAAGATCCAAGGATCTCGAGATCAACAGCTCTGAATTGGCAGCTCAAATTGAGACATTGAAGACGGAGAAAGTACAGCTTTCTACACAAGTTGCTGATCTCCAACAGCTCCTTGACCAGAGTGTAATGGAGAATGAAACAATGATGAACAAGCTTGCTATTGAAGAGCAAACTATTCAAGATGTTGAAGCAAGGTATGAGACTCTCAACATTGAGATTATCACTCTTACCAAGACCATCGAGTCATTGGAGGTTCAGCTTGAACAGGAAAAACACAACACTCAGGAGAGTGACCAGGGCATATCAGCCATTCGCACCAAAGCTGAGAAAGAACTCAATCTCAAGAATGCAATGATTGCAGGCTTAACTGGTGCGGCGTCCACATTGAGAGACTCCAATACCAAATCTAAGGTTGCCGTTGACACTTATGTGTCATTGTTGAAACAAGCTGAACTAGAATTAAGTGAGTCCAATGAGCTCTTGACTATCAGAAAGGCTGAAGTGGATGAGTTGAATATCGAGATGAAGTCTTCTCAAGACGAAATCGAGAACTTGAGACTTGTTGTTGATCAGAAAAATGCTCAGATCAATGAATTGAATGCCTCTTTACAGAGCTACACACATGCTCTTGAGGAGAAGGACCTTATTATTCGTAAGATGGACCTCGAGATTCAAAAGCAAGAAGGTGAACATCTTGTGGAACTTGAAGCCTTCCATGCTGAAATGAGCAACGTTCAGTCCATTGTGAGTAGTAAGTCCAATGACTTGTTCAAGCTCAAAGAAGAGAAGGAGAACTTACAGAGAGAGCACGACATGTTGAAATACGAACATCAGACCATGATTGATGAGTCTAGTGACTACGATACCAGAATTTCAAACTTGAAAGCTAAGCTCCAGGAGTACAGATCCAACTTCCATGAGTCTGATGCGATTGTGAAGAAGCTTGAAGAGGAGAAGGCACAGATCGAGCGAGACACCGACAAGAGACTTCAGCAATTGGCAGAAGATCTTTACATTCAATACAGTAAGAAGCACGAACAGAAGGTTCAGGTATTGAAGAAGGGCTACGAGTCCAAGTGGCAAGGTAAAGTGGCCAAGATCGAGTCTGATAATGAGAAGTTGAGACGCGAGATCGAGGGATTGACCGCACGCCTTGAGAAGGAGAACAACGAGAAGAACGAGATCATCAAGCTGTGGGACCAGTACAAGGAGTCGGAGAGTCAGTGATAGTAAACAAACTTTTTTTATATACCTTGTGAAATTTGCGGAGCCAAGATGTAGTGGAGAGACCAAACTAAATCTCACTAAAAATCGCGACGCGTAGGCGTTTTGAAACGGCCGCGCACACTCGCACGCCGGCACACCTCTCGTGTCTTGAACGAACACAAGCTTTACTGTCCACCGAGTGAAGACACAGAAACAGACATAATTGTTAGCTAAAAGAAACAGGAGATCAACAACTGTCAAAATAGCCAGTAATTGCTTCACATTTGTCTGGGTTTTCAGTTTCTTTTTGTTGCTGAAGTGACTTATAATAACGTGGGCCCCACAGTTTTGCTAAACACTCTCTTATCGTCCAAGGTTGGTATTCAAGCAATTGCGGTGATATCCAATTGAGTTCTTTGAATATGAGTTCTCCCTCGGCAGACCTCATTACAACGGATGCTGATTCCTTCAAGAAGGCGGCATTGTCTAAGAGAGCCTCACTCCAGTCAGGTATATCCGAGTTTTCGTTTGAACACAACGATGAATCATCACAGATAAACAACGCAACACCCAACACATTGGAGAGAAACACGTCACCGGTAAAATCAGCAGGTAGCTTTGAGACAGTTGTGAAGAAAAACAATGAATTGGAAAAGAGAACCGGTGAATTGAACAATCTGATATCTGCTCTGAGATCTCATATTCAAATCTTGGAAAAGAGACTTCGAGACAACGACATCGATATTCCACCATTCACTGAACCAGGTATGTTGAAGGAGACAGTGATACGATCTTTGGCTATTGACTTCAACTCTACCAAACCTCTTGATAAGTTACATCTTCCACCTAGGTCAGCAGACAGATTGAGAAATGGCCCATTGAGAAGTCCGGTACAGCAAAGATCAACGTCTGCTAGATCGCAGGAGGTTCTAACACAACTCGATGAGTCAACTGAGGCTGACGTTTCAACCAGCACAATACTCCAGGGCTCGACAATTAATGCCAAAGAAGAGGAAGAACTTGATTTGAATGCCGACTATGGTGCAGAGGATCTCGGTGTTCCGTTTAATCAACCAGACGTTGATACTCCTCCACTTCATCCATCTAGGAAAATAAGCACTCATCTGGAAAACACGGAATTAGCCACTCAAGAAGCTGTTCTAGATGCCCCTGCCCCAGTGAAAGCCAATATTGATTGGGATGCTACAATTGAGGCGCTAAAAACATCATCAGATGTCCTCGATCACGAAGAGCCAACGGCAGAGTTGAGAGAAGAAGAAGAAGAAGAAGAAGAAGAGGAAGAAGACGAAGAAGAAGAAGAAGATGACGACGAGGTACCTGTTGTCCAAACAATAGAGACCAAAGTCCAAATGACACCTTATTCTGGAAGAATAGCATCTCCATCTCCTTACAAGTCCAGCAAAGATACGCTTTCTCCAACGTCAAGCCAGTTTTCGTCATCAATCACAACGACTCAGGTTGACCGTAACTCACAACAGACACCAAATGCCAATGGCAGTATATCACCAGTTGATTACAGAAAAATGCAACCTGTGAGTCCAATTCGATTACAGAGAAATGGTTCAATGAGAACAACATCAGGGAACAGTGTCCCAGTGTCCCAGTCAGCCTCCATTCGTTCCCCTGCCGCTTCAGAGCACATGCCATTATCAAAGGCTAACCTATATGACCCATATACCTCGGACTTCCACCAACAGGCCTACAGCGATTATACACAGTTGAGCACTCCACAATCTTCTCACTTTGCACAGTCTCCAAAGGATATGAGAAATCATGAGCCTCTCCAGCCACCGAGAACTCCAACTTATCCATCCGATGTCCCATTGTTTGTTGACCCATCTCACCTTGGTACCGTCAAGCCTGAGATTATAAGTACAATCCATGGTAACATAACGAAGAAGTCTGATGATCCATTCGTGAGTATTGCGATCCTGGATAGACAGACCAACAAGGAAATGTGGAGATTCAGAAAGTCACTATCACAGATACTCATGCTCGATGCTGAGATAAGACCAATGATCAACACATTCTCACTTCCACCAGTCCCAGAAAAGGCTTTGTTCTTAACAAATGCCCCAGTCAAGGTTGATTCCAGAAGAACCAGGATGAGAGACTACTTCGCTACATTATTCTCAATTCCAAACATTCCATTTGAGGCCGCTTATAAGGTTACCAGATTCATGTCACTGGATGTGATTAATCTACTGGATGAATCTAATATGGACGTTATGAAGGAGGGTTGGTTGCTCCGTCGCACAAAGGGGCTGGGAAGTACATGGAAAGCCAGATACTGCCAGATCGACGGTCCATTCATCAATGTCCTTGAATCACCGGACGGGCCTACTTTAGAAATAATTAAGCTCACGGGATCACAAATTGGAAGACAACCAGATGATCTGAAGGTTTCAGATGATAAGTCAGCATTCAGACATGCGTTTGCAGTTTTGGAGCCTAAAAAAGCCATCAAGGCAAATTCCTTCACGAAACATATATTCTGTGCCGAAACGGACATTGAAAGGGATCTATGGGTCAACGTTTTAGTTCAGCTTCTTGATGATGGGGGTAGTGCTAAATCGATATACTCCATGGAGTCAACTGCTGTTTCGACTCTAACAACGCCCAAGAGAGATCTTACCTCTCCAGATACGATGACCACTTTCTCTCCATCCAAGGCCACGATGAGTTCATCGACAAGTATGGATTTCCTGGAAGATCAAGAACAACAAGACAAAGAAGCAAAGAGGCAGAAAAAGAGAAGCTTTTTCCCGTTCTCGAAGAAACAAGTGGCGGACGAAACTGAAACCCCCAAACCACAACACGATCCTGCTTCTTCGTTGACGGTTTCTAATATCGAGCGAAGCCTCCAAGCTATGGATTTGAGCAGTGCGGATTCCAATGCCACAACGGTTTTCCAAAACGAGCTTTCCAATGTTGTCGATCTTTCCTCTCATGAGCTATTTGGTGCCAAGGTGCCGAGTATCGTGTTCAGATGCATCTCCTATTTGATGGAAAAATCTGCTGTTTATGAGGAGGGATTGTTCAGACTGAGTGGTTCATCTGCTATGATTAAGCAGCTCCGTGGCTCCTTCGATAAGCTGCACGATGTGGACTTTAACCAGCTTGAAACACGACCAGATGTCAACACAATTGCAGGACTTTTGAAGTTGTGGCTTAGAGAATTACCATCAAACATTTTAACCAAAGAAATGTACCCTTACTTCAAGGACGCGTGTGATCAGATCCGTGATCCATCACAGGTTTCTCGAGAGTTTGCTCGCCTTTCCCAGAGTCTTCCACGTCACAACTATGCCATCCTTTATGTTTTATTCAAGTTCCTGAACGATGTTATCCAAAATAAGGATGCAAACAAGATGAACTTGAGAAACTTATGCATCGTCTTTTCACCTACGTTGAATATTGCAGCAGACGTAATAGTACCGTTCCTTGTTGATTTTAAGTGTGTCTTCGAAAACGGCGACCCAATTAGCAACGAGGAAAGGGAAGCTGTCGACTTGAATATCCCAACGTTCTAGCGTTTCAATTCTTCCCTTCTCTACCGGATGGTAATTCATGAATATAAATGATGGTTCGTCAGTTTCGTTTAGTAATAAGTACCGTAGAGTCCACGCCCGTCGCATCTGAATGTCTTAAATCTTTACTACTTGCAATGAATAATCTCTTGTTACTTTTTGACCAGCGCTAGGAACTTACGCCTGTCATAACTAGCTGACATATATAATATGGGATAATAAATACTTTTCTTTATAGAGCAGAGTTGGCTCTGAAATGTCGTAAGGGTCAAAGTTAAATCTATGGGTATACTGTGTGGGCAATATTATGTCACACAATCTGTGCAAATTTTTATTGCTGACCGATAGTGGTTTCAGCACTGGATTTTGGAGGAACGATCTCAGTGTTTGCAGAAGACTTTCTCTTCTTCAAGACATTCTCGATGAAGGCCTCACCGGCTTTGTAAGAGGATCTGACCAATGGACCTGAGGCACAGTATAAGAAGCCCATGTTCAGAGCTGTCTCTTTCCAGTAGTCGAACTTCTCAGGTTTGACGTATTCAGCAACCTTCATGTGGCGCTTTGTAGGTCTCATGTACTGTCCGAAAGTAACAACATCACAGTCAATCTTTCTCAACTCTCTTAAAGCATCCATGATCTGCTCATCTGTCTCACCGAATCCAAGCATCATTGATGTCTTTGTGATAAGATCAGGATTGGCCTCCTTGGCAGTTTTGAGGACGGCTAAAGATTGACGGAATGTGGCTCTTCTATCTCTGACGTGAGGAGTCAATGCTTCCACTGTCTCAACATTATGAGCGTAAACATCCAGACCAGATTTAGCCAAGATCTTCACCATCTCCAGATCACCCCTGAAGTCACCACTGAGAACCTCCACAAGGATCTTTGGGGCCTTGAACTTGATTCTGCGAACTGTTTCAGCCAAGTGGTTAGAACCACCATCGATCAAATCATCTCTATCGACAGTAGTGAGAACAACGTAACCCAAACCCCATCTAGAAATAGCCTCAGCTGTGTTTTCTGGTTCATGTGGATCGGGTGCGGATGGCTTTCTATTTGTTTTCACAGAGCAGAATCTGCAACCTCTTGTACATGTATCACCCAAGAGCATGATTGTAGCGGTGGCTTCCGACTTCTTACCACCCCAACATTCACCAATATTAGGACATTTAGCTTCTTCACAGACAGTAGAGAGTTTAAGCTCTCTCACATCCTCTTTGAGCTTATGGAATGACTTACCCTTTGGAATAGGCACTTTAAGCCAACTTGGGAGTCTTGCGATAGCTTCGGTATCCTGTCTTGCGGCCTCAATTGGATCCACGGTCATCTTTGCAGCTTTACCGGAGATAAAGTCATCAAAGGAAGGCCCTTTGTTAAGAGCATCTGAGAACACGGTTCTACGTCTTCTTGGTTTCTTTGTTTCTGTGTCCAGTGCGGAGTCAGATTGTATAGTAGCACCCTGCTCGGAGAGCGATGCCAGAGATCTGGTGTAACATGTGACGGTTGATTGACGAGCTAAAGAGCTCTTTACGACTCGCTGGGCAAACATTGTGTTGTTTATCCAGTTGGTAGGCCAAAATGGGTAATGAAAAATACCAACAACAGAAAGCTAAGTAAAGCGGATCACTCAATAAAGATAATTTATGAATTTCGGAGATAATCAAGAGACGCTGAAAATTGCACTATGAAAGGATGGGCAGCTTCCTCCTTGATGGTGCTCGGATGTATCGTGGGGGTTAAGGTTTCTGACTGACTCGGCTCCGCGACTCGGACCTACAAGAGACTCGGCCCTGAGGGTTTCTATACGCGTATCATATAAGTTTTCTTGCATTACAAAACGTCTAAATGTATAGGATAATAGCACGCAAATTAAAGTATTACAGAGCTGGATGTGTGAGGAGAGATTTGGTATGGTTTGAATTCTTTCTTTTTTTTCAAATCAAACGGTCAATCTTGTCATCTTTGAATGCTTCCAAGTTGTCAAGCTGTTCCCACCAATTGAACAAGTAATTCTCACAGATCAATTTGAACCATGGAGTGAAAACCAAACTGTCATCCTTGAACATGGCCTTCAACTCATCGGCACTGACGTATTTAAGGTCTCTAACTTCGTTAGGGTTAGGGTTCACAACTGGGTTGGCTTTGATGATGAAGATGTAATCAATCTCGTGCTCACCCCAGACACCATTACTTGGAGCTTTGTAGTGGATTCTTGTCAAGAACTTGAAGTCCTCCAATGGTACATACTCGGACTTGATACCCAATTCTTGGTCAAGCTTTCTCTGGGCAGCGACTCTAGCACCATCAATGGAACTTGGCAAATCACCGTTACCCATTTCAGAACTGACAGCCAAAGGATGAGAACAACATGTGTTGGTCCACATGTCTGCAAATGTGATTTTCTCAGTAGCTCTCTGTTGAAGCAAAAGTTTACCTTCATCATTGAACAAGAACACAGAGAATGCTCTGTGCAAGAGACCCTTTTCAATGTTCTCCATGATGTGACACAATTTCTTGGTTCCGGCACCAACTGGTACGTCGTTGTTATCCAAAACAATACATAACTCCTCCATCAATCTAATCTGTTCTTCATCGTGACCGTCAAAGATATCTTCGGACTTATCAGTAGAACCAGCGCTTGTTGAAACACCTGAGGTCTTAGAGATTGGAATGACTTCTGGAAACTCACGAATGATGTCTTCAGCAGTCATGCTGGCGACAAGCTCACCGTATGTTTGGCCCTGGGCCTGAATTGTTGATGTGGATGTAGTTGTAGTTGTGGTTGTTGAAGACATGTTGTATTAGAGGAGTAGTAGCTGGTCGGATGGTTGGACAAAAAAAGTAGCAATCGTGTAAATTATGAATGTATAAGTCTCAGAAAGCAAGGTACTTGAGTGCTATTTTCAAAAAGGGAGAGCACTGATTAATATTGTAGTAAGTGAATGAGGAAACGCGTTGTTTCAACGAATGCAAAGGTCAAAGCTCCTCTAATAAGTTGAAAAGAGAAAAAAAAGGACGGGGGTGAAAGTCTCTGGTACGTCGAGTCTCTCAATATATATTCAAGGAAGTCAGCGGATCGAATAAGTTCCTTTGTTTTGGGGTTGGTAATTCCTCTATGATGAATGGGTCTCGGACTGTTGATCGTTTAAACTTTAGTGCGGTTTCCTCTTGGGTCCAGTGTGCTCAGAGATACGCTGCGGCACATAGATCCGCTCCTCATAGTCCTGCGTAAATACCAGCACCGAGCTAAACGACGGGTTTCTCGTTACGGGCCCCGCCCTCCCTGGGCGCGCTTACTGTACGTGGCGCTTGGCTGATCGTCCAGCGCTCGGGAGTGGAAAATTGTCGACAACGCACCTAAGTGTCGGGCACCCTCAGATCGCTTATAGACCAGGCTCGAGCCACACACAAACCGTAAGTGTTGTTATCAATCTCCCTATGTGTATAAGCTGGGATATTGCCGTTTTTAGAATTTGAAATTTTGGGAAAGAAGGCGACAAAGTGGGTTGCGATAAGAATCCGATGACGTGGAGATCTTGATTCTGGATGAGTCGTGATGTTCAGGATCTGATCTACGCAGATTGTTTACCGATGCCATCAATATCATGACTGATTGTTGTGATATTTATGTGACGGTAGGTGGCTAATACTATCTCCTCGAAGATTTATCAAATTGGCCTTCGGTATCCCTATTGTATCCCCATCACATCATCTTTTTTTTGTACCGCACCCTTCGCTTAGGGCTCCACTGTTTGGAACAATACTAACTTTTACAGAATACCCTCGCCCCTCCCAACCCAAACCATAATGTCCTCCCACTACGACGACGACGAGCGTGAGCCAAGAGAAAGAGACGAGTTCCGTGTCCAGAGACGTTTCATTAAGTCTCCAGACACCAAGGCTCGTGATGAGATCTTGAAGAAGGTCAACGCCGAGATCAAGCAAAAGGACTTCCAGGTCGCTGAGATCACTGCTCAGTTGAACAAGGCTGTCACAGACCCAGCTGTTTCCGCTGAGAGAAAGACACTGATTGCTGAGTTGGGCGAGCTCAAGAAGACACAGGCTGACTTCAAGAACAAGCGTAACTTGATCAACTCTAAGGTCAAGGAGATCGACTCTGGTTTGAAGAGAAAGATCACCGAGATCCAGAACATTACTTCCAAGTACAGCTTCAAGTCTGTTGAGGACATTGACTCCAAGATCAAGAGATCCGAGGACGAGATTTCTTCTGGTGACTTGGCTCTTGTTGAGGAGAGACGTCTTGTTAAGGAGATCTCTTCTTTGCGTAAGTTGCGTAAGGACTTTGCCGGATTGGACGCTCAGCAGAAGAGCATTGACTCTGACAAGGCTAAGATTGCTGAGTTGAAGAAGGAATTATCTGGCTTGAACTCCAGAGAGGTTTCTGCTAAGTTCGAGGAGATCCAGAAGAAGTTGGATGAGTTGTCCTTGTCCAACAAGACTATTAACGACAAGAGAACCGAATTGATCAAGAAACGTTCTGCTTTGTTCAAGGAAAAGGATGCTTTGTATGCTACTATCAAGAAGACCAGAGAGGACTTTGACGTTCAGTACCAGAACTTCAGAAAGTCTATGGCTGAGGAGAAGAAGAGGGTTGCCGAGGAGGAGAAGAGATTGAGATCCGAGAAGTCCAAGGCTGAGCGTAAGTCCAAGCTCGAGAAGGAGTTGAGCGAGGCTTCCAAGCCAGCTTTCGAGGAGGAGATCACTACCATCCACACTCTTTTGTCCTTCTTTGACCCATCTTACGTCAAGCCAGTTAAGTCCATCGAGTTCAACAAGTCCACTTTCGTCTCTGAGAGAAAGGGTAGAGTCGTTGAGCAGGCTGATGACTTTGAGATCATCAAGAAAGACGATTCTGTTTACTTGGCTGGTTCCAAGACCAACGGTTCCGCTAAGAAGTCAAAGAAGGCCAACAAGGCCAAGTTCACCATGGAGCCAGAAGTTATTGGCCAGCTTGGTGACTTGGACGTCGCTCTTCCAACTTCTCAGGAGGATGTTCCTGCTACCATTGAGTCTTTGAAGGCTAAGTTGGAGCAGTTCACTACTTCTCAGAAGGAGACCACCACCAAGAACATCGAGGCTGCTAAGGCCAAGATCGCCAAGATGGAGGCCGACTGGGCTAAGCAGGATGCTAAGGAGGCTGAGGCTGCTGCTAAGGCTGCTGCTGCTGCTGCTACTGAGGGTGAAGCCGAAACCGAAGAGTAAGTTCCTCTTTGAATCTATATTTCCTTCACTAATTGATTTAAAACTACTGGATGAATATCTGGATTATGGTGATATTGTGGTTGGTCGACTTCTGGCCAATTGTTTACCTCCTAATACAGTGGGATATTTCAAAGTTTCCCTATAAAACTTTGGATTTGTATAATTACATAATGCAAAGTCAAAAAAAAAAAGCTTAAGTTTAATAGACTATCTGACTGTAGTGGAATCAAAACATATTCTAACGAACAAGTTATAAAAAAATATTATACACACGACATATACACATGTTCAAAGATATACCAACGTTACATAATGAAACCGACACTTGTATCAATTGGATGCGAAGAACTCAATTGAGGTTTTTGAGAATATTTGCCAGCCATTGCGGATCTCATATTGTTTAACAACGACAAATAAGTCTGTTGTGGTTGTTCAGCCATAACACTAATGAAAGCATATGACATAGCACCTGTTGATAAACCATTTGTAGTTGCATCTGCACTTGTTTGTTCGTCTTTAGAACCTGAAATCATAACGACATCAGCTGGTGAGATATTCTTAGCGATTGCAGCTTGTCTGTTGTAATCACCTCCTGTTGCCTTTGAGAATGCACTAGATAAACTTGTCATGACACCACCCATGTTTCCAGTGGCATAACTCATAACGGCATTCAAACCATTCATACCAACGTCTTTCCAAATATTAGCTTCTTTGATGACACCTTTAGTAGAATAGACAAATGGCAAATCCAAAGCTGTACCACAATGACATGAATCAAAGAATGCGGTTAATCTTGCACCTTGTGGTAAAGGTTTCACCAAGACTTGATGCATAACGTCATCAATGATTGAACCAGCAGTTTGGTAATCAACTGGATAGATACAAGAATCGTAACCGGACTCCTCGTCACCAGTTGTATTCTTTTCCAAACCACCATGACCAGAGTAATGGAAAACCAATGAATCGTTAGGTCTTGCATCGGAAACAAGCCATTGCATAGCTCTAAGAATATTAGCTCTAGTTGGTACTTTAACCATTTGACTTTGATCATCTGTAAGGATGACAATGTCTTCAGCTTTATAACCGAATTTGTCCATAAGGAATCGTCTCATAGCGTTTGCATCATTAATACAACCACGTAACTGGGATTTGGTTCCAATGTAGTTGATTCCAATTAAGAGAGCTTTACGTTGACCAGTACATTGTGAGTATTGGAAGCTCATTCCAGTGTTACCAACTTGCTGAGGCTGTGTTGGAACGTATATGTTGGAAGGACCACCGTAGTTCCTACCATTGGACCCGCTGTTCGAGTACTGCTGTGGTGGAGGAACACTTGGTCTACTGTACTGTTGTGACTGTTGATAGTTGCCCTGGCTATAGCCTTGGTTGTAGCCTTGGTTATACTGAGGTGGTGGACCCGGAGGAGGAGGGTATTGCCCATATTGGCCCTGCTGGTGGTACTGGCTCTGTTGACTGTACTGGCCGTTATTATAAGTGCTTTGACGCTGTCCAGGATACATTTTTTGTTATTTGTTTTATACTACTTGTTGGATGGATAAAGAAGAGTAAGCTGAAATTTGCCTTTATATATAAAAGCATCGTCCCCCCCGCCATTTTCGCGGCAACAGCAGCACTGCCTGCACGCCAAAGTGAGGATGACCGGTTAAAGTCTTCTGGCGAATATATAAGTGGTACCCCATTCAACACGGAGTTCTGTGTCATCTTCCCAGCCACAGGTCTCTTTCAATTCGTTTATGAATTGGACGATCAAATCTGTTTCACCAGGGTGCATCTTTCTCCATGAGTGAACAGCACTCCAGGAACTTAAGTAGGCTGCGAACTTCTTCATGGTGTATTTCTCATCACCAAGGAAATAAGCAGTGTGTTCCTTTGTTACACCTGGATAATAATCATGTTTCTCAACAGATTCAAAAGTCTCCGATGGGACGTGAACGTCATCGAAGAAGTATCTCAGAAAGTTCTTACCAGGTTGAACCCAAGCTGGTCCCATATATCTTTCATCTTCAAATACAAATTTTTCATAAATTTCATTAGCTTTTGGGAAATCAACAAAACGAGGTTCAATATAACCCCAATAAGCCAAAGTACCTCCAGATCTTAAGACACGAGCTGCTTCTTTAAAGAAATCATCATGTTTTACCCAATGAAGTGCTTCTGCACTGATAAGGACATCAATTGAACCATCTTTAGGACAAACTTTTGTCAAATCTTCAGCTGGTGCAACTTTGAATTCAATTCGATCTTTCAATTGACCAATGGATTCAATTCCTGGTTGAATCATAACATCAGAAGGATCAGTTGCGAGAATCGTATCGACATAATCAAGCATAGGAAATGAAGCTGTTCCAGGTCCAGATCCTACATCGAGAGCCTTCTTAGTTGGTCCCTTGTGGTAATCAAAGATAGCTTTGAAGAGAGAAGGAGGATACCCCGGTCTCTTGTCTTGATAATTGTTCGAATCAAAGTCCTTTTCTGCGTATGTTGCCATTGTTGATGTATCAGATTTACTAGTAGAAAATGTATGCCTGTGTGTGTGTGTGTGGGGGTGAATTTGTGTCCCTTTTATGCACCCCCTGAAAACTGACTCACCGCACCCCTCGGTCTCGTATTTCCACCCAAACTGGGTATAACACCGAACTATGGATAAGAATGACTCATTAATTAAAAAAAGATAATTGAAGTAATTGTTATATTTAGTGTAGTCCTTGATATAAACGTACTTGTTCTTCCATAACTTCAATTTTATCACCAATTTTCACCGTATATCCGTGATCGATATGAACGCAATAAAGTCCCAAAAAATGATATTTTAATTCACCAGCATCGATAGTTCTATAAGTTTTTAAAGTCTTTGAAACTGCATTCTGTTTATCAAAAGTACCTGTTTCCAAATCCACATTAGGAATACTGCATCTTGGACATTTCTGTGCAGTTGCCCAATTGTAAACTTTATCACTTGATGAGTCTCGTATACGAAACTTATAAATATCGTCAATTGTCTTGTTCAAATCCGTTATGACCAAATTCGGTCTGAATTGAATAGCTTCAACTTGTCTCTTATATCCTGATTCTCTCAGTTTCTTATTAACTTCAATGATCTCATCATTAGACATAAGCATAAGTGGATAATAGTCTTGGAAGTGTGTAGTTCTCATCTCTATCAATTCACTAGGAGATCCAGTCTTTACAGGTTTACCCTTTGAAGTATACAACAAAGTTGTACCTTCTCTTGTCATCTTCATAGAATCTTTGAAATCTTGAGGTAATGCCTTACCTATACTATAAGAATCAAAATGGATATCCCAAAGATTAGTTATCTTAGCATTTGTCTCAGTTAGATTGGCATTAATGAACTCCTTAGATACATGACATGGTAATCTGAAAGATCCATAAAGACCATTAACATTATTCCCTTCATCATCTAATATTGGATATCTGAACTCAAACCAATTTTCATCCAAATTATAGTCTATTTTAACTAGGGCAAACCTAGGGATGTTTCGAAGAGTATACGCCTGATACATCCCACTCTTACTGTCCCAATACGCAGCCATGTATTGTCTATCATGCTTGAAGCCATGCTCATCAACATCCCACTGCTTGGCCCTAATGAAAGACACCGATTTGAAAGGATATACATAGATCTCATCGATATAACCTGTATGTATAGGATTCCCAAAATGGAACAATGCTATGATCTTGTACCTAATGTTAAGCAAACACCGTAAGATTATTCCAACATGTGTCGTATCAGCAATGGATATCCCCAACAAAGGATAAGTCGTAGGCAAGAAGATGAACCCAGTGAATAAAACTATCAGAAGTGCAATTATTATGATCATCTTGTTCTTCTCTTTGATCGCCCTTTTAGTACTGGTGTTGATGATGGAGTTCGCGTGCTATTGAAAACTGGAAAAAACATAGAGAGGAAAAGCGCTTATCAACTAACAGAAATCTCTCTTTTAGTATCCAAGAAAAAAATGTCTAAGAAGGTTCTTATGCTTCATGGCTATGGCCAATCAGCTCAGATATTCTCAGCAAAGACTGGTGGTTTGCGTAAATCATTACAAAAAGCCGGTTATGAAACCATCTACGTTAATGCTCCTCTTCGTTTATCATCAGATCAAATGCATAATTCAGAGACCGATTCTGAATTATATGGATGGTGGCCATATGGAGAGACAGATTATGATGAAGTCCCAGGTATTGAGGAGGTATTAAAGTCAGCTGGTGATGATATTGAAGGAATCATTGGGTTTTCACAAGGTGCTGGATTGAGTGGTTATATCGCTACTCAATATTCAAAAATGATTCCTTCTTTAAAATTTGCCATCTTCTTCTCAGGTTTCAGATTAATGCCCGAGAGATTCAATCAAGCTTATGAATCCAAGGTTAAATTACCTTCATTACATGTCATTGGTGAATTGGATACCGTTGTGGAAGAAGGTAGAAGTATTGCACTTTTCAATGCATCTGCAGAAGATAAGAGAACTTTATTAAAACATCAAGGTGGTCATTTCGTACCTAACTCAAAGATGTTTGTCACTCAGATATTGGCATGGATCTCCAATGCAACTGAACCATCAAAAACAGAAGAGAATCAGAAAAAAAATGAGATTGATGATGATGATATGTTTGCTGCAATTGACAACATGGGTAAGGCCTAAATATTTTTTCCATAGAATATAGAATAAAAAAACTACGTCATGATTCTGCCAACACAGCTGTATATATAAATATGAGATAGATCCAAAATAATAGGAGAGAAGAAAAGAAACAGAGAAAGAAAGTTATGAGGCATTTTCTTTCAGCGAAGAAGAAATAGAAAAAACAAACATGTGTTGGTCGTATTGTGATATGTTGATTAGGTGAACATGGGCGTTGGAGGGGGGGGGGTATAATAAAATGCTGTGGATAAGGTAAAACCTGTTTTGTTTTAAATCTTAAAAAAAGGAATCTAAGAGCTTGTAAAGTCACAGTCCAAGCTGTACTTCAAGTTGTAGTCGGAATCAAAGATACCCCAGTACTTCTCAACATCGGAGGTACCAGATGTGTCTGGCTTCCAAGATTCATCAAATGCCTCGAAAGCAATAACGTTGATACCCCAACCTCTCATAGCACAAATAGCATCTTGCCAGAAGGACTTGGCGTTGGCAACAGATGGGGTAGCACTTTCATAAGCGGTACCCTGTGTTGGCCAACCGGTCTCACCAACCCAGAAAGTGATATCGGTATCACCTTTAGCGGTTTGAAGTGTTTGCAAAGCCTGCATGATATCATCAAAGAATGAGTAAGAAGCGTTACTCATTGTCTGACCTTGCCAATAAGAAAAGGCATTAGCAAAGACGTAATCAGAAGCGTCAATAGCTGGGAGAGCAGCAGAATCAACGATGATATTCCAAGAGTCAACAAAACCGACTGGGGTATCAGCATAAGAGTTACCTTCAGAATCCTCAATATCAGCAAGGAGTTCCTTGATGGTAGTGATGTGAGTAGCCAACTCAGAAGCTGTTAAATCGGCACGATACAAAGCTTCGGAACCAACCTGAATAGATTCAATGGTAGATTTCTTAATCTTTGGCAAATAAGTTTGCAATGCCTCCTTTTCAGAAGTGAAATGATCATCATCTGTTGGCCAAACACCTTGGAAGATAGTGAAACCAGCTTCCTCGGCAACAGGACCAAGAATTTCCAATGTGTTACAGTCAGAAGAAGCATAAACTCTAACCTTGGAAGTATAAGATGAAAGCAGTTCCAACTCCTTCTTATAGGTGGCAGCGGTCTTACAACCAGAAGTGTCTTCGACACCCAAGTTGACGGCCAACTTTTTGTTTAGAATGTTAGTACACATATTCTCCACTATAAATGGAATGAATGAATGAATGAATACTTACTTCACCAATGGCGTTAACTGAAGTAATGGCAGCAGCAATGATTGCAAGTGTAGAAGTACGCATTGTTGTGGTTGTTGTTGTTGTTCTGTTGGAGTTGTTGGGAACTGTGAAGAGGAAGAAGAATCTGTGTGTGATTGTTTTGAATTCTCCCCCCTCCCCCCGAGGCCCTCGGACACAAAAGAAAAACAAAAAACCGGTCCAAAAATAAACACAGATCGATCTGGCGCGCCTGGCCCGGGAAAGCCCAGATCCTCGAGATCGTTAGCTGTTATATAACTTAAGGCATATGACTAGCTATATATACAAATGATAATACATTTAATATGTTTAATATGTGTAGATTAGATACTTTTACAATAAAAAAACACAGTAAACAGAGATCTATAAATACCCCATAACACGTACACACACACAATCCCATAGTGTGGCCCTACCAGTTATGTGCCCATACCAAAAGTCGCGCCAGGACAAAGGCCAGCAGGCAAACACAAAAGAACTTCTGTCAACAACCAAAGCGTCTTGGCGCAGTGGAAGCGCGCAGGGCTCATAACCCTGATGTCCCTGGATCGAAACCAGGAGACGCTAAGTTTTATTTTTTTGCCAGTATTTAATACGTAATCTTTTTTTTATATAATATTAACTATATCATAAAATCATTATATAATTATATATCTATCTATCTATCTATCTATATATATATATATATATATACATATATACATATATTCATTTATTATACATCAGACCAATTCTGGAAAGATAACACGTCAGATTAAAGATCGCGCTTCGTCTCTATTGGAAAAATCCAACACGTAGACACTTCTAACTTACTTTGAAATTTCTTATATATGCAAAGATAACAATAATGGTAAGTTTATCTGAATGATCTATGAATGATCTTTACAATGCAATTATATTGTATTCATGTTATATTTATATTGCTTTTATATATATATATAAATGCAGAATTGGATCAAGTTTATCATTTGATGATTTCATATAATATAACCCCTGCAAAAGCACAATATTAACACTAATTTCTTTTAAAGGCCATTCAAACACCAAAACAACGTCTTGCAAATGAGAAGTTTGCTAAGAAGCAACTTAATAAGATGGGTAAACCAAAACCAGCTGAGAAGATCAAACTTCCAATTTCTAAAGGTTGGTTTAGTAAGTATAGAAAGAAAGAAAGAAAGAGAAAGATTTTTTTTACTAACCAAATACAGTTCTTTTGGCATTCTTGATTGGTGGTGGTGCTGTTCTTGAGATTCTTCGTATCTTTATCTGAGAAGTTCATTAAACCCACTGTACACTATAAAAAGAGAAATAAAGGTCCACAAAAGACCTAAAAAAAAGGAAGGGCCCCATTCAAAAAAACCAAAAGGGGACAGTCATTCTTCAATTCAATGTAATCCAATGTAATTTTAATTTAAAAAAATTCTACTACTTTGTAATAATAATGTATTATATATTTTGTATATACAAATGCTGCTCTACCAATCATTTCATCTGCCATATCCACAAGTGTCAGTAAGACCCACCCCCACCCCCGCGCGCGCGCAATTTGAAAATGTTAACATACCCGCTAAACCCTCCACTCCCCTTTACACGTTAAGCCAATTAAAACAAACAAAGCAATGCTTAACAGACGTCTCATTCAGTTACAAACTGTGAGATTCCAGTCCACTCAGATCCTCAAGAGCGATATCAACATTACCCGTTCCGGGAACGTGAAGATCGCTGTGGGACACAATGGCCGTTCTTCAAGAACAGGTTATACCGCCACGGTTTTCGGTTCTACTGGATTTCTTGGTCATTATTTGGCTTCCAGATTGGCTAGTAATGGTACAATCACCGTTTTACCATACCGTGATGATCAGAAAAAACGGTTCTTGAAAGTCCCTGGTGATTTGGGTGTTGTTAACTTTGTTGAATTTGATGGTAGAAATTTGGATTCTATCAATGAAGCAGTTAGAATGAGTGATATTGTTTATAATGTTATTGGTGCAGAATATAACACTAAAAACTTCACAATGGCTGATGTTAACATTGAAATTTCAAGAAGAATTGCCCAAGCTGCCACTGATAATGGTGTTTCAAGATTGATTCATGTATCTGCTTATAACGCTGATGTTAATTCATCTTCTGTTTATCATGCTACAAAGGCATTAGGTGAACAAGCCGTTAAGGAAGCTTATCCTGATGTTACCATTGTTAGACCAGGTCCAATGTTTGGAAGAGAAGATCGTTTGTTGAACTATTTAGGTTCTCGTTTCCGTTTATTTACAGTTAATCATATGAATGAAACAATGTATCCAACTCATGTTGTTGATGTTGCAACTGCATTGGAAAAAATTGGATTTGATGATTCTACCACTGGTGAATTATTCGAACTTAATGGTCCAGAATCTTTCTCGGTTCGTGATATTAGATATATGATTGAACCAGTTACAAGACAACGTTATACAAATGTTAACGTACCAAAGGAATTGGCCATTGGTTGGACATCTTTCCTTCAAAAGTTTTGGTGGCCTATCACTAACCCTGATCAGATTGAAAGACAATACATCAATCAAGTTATTACACCAGAAGCTAAAACTTTTGAAGATTTGGGTATCGAACCAGCAAGACTTCAAGATCTCGTTTACAGATACACAAGATACTTGAGAAGTAACGTTCACGCTCAAGACTTACCACCTGAAGCTCAGACTTTCCACATCTCTGATGGTCGTTGATTTATTCTATTTATTATATTTATTCCTTATTTATTCTATTTATTCCCTATTTATATTTTACAATACACACACAGATAACACAAACAGTACAAATACGAAGAGGTCGCGCACTAAACTGAAAAATTGTAAACACAGTGAACATATACGCAGTGAACATATACACAACAAATATATATGAAGGTATAGCATAATGTCTACTTTGGAACCGCAGACATCGGCCAAAGTGTGTCTTCACACTACAAAGGGACCAATTGCAATTGAATTATGGGCAAAGGAGACCCCAATAACTTCAAGAGCCTTTCTTACCAATGTTCTTAATGATCGATTCGTTGGATGGGAGTTCAACAGAGTTGTTGAAAATTTCTTAGTGCAAATTGATGGTCAGTTGAATCAGGAACCTTTTGTTGATGAGTTTAATCAGAGAATACGGTTTGGTAAAAGAGGTATTTTAGGGTCTGTTAATTTGGGTTCAAGAAACACAAATACTGGTAAATTCTTCATTACTTTAAAAGATACACCTGAGTTACAAGGAAGAAACACTGCATTTGGTAAAGTTGTTGGTAATGATATCTTCACGGTACTTTCAATTGCAGAAGGTGAGATTGACGGTGAAACTCCCTTGTACCCTACTAAGATAATCAAATCTGAAGTACTAATACCATACTTTGATGATCTTATAAAAGATGAACAAGAAGAAGAACAAGTTGTACTTCCAAAACCGGATAAGAAGAAGAAAAAGAAAAAGAATAAAGTGAAATTGAGCTTGGGAGATGATGATGATGATGATGAACCATTAGTTACTATCAAGATGCAAAGTGCTCATGACGTTCTCAATGATAAGAAATTTGCAAGGGATTCTATATCTCATATACTGGAACAAGAGGAGACAGAAGAACAAGTTCAGACAAAGACAGTAATAAATGATAAGGAAAATGATAAAGAAAACGATACAAAACATCAGAATGAAAGATTACAACAAGTTAAAGCTGAGATAGAGAAGTTGAAAGATGAGCTTGAAACGATAAATACAGATAAACAAAATGATTCAGAACATTTTAAAACTTCAGACAAACTATCAAAGGAACGAAGAGAAGCTGAGACGTTGAAACTTCTAAAAAAATTTGAACAAAAGATCAATACTTCAAAAAGGGAACCAATGAAACAAGAAGTTATACCAATGCATACAGATGAGGCATTTGATGATGATTTCGATAACTTGGATGACTCTGAATCTGATTCAGATATATATTCACATACCTTGAAGTTTGAGAGTACGAACGTGGAGAACGAGGATTTACTAATAACGATTGATGAATCTAAACAAAATGAACTTAGAAAGAAAAGAGATGAGGATTTCTATAAAACTTTGGAGTCAACATCGACTTTGAACAAGAAACAAAAGAGATAATAATACATGATAACTACATGGATATAGAGACAATGTATGCTGATCGTATAATACATTTGGCGCATGAATGCAGCGTACAACCCAATTCGAACAAACCCAAAGAAAAAAAGATATTACAAAGAGGAAAATAGAGATGATGTAAGAAAACCCTCATCAAGAATAGATATAAAAACACAACAAAAGAGAAAAAAAAAAGGAACACAAAAACACTAACATTCAATCTCTGTAATCATCGTCATCAGCGTCATCAGGTTCTTGACCTATTTCAAATTCTTCAACTTCATCATCATCGTCCATCTCTTCATCACTGTCACCGCGCAAGAATTCATCTTCTGGTTTATCACTTCTGATGATTTTACGAAGTTTGCGATCATTTGCCTTGAGATCAGTCATTTGCACACGTTTACGTGATTCACGGACAAGAGTGTTTGCAGTGAATTCTGAATAAACAAGGTCGAATTTCTGTAACATTGGCACCAACGATTTCAAATAGTCATAGAGATTTTGTAGTTTCTTGGATTTGAGAGTCTCAAGCTTCTTCTCCAAGAATGCAATGAATGCAGCGAGCTCATTGGAGTCAGAAGCAATTTCATACCAAGCATCAACTGTTTCCCTCTTATCAGGGATCAAATCTGTTTCAACTTCTAAGGTAGAAGTAAGCAATGTAGTAACATCCTCAACGTATAGCTTGAATCTTGAAGGTTGCACCATCGGTAATAAATCTCTTGCAGGTTTTGAGATAGCACAGAACTCTTTGAATTCGGCAACAGAGGAGAACCCACCAGTAGTATTATCAGCGGAACGGCACAAGTAGAAACGACCATTAACACCACCATCACCAGCATAGAAGTCCAACAATCTGAAAGACATATGGTGGTCGAGTGGATTAACAGTAGCATCAGTGTAAGCATCGATGACGTTGTTGTCAGATTCTTCAGATTTTTTGATTTTCTTACGAGGATGAAGTTTCAAGGAGTTATTGGCAGCATTAACACCATCTTCACCATCTTTGACGAAACGAGAAATGTAGTAGGTCTCCTTCTCACCAGACGCGTCTTGTCTAGATATTTGGTCATTGATCTCTTTTCTAACGGCATCAGAATTGGCACAACACCAATGCACAAGTGTTCTCAAAAAGACCAATCGATCAATTGGCTCTAATGATTGCAAACCTTCAGTTTCAAAGTTCTCATTATCCAATGGAGTATGTGATAAAGGCTTTGTTGTATCAAACTGATACTGAACAGTTTCAAAGAACTCCACATTCTCTGGATCAACTGGCTCTTCATCCTCTGGAGTTTTCAGGGTTTCATCAACCAATGGTGCGGCATAGACACCGTCATCATCTCTCCACTCAGCTGGGAGGCCGAAATTCAACACTAAAGCCTTTAAATCAAAGAGTGCCTTGGTGGTTCCGGATTTGGCAATTGCCTTTTTTCTGTTGAGCACCAATCTGAGCAAGTCACGAAGTAAGCAGTTCATGAGTTCGGAAACTTCGCTGTTTTCATGGGTCAAAAAGACCTCAGTCTGATTGGAGTTTTCCAAATTGTACTTCTGTGGAACGTCGAGCTTCAAACCCTCTTCAAAATCTTGCGGACCCAAGTTTGGTAGTTCTGGGAAGAGTTTCTTAAACTTAGCCACAAATGATAAAATCATCATAATGTCCTTTGCATATGGAGCTGGTTTAACAGAGTAACCCAAAGCTATCATCTGATCCTCACCCTTTTCTTCCAATTCATCCAATTTCAAGATTTGAGGATCATATACATCCCAGAACGCAGGTGTGATTGGCCCTGGAATGTCTTTTCTCTTGAGATCTCTTGCCTTTGTGATGGCTGGTTTTGGGCGCCTTTGCCTTGTAATAACTTTCTTCTCAGGGACTGAAGGTTGTGGTGAATCAGCAGTGGCAGATTCTTTCTTTGGCATCAAAGGTACAAGACCAAGTTTGGAGAACACGTCCTGTTTATCCTTTTGAACGGATCTTCCCTTGGCCTTGAGCGACGCGTAGTCTTCCAAGATGAAAGAGTTTGTTAACTGTGGTGAATTCTGAGAAGAGTTGGAACCTGAAACTGGAGCAGTTGCCTCCGTTGGGGATTTTGGTTTAGGCAAGATATGACTTTGACCTGGGTGTGGCAATAACTGTGGCAAACTGCGAGATGAGATAGTTGATTGTGACTGGCCATCGGCAAGAGGCGTTGTGGGTTGCTGTACTGGCAACGATTCAGCAGTTTCGTTGGCGATAGAATCCTGCTCCTCTTCATCAGACTCCAAAGTAGTATCAGCGGAGCCTTGTTTTAGTTGTTGTTGGTCTTCAGAAGCATCTTCATTTTCCATATCTTGCTTAACTGAGAAGTTAACAAATTTTGAGCCTTCAGGGGTGACGGTACCAGCAGAATATTTTGATTTCACTTTTGGTTTCCTCTTTTTCAATGCTTGAATTTTACCACCTCTTGAACCTGGTCCCAAAACTGGCTTTGAATCTAATCTAAATCTGGAAACCAAACACTCTTCCATGTTATTTGTAGAATCATCCATTAAACTGACCTTAGCTTGATTCTTACCGAGACTTCTTCTTGGACGACCTAATCTTCCGGATCCATCTGTAACAGCTGGGTTAACCACAACTATGCTTACTTTTGAATTTGGATCTTTAAGTAATTTTTGCTTTGGTTCTGTTGATGTTGAAGGATCAGAGATGGCATTAGTTGGTGATGCCTCATCAGAAGTAGAATCAATTGTTAATGCGTTTTGAAGAAAATTCAACTGTGATTGATGTTTGTTATTACCAGATGTTGAGCCTGGTAACTCTGTTGGAATTGAGGTTGATGGAGTAGGCGGATCTGTTGTATCGTCTAATTGGTTGAAGTTAATTATCGAAGAGAGACTAGCAGCTGCGGCGGCATGAGTAGCATCATCTTCTTGCGGTAGATGGTCAGTTGGACGGCCATGTTCGACAATAGGAGCAATGCTTTGGAAGTTGTAGTCCCCTTGTTGATGTGCAAGTAAAGCAGCGTGGGCGGCTCCTTGTGCATCCTCACTCGTGTTATGGTGTGTAGCCAGATCGCTCTCCAGTGAGAACTTGGTGAAGATTCCGGCCTGGGACCCGATGGAAGGGTCGATGGTTGAGTCCATAGTTGCACTCTTTTCAAGAAATTTTATAAAGATGTTTTAAGACTTTCCCCCGTAGGTTATTGGTCAATTCCTTGTTGTTATAAAAAGTTAAATAAGAGTGGAAAGACTCCTTTTTGGTGGCGCATAATTTAATTTGAACAACGTCCATTTCGGGGAGGTCTGAGTAGACGTTGGGTTTTAGAGAGCGCGTCGCGGGCAATTTGGAGGCCGGGTAACCGCACTACTTATGGGCCCCGGCCGCATTTGGAAGGGTTCCTTGAGAAGCTTTCTTTTTATTGGACCGCAAACAACGAAAACCCAGCGCGTTGAATAAGGGTAAAAGGGGGGCATATACCCAATTATTCCACTATGAAGCCCATTGTAAAAAGAAATTTCAGATTACAAATTGTTTTTAAATATTTTTGAAATTCTTTTTAGGTTGGAGAAATCCTTAAGAACCTAGCCATATAGAGATCATTATAGGCTTAAGATTATATTCAGCTCGATGATAATTATATATAATAATATTTATTTGCTTATAAATTTCCATCGAAAATATTATGTTTGTTGGTGATTAGTCCCAGCTATATATAAAAAAGCACACAAGCTGCAATTTGAATATAAATTTTTCGCTCGCGTCTATATAAGTTAAGGCTTTCCATTAGGGGCTGGTTCGAGAGAGAAATCATGGCTGATAAGGCATGTGAAGTGTATTATAATGAAGATAATTTATAATAAAGAAGATAAATTTAGATTTTCAAATTATAGCAAACAAAATGAGGGGAGGGGCAGTTCCGTTCCCATAATTTCTTTCCGAAGAAAAAATTATGAAATGCATGGATTGTTTAACCCTTTTCCATCAATCGAGATCCCGGATAACGCATTGATAGTGTTTTCAGTGCGCGCCATGCCCACCCCCCCCAGTGGAGAACGTGACAAAGGGAAAGGGAACAACGCGAGTGTTATAAGGGGGGGGGGGAAGAAATATGTACGGTAAATGTATATAAATAGAGAACTGTTTATACACAGCCTCCCCCTCTCATTAATCAATTGGATTTTAGGGGGGGAGACAAAAGAAAGAAAAATAATCTCATCCATACAAAGCACACTGCCACCTTAGAATTTCGAAACACCGGGTAAAAACCTTTGGTAAGCGTGCGCGTACCGCTCCTAGCCCAAGGTTCGCGCTTTTGGTCCTTTTTCAAAAGAACATTCTCCTTTTTCTCTACTTGCCAGCACCACAACGTTGAGATTCTGTTAACACCCACAGCTTCAAGCTAATCAATTAAATACAAAATGGACGGTGGTACGTATGATTCAAGTTTCAAACACCAAGATAAACACATTGGTCTTGTTATATCAGCTTTACACTCATTGGAAGGCTGTTTTGGACGTTGATTTCTCCCGGAGCACCCGTGTGATCTGTTGTGGTTTTGTCGGAGCGCTATCAGTGTGGCAAAGTGGCCAGCAGAACTAAAGGAAAAGGGGGGCGGTACGCGGGATAGGGGGAGCGGCCACTCATACAGACAAACTCTTCTTTTCACTAAGAGGAAGTTGTAATTTCAAATTGATATCAGTTCTGTCACGATACACACTTAATCTAAAACATGCCTGTTGATATGCGCGGCTTACTCGTCCTCGATTTCAAGATCAAGACGAAAGCAGGCAGGGGGGAAAGGGGGTCAACATGGGAATTGAGAAGCAATTTTTTAATTCTGTTTGATTGAAATCGAAATCAATTGAACAAAACTACAGGGAATTTCCTATCGCCGTGGTGGACCTTCTGTTTTCTCTGCCTTTTGTCTCACTTTTTTGCCCGTTTTTGTCGGTCCCTTTGCCACTTTTCCCAAAGGGGGGAGGGCGCGCTTTTCTTATTGGCGGGCGCCCGGATCCGGTGCGCGAATGAAACTCACACTCTTGAGAGGTGTTTATAATCAAGACCATTGTGTTTCTATGTGGTTTTAGTGTTTATGAATGGATTACTAACATGTTAACAATTAGAAGAAATTGCTGCCGTATGTGCCTCCCAAAACAATTTTCTTGTGGAATATTTTACTCTATGTCAGATTGATGGTCGCGTGATGTGTGTCAAAAGATGTGGAAACGCGTCTTTTTGATTTACGAAACCATTTATTAACATGATTCCAACTATTTTATCAAGAATAGTGATACTAACATTCATTCTATAGCTCGTTATCGACAACGGTTCTGGTATGTGTAAAGCCGGTTTCGCCGGTGATGACGCTCCACGTGCCGTCTTCCCATCTATCGTTGGTAGACCAAGACACCAGGGTATCATGGTTGGTATGGGCCAGAAGGACTCCTACGTTGGAGACGAGGCTCAGTCCAAGAGAGGTATCTTGACCTTGCGTTACCCAATTGAGCACGGTATTGTTACCAACTGGGACGACATGGAGAAGATCTGGCATCACACTTTCTACAACGAGTTGCGTGTCGCTCCAGAGGAGCACCCAGTCTTGTTGACCGAGGCCCCAATGAACCCAAAGAACAACAGAGAGAAGATGACTCAGATTATGTTTGAGACTTTCAACGTCCCAGCCTTCTACGTCAACATCCAGGCCGTTTTGTCCCTTTACTCTTCTGGTAGAACTACCGGTATTGTTTTGGACTCTGGTGACGGTGTTACTCACGTTGTTCCAATTTATGCTGGTTTCGCTTTGCCACACGCCATTCTCAGAATTGACTTGGCTGGTAGAGATTTGACCGACTACATGATGAAGATCTTGTCCGAGCGTGGTTACTCTTTCTCCACCACTGCTGAGAGAGAAATTGTTCGTGACATTAAGGAGAAGTTGTCTTATGTTGCTTTGGACTTTGACCAGGAGCTTCAGACTTCTGCTCAGTCTTCTGCTATTGAGAAGTCTTATGAGTTGCCAGATGGTCAGGTTATCACTATTGGTAACGAGAGATTCAGAGCCCCAGAGGCTTTGTTCCACCCATCTTTGATTGGTTTGGAGGCTGCTGGTATTGACCAGACCACTTACAACTCTATTATTAAGACTGATATTGATGTTAGAAAGGAGTTGTACGGTAACATTGTCTTGTCTGGTGGTACTACTATGTTCCCAGGTATTGCTGAGCGTATGCAGAAGGAGATTACTGCTTTGGCTCCATCTTCTATGAAGGTTAAGATTATTGCTCCACCAGAGAGAAAGTACTCTGTCTGGATCGGTGGTTCTATCTTGGCTTCTTTGTCCACTTTCCAACAGATGTGGATCTCCAAGCAGGAGTACGACGAGTCTGGTCCATCCATCGTTCACCACAAGTGTTTCTAAGCTACTTAGTTTTATTTGTTTACCTCCTGCTCTCTCTCCCCTTTTTGAGTTTATTCTTATAACTTCCTTCTTGAAACGCTTTTGCTATACTATGAGACTTGTTTCTCATTGTATTTGTCTAGAAAAATAAAAAGATGGTATAATTTTCTGATCCCCTGTAATTCCCTCCCTCCCTCTTCCTCCCTTTTCATTATATCGGCAGTGATGTCATAACCCCAACCGAACACAAAATCTGTGCGCCATCTTAAAGAATCCCCTCAGTGCCCTTTTTTTTTTTTTCTTTTTTAATTAAATTTTTATTTTTCCATTACCGGTTTTTTGTATGCTTTCGGTTGTGGCGGCTGATGGTTTTTTTTTTTTTTTTTTTTTTTTTTTTTTTTTTTTTTTTTTTTTTTTTTTTTCTTTCTTTCTTTCTTCCGGTACCCCAATGGCTGTTTTACCCAAAACGGTTGGTCAGAAAAAACTACAAAAAGCTTTTTTTGTTTTTGGCTCCTAATAAAAGAAGAGACAAAATGTTCAAAGTTGAGAAGAGTTTATTTAAATTCAAATAGAAAGATCCTTTGCCAGCTCTCTTTATCCCTCTGTAGATAAGCGAAATACCCCAGAGAAGAAACTGCACGTGCCGGACGGAAGATCCTTGGGCTGTGGCTGCCCAGCGAAGCGGCGACTCTGCTGCGCGCACCAACCCTTCTCGAGTTCGGTTGATCAAATTGGACCGGAGGACGGAGAAGGCGAGGAGGGGGGAATAAAGCTGTGGCCCAAAATTCTCTCTTGAAAGTTATTATTCACCAAACACAAATAACCATTTATAAATACAAAAATACTTTGCAGAGAAGAAGAAGAAGAAAGAAAGAAAAAGAAAAAACCACACAGAAAGGCAGCTTCCCATTTGGAAAAAAAAAACAGTCGCACCTACGCTTATCAAAAAAACAGAGTTGTTAAGGCAACCTCCCCCGAAACTATTGCAATTTCCACTTTCCTCTCTTAAATATTTGAAAACAGAGGAAAGGAATATAGTGAAACAGGGAAGATAAAACAAAGTGGATATTGGAAAAAACAATAGAGAGACGAAATGTCCCTCGATCAACGTAAAATGAATCGTCAGATCATGACGCATACCGAAACGTATCAATTCCCATTGCACAACGTGCCTCGGACCTCAAAGTCTACAACACCACGTACAACTCCATCTTTACAACCACAACTTTACGTTAAGACCGAACACAGACCCACAGTTCATAGGGCAGATAGTTATCAACAAATCATTCAACGTGAAAGAACAGTATCATTACCAATAAATAGTACCGTTGAGCCTCAACATTTATTAATTGAAGAAGATGATGAAGAAGAAGAAGACCGAGATGATGATCTATTATATCCTTCTGATGAAGAAGACGATGATCAAATAGATTTGGATAAGGAAGAAGATGCTGATGATTATTGTTATGGTGGTTATCATCCGGTGGAAATCTCTGAAAGATTTGGTACTAATAAGCAGTATAAAATCGTTCGTAAATTAGGTTGGGGTCATTTTTCAACTGTTTGGTTAGCATTTGATGAATTAAATGATCGTCATGTTGCAATTAAAATTGTTCGTTCAAAATCAAATTATTCACAAGCTGCTATGGATGAGATTAGAATATTGGAACGTGCAAGTACAGCTGATCCAAATCATCCAGGTTATAAACATTTGGTTAAGATGTATGAATGGTTTTATCATGAAGGACCACATGGTAAACATGTTTGTATGGTATTTGAAGTTCTTGGTCAAACTACATTGGGATTTATTGATGATTGCAAAAAGACTTTTAAAAGTTCTGATAAGAAAAAATCGAGTAATAATAATCAAGATGCCATTAGTTTATTAACTCTTGAAAAATCATATGGTGGTTTACCAATTTCCATTACTAAAAAAATCACAAAGCAATTACTTTTAGCTTTGGATTATTTACATCGTATTTGTGGGTTAATTCATACTGATATTAAACCTGAAAATATCTTAATTGAAATTAGAGATGTTGAAAAATTTGTTCGTTGTCTTAAATGTGCTTCATCAAATGATCGTAAACAACAACGTCATGGATCATCAACATCTTCAGGTTCAATCACATCAGATCATAGTTCAAGATCACGTTCTCGTCGTCAAAAATCAATAGGTCGTTGTGAAACTCCAGTCAAATGCTCTAAACCACTTCCATCACCACTTTCTGCTTCAACTAAATTGGATTTCAAAGATTACTTTTCGAGTAATTATTCCTTGGGATCGCCATCTCCAGTAACGGAGATTGCTGATGATAGACAGTCTAGATCACAAGGATCTGTTAATTATTATGAAACACCTGGTCCTCATTCCACTTCTCCACATGATAACATGGTCCCTTCAAATTCTACTTCACCATCAACTGCCCCAACAACGACTCGTGGTTCTTCTCATTTAACTTCATTAGTTGTCTCTGCTTCGGAGGCAAACTCCGATGATGAAGATGATGAAGATTTTTATGATGCTTCATATACAATTAAGGAACAAGAATTATATGATCCACCAACAGTGGAACGTTTACATTCTCGTTTATCCTCTGTGTCATTAGAAGAACCTGATGATTTTTGTTCATTGATCAACATCAAACTTGCCGATTTGGGTAATGCATGTTATTATAACTTGCATTACACTGATGATATTCAAACTCGTCAATATCGTTCTATTGAGATTTTATTGGGTCATCGTTGGGGTGTCTCAACGGATATTTGGTCTACAGCTTGTGTTATTTTTGAATTATTGACTGGTGATTATCTCTTTGATCCAAAGAGTGGTAAGAACCATAATAAAGATGATGATCATATTGCTCAAATTATGGAACTTTTGGAAATACAACATCCTGATAAAGAAAGATTTTCAAGATTTGTTAAAGAATCCAAATATGCAAATGTTTATTTCCATAGTGATTGTTTTAGAATGAGAAAGATTGATAATTTGAAATATTGGCCATTGAGTGATGTTTTACAACAAAAGTACAAATTGGAGAAAGATGTTGCTAATGAAATATCGGAATTTTTGATTCCAATGTTGGCTTATGATCCAAAGAAACGTGTGGATGCAGGAGGTTGGTCAAATCATCCATGGTTGGATGATGTCAAAAAATGTGATCATATTGACAGAGAAGTTGGTATGAGAGGTGAGGATATTAAAGGTTGGTACAAACCTTGTGAACGCAGACGCTAATCACTAAAGCACTAAAGTTTTTTGGGTTAAAATAAAAAAGCACCAGAACTTATGTACACATGAATTACGCACACTCTTTTTCAAATTGTTTCCTCTATTTTTATATATATATATTTCCCAGGTTTTTGATTCTTTCATTTCAAAGAAGCCATATACAGGACGTATATGGAGCTTTCTTTCAGTTTTTTTGGGATTTCTTAATTGGTTTTAAATTAATGTGTTATGTCTTTGTTAATAAGTTGTAGTTTATTCTATTTTATTGTATTTCATTCTATTTTATTGTACTATTTCATTCTATTTTACTATACAAAAACAGATCATTGCACTGATCAACGGTGCCGGGGGGGGGTTTTCCCCACATAACCCCTGTGCGGTCCATAACGTTTCGCGACGCGCCGTCCGAGTGCGCACAGCGTTCAGCCCAAAAGCGGGCTGAGCGACGGACACATTTTAAACGATGCTGCACACAAATAAGTTGAGACGTGTTGAACTGAAGCATTTTGTACTTTGTTCAGAGTGCCACAGACGACATAGACTTGGAGAGAAAGTGTGCCACTCACGCAATTCCGAGGTTCTGAGCAGATCGTCAGAGAGAAAAACCAAGCACCCCTTACCGTCCGCTCCGCAATCACAAAGTAACACGGGGCCAAAAAAGAGGATATATATAAACTGAAGAGAAAAAAACTTGGGGGAGAGACAAGCAAGAAACTCCACACTGTATCAAACGTTCATTTCATTAGTGAATCATGGCAAGTGCATTGGGAACGGCAACAGCAACGACTTCTGTGGTTCAACCCGAGACACTTAAGGATTCGAGACAGAGCAGTAATTCTAGTTCCACACACGAGCATGATAAATCCAAAAACAGTTCAATGGCAAGATTGAGATCAAGATCGGTGTCATTGGGGAAGATCCTCAACTTTGGGTCAGAGAAGCCGAGATCACATACTCCAGAGCTATCCCAGGATGTATCGGAAGATAATACCGATTACTTCATGCATTCACCACCAACAGAAGCGGTGGTGCACGAACATCTATCACCATCGGTGGAACCATTAAGTATGAGCATTAACTCTGAAAGTATAAAAGCTCCTGAGAGCTCCAAATCACGGGAAGATACTCCAGAGGCAGACAAGAAGCTTACAACGAAACTAAAGAGTCTTTTCAGAATGAATTCGTCATCAAGTACGGGATCACCAGTCATGACATCGAGAGAGATCAAGGCTGATGATACTGATGAGTTTCATTTAGAAATCCCGGCAAAGACACACGAGGCAAATCTTCATCCGGAATACCCTGTTAAAGAGGTGACAGACCCGCATGCTTCATTAGAAGAACATCCTCAACAACCATCTCCATCGTTACAAAAATCAGGTTCTTCCTTGTTTGCAGCAGTTAGAAGAATGCGCTCTCCATCTTCTCCAAACCCACATTCGAAAACACAAACAGATTCAAAATCAATTGGGAACCAAACAGTATCTTCACAACCATACTTTGCACATCAGGGACTTCCACCACACGCTGATACGACTACTAACCAAGATATCAATGTTGAATCTCCAGGTAATGGCCCATTCCCTTTCTCATTGAAGAAGACAAATGGTGAATCAAAAGTCTCTTTGAACCAGATTGATGAAGAACCTCAACCTCAGGTTGTGGAAACACAACAAGAGAATGAAAATGACATTACAGATGATGCCCAATTGAAACCAAAACTTAGAAGAGTTGCATCTGCTCCACTAAATTTGAAGACTTCTGCAAATGACTCTGATAAGAAATTGAATCATATCGAAGAGAAAAAATCATCATCACCAACTCGTCCTCGTAAGAAATCTTTCCTCAGTTCAAATTCAATTAAAGTGGCAGACTTACAAGTTGGTCCACAATCATTTGAGAAGATTAGATTGTTAGGTAAAGGTGACGTTGGTAAAGTATACCTTGTTCGTGAAAAGGAAACCAATAGACTCTACGCTATGAAAGTGTTAAGTAAAAAGGAGATGATTCAAAGAAACAAGATCAAACGAGCATTAGCAGAGCAAGAGATTCTCGCAACATCAAACCATCCATTCATCGTAACTCTTTATCACTCTTTCCAAAGTGATGATTACTTATACCTCTGTATGGAGTATTGTATGGGTGGTGAGTTCTTCAGAGCACTTCAAACCAGACGTTCAAAGTGTATCTCTGAACTTGATGCACGTTTCTACGCAGCAGAGGTGACTGCAGCTTTGGAATATTTACACTTGATGGGTTTCATTTATAGAGATTTGAAACCGGAAAATATTTTACTTCATCAGTCCGGTCATATCATGCTTTCCGACTTTGATTTGTCTAAACAAACTGATTCTACAAAGAACCCATCAATGTCTGTTAACTCAAGCAACAAAAACCTAATGACTTTGGATACCAAGGTGTGTATAGATGGATTCAGAACAAACTCGTTTGTCGGAACAGAAGAATACATTGCCCCAGAGGTGATTAGAGGAAAGGGCCACACGGTGGCTGTCGATTGGTGGACATTGGGTATCTTGCTATTCGAGATGTTATATGGTACCACACCATTCAAGGGTGCAAATAGAAACCAAACATTCTCTAACATCCTTAAATCAGACGTTTCATTCCCTGATACACAAAATGTTTCTTCAAATTGCAAAAGTCTCATCAAAAAACTTCTCATCAAGGATGAAAACAAGAGACTCGGCTCAAAGCTGGGTGCATCTGACATCAAAAATCATCCTTTCTTTAAGAACGTTCAATGGGCACTTCTTCGTAACCAATCTCCACCAATGATCCCAGTACTCTCCAAAAATGGTACTGACTTCCATAAAAACAAAGACACACACTCAACATCGATTGATATCTCTCATGAGCATATCATGGTCAGCGATGGCGAAACAGAGGAGAACGATCCATTTGAAGATTTCAACTCAATGACGTTATTACACAACGAGGGTCATGTTGAAGATACTGTTCTGTATGGTGCAGGTAACTCATATGGAAGTATCAGCTACACTTTGACAAGTGCAAATAGACCGAGAACCAACAGTAAGAGTATCTTTAAGACCAAATTCTGAAGGTAAATCATATAAAATTGTTTATTTTCAATTAGATGTTTGCATATGATTAAGATTCTAGATACATGCGTATATTTATTATGAACCTATTGCTCATCACATAGTTCAATCAATCTGTGAACGTCTTTTAAGTTCTCATCATCGTTGGAAATGACTTTAGTCACTGCTTTCAGAAGATTAATGGAATGGACTATCTGGTCACTCTTCTCCACCTGTCTCTGCCTTTCTTTAGACACTTTGAAAGCTTCTTGGATGATATCTTCATCAATAAACGCCAATTTTGCAACGTTTAAACCATATGAGTTCTTAGCAAACCCTTCTACCAGGTTGTATAGGAAAGTAACTTTCGGCCAGTCATCGTCATGCGTTTTGTGCTCCATGTACCCCATATGGTAGTTTTTCATTATTCCTGGATACTTCTTTTCAAGTTTGCAAATCGACGGGAAATGTGTAATGAACAAAACCAGTGCATCATTCTCCGCTTGTACTAAATACTCCAAGATGGATGATGCAATACTGATACCGTCGACTGTACCAGTACCTCTTCCAATTTCATCTAGAATGACCAATGAGTTTCCCTTTTGCTGATTTATGTGTTTCAAAACCTGCAGCATTTGTGACATTTCAGTGAAAAATGTCGATTCTCCCTTGATAACATCATCTTGAGCTCCCATCCTAGTTAGGATGGAATGGAATATGCCCAAAGTCGCACTCTTTGCCGGAACAAAGCATCCAATCTGTGCCATGATTACCAACAAGGCAACCTGTTTCACATATGAGCTCTTACCACCCATATTTGGACCAGTAATAATCATACATCGAGCATTTGCATCCATATTGATATCATTGGCAACGTAGCTACTCAACTGGTCAATAATTGGATTTCTGCCCTCTTGAACACTAACGACCTTTGCGTCAACAAACGTAGGACGAGCCATACCCCCAACCGCAGATACAGCGGACAAAGAGAGAAGGCAGTCATATTGAGACAGACACTTTATGATATCATTTAACTCAGTGTAATGTGCATCAATGTGTTTCACAAATTTCTTGAAAACAGCCTCACACGCATTGAGATAGAGCTCATTGTGATACTTCAGTTGTGTGTAAAGTGCTGCCACTTCAGGAGGACGGAAACGAGATACCAATTTGGTAGAACTCAGCTTTATCCAGTCTTTAGGAATGACTCTCAAAAGAGCATTTCTCACTTCAATCAAATATGGTTCCCTGTTCTTCTCTGTGAACTCAAGGGAGGATCTCTTCAAGACACCCTTGATTTTTATGAGCTCTTCATTCATTAATGACTTTAAGTTTTCGATTTCTTGGGTCTCTGAGATGATCTCGTCTTGGTTGATAGTGAGGTTTTGAAGGTGGAAGAATTTGAGAATGTAATCATCAGTACGATCGTCCATAGCATACTGCGAGTTAATCATCGAAACATATTGTGAGATATTGACATCCAATGTCAGACGAATAAGTCTTTCCAGTAATTCCTTCAGCAACGAGGAACCCACTTTGTTCAAGATCTCGTACTTACCAAATTTGATTACCAAGCGAGAGATGTCGTCCAGTTTGTTCAGAAAGATGTATAACTCTTTTCTTTTCACCTTACCGTAATGAATACGACTAAGCATCTTCTCGAGATCAGGACAGCCTTTAAGTTCACCAGCAAGACTCTCCAAGAAGTGGTGAAAGTTTGATTGAATCGTTTCCACTGCATCGAGTCTTTTCTCGATGGATTCACGATGCACCAAGGGCTTGCTAATCCATTTTCTCAGTAATCGGAAACCAAATTTTGATCTAGTATGATTCAGTAGCCATAGAAGGGAACCGTATTCTTCGAAAGTGGTACTGTTTTGGAAGATTTCAAGGTTTTGGATGGTATTAGCATTGAGTGCCATATGGTTAACCTCGCAGAAATCTGAATAATTAGCCACTATTTTGAAGGCCGAATCAAGTTGAAACTCTGTAAGGTACTCGATCAAAAGCGACGAGCAAGCTTGGAATTCCCTTGATTTGGAAGAAAGGAAGTCAAAAAGACGATCGTCATCAGAGATATAATCGTTAAGGAAATTTTCGTAAAATGATCTCTTGATCTCTGGATATGTGTTTGTGCGTATATGAGTGGAATGCTGTCTTATGAAGTTGTCCAACACTTTTGAGGTTGGGCATGATAAGTTGTTTTCAAAATGAAAGATTTCTATTGGCTCCAAATGAAGAAGTCTTGTCTCAAGCTCGTTTCGAAGAAAGTCATCTTCAAACTCATCATAGACGATCTCTCCGGTTAGTGGTTGAATACAAACTATGGAAATCTTCACTGTTGTATCCTTTAGGGGTGTCTCAATGATCGAGATAAGAGAATCTGGGGCTTTGTCATCCTTTGCACCTTGCCCATTTTCGTTATACTCGAGGTATGTTGCCTTTGTGTAGACATTGGTGACTTTTCTTTTGAATAGACTAGACTTGTTACCACTCTCAGCAGATTTGATAGCACTATTATCGATTTGCTCAGCAACACCTACTTTCAGGCCCTTATCAAGTAGTCTTTGAAGGTGTATATGGAGTCTTGGTTCTGGAATAGAGCAATATGCCAGCTTGTTGTACACCTGGTCCGCGGGCGTTTCGTTAATGATACTTAGCTTTCCAGGAACCAGCATGATGTTAAGGAGTTTATGAACTTTGACAGCATCCTCGCAGTAAAACTTGTACTTGTATCCGACATGTACGGCAAGAATCTTGTCTAGGTTCTGAAGTTTGAGTTGCTTGACTTGTTCGTCAAGTGGGGTGAGCTTCGGCTTGGCCATCTTTCGTCTCTTTGCTGGAGGTGAAGGTTCTTCAGCATCCTCATCCTCATCAGAACCCTCCTGTCCGGCATTTTGTGCTGTGTCCAGGGAAGCAGCTTGTGTCAACTTACGCTTGTACTCCTGTCGTAGCGCCTGTTGGTCCGCTGTGGGTTGTGGCAGTAGTGCATTTTTATCGAATATGAACTCCTTAGCTCGGTTTGTGTGTTGTGTTGGCTCAATAGAAGGTCTTCGTGTTGTGGATGTCACTTCCAGGGGAACCTGAGTAGCTGGATTATGTGTTTCATGCGATAAAGTAGTGATAGTAGAACTTATATTTACAGGATCATCTTCTTCGTCGTCGAGCAGAGAGATGACCTCAGATGTCTCAACATGTTGCGATGACTTCTTGCTTGGCTGCGGCGGCACCTTGTTTGGTGACGATTTGAAGAACCGACTGATTGACGGCTGTGACATGAACAAACTCTTACCGCTGTAGACCTTCCGCCAATTTTAAGTGCTACCACAACAGTCGATGATGAGGAGCAAACTAGCACATACCCCCGACGCGTAACGCGTACGCCATGTGTGGCGCATACCGCTTCCTACGTCTGCGGGCTCGGAATTCTCTCTTACCAATTTGATTTGTTACAATAAATTGGGGAGATGATCACTTAGTAAAAGATAGATTATTCTAGAACTTTCATTTGACATGTTAAGTGAAAGCCAGGTCGTCCCACCTTCGTATGAGATCTGCTTTATGTGGCGCGCACCAAGTGCCCTATAAGATGAAACCAACCTCCGACATGGGCTCATCGCTACGAATAATTACTAGCGTAGTGAGTATCCGTCTACTCAATGTTCAATGTACAGCCACCAGGTACAATGAGACTGTGCGTACATAATGATGACGTAGTTTTGCTGAATTTATCCGGGTTGAACGACTTGTGATACACCTCTGTAGCAGTTTCAGCGATGAAAGAGGTTGATGTACTGTGCTAATAACTTCTGAGTTCAATATATCCTGAAACAAACAGTGGTAGGAAGAAGACTGCTTATAACCAATGGAATTCCCCCAAGTTTTAATAGTTCTGTTGGACGTCCTGGAGCGCTCAGATCTATAAAAGTCATTCACAAACTATCATTTTCAAATGAGGTTTTCCATTAGGTTGGCGATCTTCGCTATGCTTTCCACTGCAATCGCAGATACCGCACCTTTTTACAACAGTACATTGTCTGTTATATCTTCAAACTTATGGGAAGAGGATTCTTTCGTCTATGGGGTGTCGACCTCCACGGATATCTTGAACTCAACAACCATGGTCACGGTCACTTCCTGCTCTCTCAACGCCTGTCAAGAAACGCTCTCCCCGGCTTTGGTATCCATTGCAACCACAACTTCGTATGGGGTAATCACAGAGTACACCACTTGGTGTCCCCTTGCATCTACCGAAATTGTATCACCAAGCTCAAACTCCTACAGCTCCTTAAAGACTTTTGTACCTACACTCGACATTGCAGGATATCCATCGTGCACTAACGATGACTGCAGCTCGCTGACAACAACAATCGGAGATGCTGGCACAACCGTCACACTTGAGTTCGCTTCTCAGACAGAATCATTATTACTATCAAGTACCACTGTCGAACAAGCCACAGAGACTACCACTATCGTCACTGTGACTTCTTGCTTCTTGAATGCTTGTGAAACAACAACCTCTCCAGCTTTGGTCTCGATTGCAACTGTTACTTCTTCCAACGTTATTACTGAGTACACTACATGGTGTCCGTTATCTTCCACAACTAGCTCTCAAAGTGCTGTTACTATGAATCCTGAGAAGACCACCACAGAGACCACCACCATTGTTACTTTTACTTCCTGCAGTATGAATGCCTGTGATACAACAGTTTCTACAGCATTGGTTTCCATTGCAACTATCACTTCTTCTAATGTTGTTACTGAGTACACAACTTGGTGCCCGCTTTCTTCGGGAACATCAAGTACCACCAAATCGGTTTCTGATACTTCAAATACGACTTCTGAATCGAAGTATCTTCAGACTTCTGATTCCTTGGCCGCAGAGACTAGTTCATTACAAGACTCATATTCGGTTACTCCAAATACCAAGTCATATCTTTCCACAGCTGATACGGAAAGCAAAGTTACTGTCCCACCCGGATCCTTATTTACAGACACTTTGCCGAAGCAATCTTCTACAATGATTACCATCACCTCTTGCTCAGATGAAAAGTGCTCCCTTACAGAAGTGGAAACCGGTGTAACCATTATCACCACGACATCTCTTGGAATAACGACAGACTTTACTACGTATTGTCCATTGGTCTCAGAAGGTAAACCTTCTACCAAACTTTTGACTACGACATCCCCTGGTGAGGACCTTAGTTCTATCCCTGATATTTCTGTTGACACCAGAATTGGAAAAACAAGTTCAGAATTGGTAACTTCCACAAACCATACCCCATTCACAACTGAGATCACTGTCGTTTCCTGCTCTGATGAAATATGCTCATCTGTTGGTGTTACAACTGGGGCTGTTGTGGTCACAGAAACCTCCAATGGAGTGGTAACAGAGTTTACAACGTATTGTCCTTTGAGTTCTTATGAGACAGCTTCTGGGATTAGATCTTCAACTACACATCCGAGTGCTGAATTCACGTCGACATCGACCTTTACATCTACAATCACATCTACATCCACGTCTGCGCCAGCCTCCACATCCATGTCTACGTCTGAGAAACAGGCAACAACAGAACTGGTCGTCACCTCTTGTTACGATATCGTGTGTTCTGAGGAGGTTGTTACCACAGGTCTGACGGTAATTACTACCACGGCAAACAGTATTGTCAAAGTATTCACAACCTACTGTCCGTTGACGTCTGCTACCGAGACATCGAATTTATCATCAGGATTGTCAAGCTCTACTTTTACGACAATCAAGCCAGAAACAGCAACTGTGTCCACAGAGAAACTGCATTCTACTTCATTGACCACAACTTGTTCAGGGGGAGGGTGTTCTACTGCAACTGCAACTTATCAAGCCACAGTTCTCACTACTGTTTCTGATGGAACAGTGACTTCCTACACTACCTTTTGTTCCCTGACTGATTCTTCCTCCAGGACAACCGGTTTGGCGGAGACTACAGAGATAATCTCTGAAGAAAGCTCTAGTGTTTCTAGTCCAACCACGATTTCCACTGGGTTTATTCAGTCACCTTCACCTGTTACCCAATCGACCCTCGTCTCTTCGGCAACTGCAACTTCCAGTGCTAGTTACTCTCTGACTACAACATTGACGAACACATTTGACATCACATCTTCTGTTACAGCTACTGTTGAAGTAGGAGCAAGTGATAGTTCTGTTAGGATGGTTACTTCCGCATCATTAGCAGGAACAATAACAACAACTGCAGCTACATCTTCATCACTATCATCCACAACTGCTATTTTGGACCAGACCAGCTTACTAACCGAGAGCTCCAGTACCACGGCAGCTGTGTCTACGTATGATGGTGGCGCAGGCTACATGAGAGGTATTCCTAATGCAATCGTCTGCGGGGCTTTGTTAATGGGTGCGTTGGTATGAAGTATACGGCAAAATAAAACGAGATAATTTTAGTTTAAGAAAAATCACTAATCTGTTATATTCATTAGATATCAGTTTATAATGTCATTAAGAGCGTGAAACTTCCCATTCAATCTCGGTGATAGAGACCTCGTCGTTCTTGTTATCATCGTAATCATAGAACTCACCTTCTGACAAGTCAATCTCCTCAAATTTAGTAACTGATTCAGCACCTTTCGCTTGGAAGTTACCCTGTGGAATAAAAGTCACCAACTCAACACCACGGGCCTCAATGTCCAAAATGGCTACTTTCTTCTTATTTTCAGAGTCTTCAAAAGTGTAGTTGTTTTTTGTTCTTGTGATCGTGACATTTGACTGTTTACCACATGCCTTACACTTGAAGATAAAACTGGCCTCACCTCTGGATCCGGATATCTCATGTTGTTCGAATCTGTTGATGGTGATCTCTTTGTCATGCTGTTCACGACATGACGTGCACATGATGTTGAAAGTGTACTCAAAGGGCGTCTCAGCCGTGTCTGTAGGCTGGAGATCGGTGAGTCCCTGTAGTGTTGCCTTGACGTTCAAGTGGAATCCCATGTTTTCAATGTTTTGACGGTTCTTTATTGTTTCTCTCTCGTTGGTAATATCAATTTGCATGGAGTTTTGTGCAGGGTGTTGACGGAGTGTGCGTACCGAAAAGTTCACGATGAGCGTGAAGACTGAAAAAAATCTGACGATTGAAGACACTAAAACATGAAAGCCAAGCAAGCTCATAAACAGAGAAACTGGCTTATTACAGTGGGCTCCCAATGTCTATATCCACTATGATAAGGCCAGGGCTGCATCGTGTTTTTTCATTGACATCACGGCGTCTGATACAGGCCCGGTTCCATACTAGCACGAGACTCAGACCGAGACAACAGTTACATCTTCGAGGGCCTCGGCAAATACTTTGGTCTTACTTCACAGCCCCTTCAAACTTACTGTTTATCTCGACCAACGTTCTTGGATTTACAATTGCAGCCAGTTGGCGAGGTCTTAGAACCCTTTCAACTCAAGGATCTGCAGTTGTTGAGAAAGATGAGATCGAGGTCTTGACCCAAGGTGAGAAACCATTAATGAGCTTAGATGATCACTCTAAAGGTGAATTCATGGTTGAAGACTATAAGAAGGGTATCTTGGACTCTCTCGATCACACGGGTTTTGATCAGAGCACTAAATATGCTAAAACAGAGGGTTTATTCATCAGTGAGGATGTTGAGCTACCATGGACAGAGTATGACTTAAATCAACATGGCTCTACATCTGCCAGGGATGTGAAAGGTGAGCGTGTCCAGAACATGGTAGCAGAACAACTATTGGCCTTCTACTATATACATAGTCGCATGGCTGATATGTTCCGTGATGGTGTTGATGTCGGCATGATGGAGACGCTCAGCACGAGTCAGAAAGAAGCGTTCATTAGAGATTTATTGACATTGATAGACACACAAGAACGTGCAATTTCCTCTTTTGAAGATTTCTTAGAGAGGGTCCCATCTCAAGAAATTTCATCCCAGATTGCTTCCATTTCGCCATTGATGATCTTACAAAATCTTCAAGAAGCTACCGAAAGACCTGTTATCACATATGAACAAATCGAGGCAACCAAGAGATTATACCAAAGAAACTCATCGTCCGAAAAGATCATTCCACTTTTGTCCCAATATAGAAACGTCGATGAACTTTCCTCGGATTTCCTGTTATCAGGTGTCTCTGCTGTCTTGAGTACTGGGTTCAATGCATTACCGTATGGTTTGGTTTTCCAGCAACTCGAGAGTGAACCAAACAATATGAATTACAAAGTGTTTAGTAACATTTTGAGTATGGCAATGTTGAAACATACATTTGTCTTCAGTGAGTCTCATTTGATCTCGATCATCAGATCTGCTGTCAACACACAGAATACTTCATTATTCAATGCATGTCTCCACAAATTGAGATTGACCGATAAAGATGCACACCCACAAACACTGATCTATAAAATTACAAAAGGTCAAGAAAAGCATTTGTCTATCGATCCATATCTTTCATTGCTGACGGGTCTAGATCAGTTGGAATATGATGAAACTGTCGTTATGAGGGCAGTTAAGAAAATTCTTAGTGGACTTCGTTTGACTAAAGATGGCCAAGACGTCATAATTCGTGTATCAAATGGTGAACCAACTAGAGGAAGGGCCAACAAGAAGGCAATTGAAAAAAATGTTCCATTAGATTTACTTGGTGTTGTTATGAACATTGCCATCAAGTTTAAAAACGAAGTTGTTGTAAAATGGTGTTTGGGAATACTTGAAAAGAAGGTGGAAAGAAAAGAAATCGATCGAGAGATTGTCGATGGCATTCATCTTAATCTTGAAAAGATGGGGATTCTAGGATTTAATGATAAAATATAATGACATTTAACGAGAGCTGTATATAAAGGAAAATAATAAAATTTTAAAAAACATTTCATCTGTATGAATATGACTTTAACAATTTGATCTACAAGAGTGTTCAAACAGTTAATAGAGTGTTTGGATTTTAAGCTATAAACAGACGTCTCGTTCGTCGACACCACCCAAATTCTATATTCCTGTGAATGGGTAATATGCCAATACCATATGTTGTTGTGTGTTGTAATAAGTCTTGATTGATCTGATTTGAGATATAGAGACTCAATAGAGAAGTTTTTGATGGTGGTGGGGAAGTTTTGTGTATGTGATTGTTTGTTTGATGAATAAGAAATGATGAAATAAAATGAAGCTAATAAGGATTAAGCTGCAAAATTAGAATGGCTGGTCTTCTGGGTCAACGGTCTTAACCCAGTGGCCACCAATGAATGGAAGCTTCTTGTAGACAGCATCCTGGACAACTGGGATACCCTCAGTGTAGACCAAGAGACCGAAAGTAACAGAAGTACCCCAGATGGCAAGGTTTGGAGCGTAAGAGAACAAAGTCTTGATGTTCAACTTTCCGATGTGTGGGACAGCCTTGATAGCTGGTTGAGCGATGTACTGTTCAGATTGTTAGTTCGGGCTCATTACTGGTGATGGTGCAGATCACACAACACGTCATATCACAGCACTTACGGAAACCATTGTTGGGGAGTTAAGTATTAGGCTTAAGCTTTGTAAACACAAACGTCAATGCTCTGCCTGTACGTATTTTGACTGTTTTTCTGAGCAGTGCGACTTTTCGTGAGAATTGCAAAATGCGCGCTCACTATTGGCTGGGCGCTGAGCGCGAATACAATTCAAGGGGGTGGTCACGTGCATATAATATCACGTGACATATCACATGATTTACACGTGACTATCTCGCATTGTTTCAAAAAGCGAGCCCCCCCTCCCCGAACCCAATGAGATTCGACCATTCTAAATTTGTCTGATCTACGATTTTCCTTTTCAAGCCAATTGGTAAACTCCCCCAAGTAAAAAAAACACATTACGAGGTCCTTATCTTGAAGAGGAGTGATACAACGCGTCTTTAACTTCCATAGCAAGGGACAATAATAGAGGTAGTTAGCTGATTTGGGCCGTTCAGCTCTATAGCCCCTAGGGATCTCCAACCACCTTTGCTGCATTAGATTTTTCGTTTTTCCATTTTTTCGCAAAATGTCCCAAATTTTCCCAAATGTCCCGAAACTTATGCCAAAGTTGATGGGACAATCAGTTTTGCACGCGTCTTTCAAAGGATTACGCATAACATTGCATACTGCAATGCGGGTACCTGCTACAGCGTTGCTTTTAAAATTTCAAAATGTTCTAAAACGACAACCGCTCGTCGGACCCCTTACCGGATGGAGGAGCCAAGGGCATTTTTTGGGGAAAAAGAAAAAAATGTACACACACAGAGAATAGTTCTTTCTACTTTGTACTTGTTTCCTACTTACTTACCATAATCCGTGTTTAAAACACGTTGTTTATTATTTGATACACTTTTTTGTTGTTGGTTTCTACTCCCTGCATTTGATCGTCGTCCACACCCCCCTGGTTTTCAGACTCCAACTTTACGTTTCCCGGTAGCATTGTTATCATACTTTTTGTCTCAACTTGGTCTATCCCGGATATAAATTGCATTTGAGAAGGGACTCAACGTCAAAAGATCCTCCCTCACAATGATACCACAGGTCAAACGGCTAGCAACTGGTATAGTGGTGAGACCACTAGCTTACCTTACATCTCTGATGCAGAGTTCTCCATCTCCAATTGGAACGAACACTTACAACTATCAAAAACGTCAGAACTATTATTTCAAATCGAAATTCATCGTTCTTATTGGACTAATCATCCTTGGAGCAAACGTGCTATTGTCATCGTTAGTATTCAATGTCTCCAATTACTCTGCTTTTGTTGAATCAACGAAAAACTTGGACTATTGGCTGCGTCTCCATCGTTCATTCTTCCAATCTAAGAGTTTCCTCTCTGAATTCAAATTGGATACAACACCATCAGTCTTTGTCAATGATAACCGTGTGAATAATGTTTTCCATCAAAACTACTCCACTTCTGCATTCCTTCATAAACTTACAGACGTTTATGAAAATGAAGTACACCCAGATATTTGGATGCAGTCTAATCCAATTGACTTCCACTGGGCTGATTGGGTTGATACTCAACCTGCTAACGCGTTTATCCTTGCATATGATTCATTGCTTAATGAGTTTGAAGAGGATGAGAAAGAGACCTCTGAACAAAAGTTGTATGGATTCATGCACAAACTTTGTTATAACAAACTCTTTGACGTTCAGGATCCATGGATCGATGATGAGACTTATTCACAAAAGCTACAAAACTTTGAACACTTGCAAATTATTCAAATATGTTCTTCTGTATTCAAGCACTTCTACTGGACAATCCCAGAGCGTGTCACTTTTGAAACTGACACCAAATACTTTGATTGGCCAGTTCAGAGAAAGAGACGTTCTGAGCCATATGGACAAGAAGGTCTTGCTGCGATTTACTACGATACAGATTCCGTTTCTTCTGAACAAATTACAGAATTCAGAGAGGCAGCCGTCAACAGAGAAGATATCGTTGATAACCTTTTAACTGTCTTTGACAAGAAGGGCCACCCAGCAGAGGATTTGTCACTCAAGGAGCATTTGAGTCAAGATTCCAAAGACTTTGTCGAACCAGATTTCGATGCCCTTTTGAAGAAATACCGTGAGATTGAGAAACCATCTAGAGCAGAGACCAAGTATTTGGAGTTCCTTGAGTACTCTAAGGCTAACGTTGGTAATGCCAACAAGTTCTACTTTACCTTCCCAAACATTCCAATCGATCGTAAGGCCGAACTTCACCACTACAACTTCCCATGGATCAAACAGGTCATCTCTCATGAAGAGCGTATCACAGTTGTGCATCATTTGGTTCGTTCCTGGTTCAAGTTCTGTGAACATGCAGGTATTGTCTCCTGGTTCAACTATGGTAACTTGATTGGTTGGTATTTCAATGGTCAAAATTTACCATGGGATAACGACGTCGATGTTCAGATGTCTATCAATGACGTGGACAAGATTGGTCGTTTGTGGAACAATACTTTAGTTGTAGAGAACCCAAAGAAGGGTGAGGCTTTGTTCTGGCTTCAAACTAACCCATACTACTTGCAGCAGAATGACCATCAGTTTATTGATGCTCGTTACATTGATGTCAAGACCGGTATTTACATTGACATCTCTGCTTTGTGGCAAACAAAGAGAGGTAGACCAAGTTACATCCATCCAAAGGAAGGTGAAGTGTCATTCCATTGTAAGCATTACCAATGGTTCACATACTCTGACATTTTCCCATTGAGAAGAACCTTGTACGAAGGTGGACAGGCATACATGCCAAATGCCATTGATGAAATCCTCAAGAGATGGTATGGCTCCAAGGCAATGGATGACTGGAACATCTTTGATCACAACTGGCAGCCAGATGTTGGTTTGTGGGTTCCAAACCAGGTCTGTGAAGGTGCCCAGGTACCACCAAAAGACCAGAGATTTGATGAAGATGGTCAGTTGACGTTATTCGGTGCCTGTAACAACACAGACTTGTTGGCAGAGTGGAAACACGGCAAGAAGCAGTATGAGACTCACAAGAAGGAATTCGAATTGATCAAGGCCGGAAAAGAGTCTACCCAACTCAGTGTCAATGAGCTTCCAGTGTTCCGTTTCTTTGATTTCGAGAACTTCCAATGATATATGTGTTTTTATTTTATGCTTTTAAACAGGTGTTTTTGGGGCTTAATTTACTGTAATTAGTGTGCATTTTTGATTTCATTATTGTTAAAGAATACGTAGAGCCAATTTATATAAATTATTCTTCTAGGTACACACAATATCAAGAACAGTGGTATCAAACAAGAATTCCAAACCAACGTTTTCATCTTCTTCCCAGACAATGTTTAAGTACCGTAGCACTTTTTGAGCCAAACTTGATTTGATTATTTTACTTATACTCTCAAACCCATACTGGAAAAATGCCCTATGCTCTGCCTTAATGCTCACACTTCCACCAACAAACATTGCCCACATTGACAACAAGTGTTCTTTATCCAGCTGTCTTGAGTATTCCATTTCAAGGATCATTGAAGAGACGTCTTTTTGGATATCAATATCTTCAATAAGTATATCCGGGTTACACAACCTCCTCAATACTATAGAACAGCCAAAAAGTTTTGCCCTAGCGTAGACAATGCTTTGCTTCTGAGCAGTGGATAGCTTCTCGTTCAACATCGCAGCTAGTCTTGCCAACTCGGAAGTCATCTGTTCTCTTAACTCCAGAGCCCTTAGAACATCTTCTGGTGACAATGGCAGTTTCTTGGTACGAACGAGCCATGTACTTTTGGTACATATCTCATGAGCTTTCAGACTGACACCAAGGATAGGATGGTTGATCCAATCATCCTGAGTTGAAAGCTGATGTCCACTGTTTATATTTGTGGTACTGAACGGTCTCTTAAGCATACCACCAAACTGTTCAAAGAAAGAGAAAGGCGATGGTACTTTCGAAAGCTTGTCATGACGACAAAGAATGATTGTGATGGGGAAGTTGAAAATGAAATGCTCAGTCAATATTCTATCCAACGGTGAGAGTCTTAACATCGACCCTGATGTAGCACATTTAAGGAACCGTTTCTTGAGAATCTCGTACGCAGCAGCAAGATGACCAGCACTCTTTGTTGCATTTAAACCCAATGACTTATCACGCAGACACAGAGTCTGTAACAACTGTACTGCAATGAATAAGTGGTCTTCACAACCATCTGATGACTGTTGGATATCAGAAACGAGTAGACCGACGCATTTCACATATCTTTGATGTGACTTTGCAACAAACTCGTCCTCGGAGAATGCCAACTGCGTGGCACCACACGCTAGGAAGATCTCTCTGACAGTAGAACTTTCAATAGCATAGGGCAATAGTAATGTCATTGGGGATAAAAGGGGATCACAGTGTGCCGGTGTAATTGAGGTTAAGAAAGTGCTAACAAAAGCATTATAACAACGCGCCTCTTCTCTATTCAACTCGATTCCAGGTATTGAATGCTCAAACTCCTCATAATCTCTAGTAATAGAGTTAGCAGTAGAGGAAGAGCGACGCGATGTGATAAGTTCTCCATCTTCTTCTTGGATAATACTTTGAATGTGGAGGAACTCGTAGAGTAATGGATCATCTGTAAACGAGAGATCGAATACCTGGTCGGGTGTAATCTCATCTTTATTGTGATTGAAGTCATTTGCTGTTGGATCAATGAGAGCAGGAGGTTCGTCAGAGTTGACCAAATCATCAATGGAGAGCTGGTGATACGGCACTTGTGCCACTGGGGCCACATGCGGTACTTTGGGTACCTCTGTCGGGTTACCTTTATCAGCACCCTGTTGAATGTGTTTGGGCCAAACACAATTCGACCCTCTTCGTGTACAACTCGAACACTTAGGTTTCTGCTCATCACATTTCTTTCTCCTTTTCTTACACTCAATACACCCGTCAAGAGATTTTTTGAATTTCCTTCTGATTCTTCGCTGCTTCAGTACATCCGAGCCCTCGCCGGTATGGAGATCGAGGATCTGCTGATAAAAGTGATAAGAAGGTTTCATTTCCCCCTGACCTTCTTGTGAATGTGTCTTCTCTTTTCCCATCGTTGTGCTTGGCGTGTTCCTAGAAGAGAAGTCCGGTTATGCTTACCCCCCTCTCTCTTAGCTGTCCCATTGTGATTTTGCAATCGGAAACTTTACGTCGCAGCGCTTTCCTAATTCGGAAGGCGCGATCCCGCATTGTACCTGATAGCGCAGTGTATTATAAAGCCGGAGGAAAAGGCAGTTGGCAACTCTCCATTTAAACGTTGAGCTAATAGTGAGAGGTCAATTGAATACGATGGCCACAGCTACGACTACACAGACAACCTTGCACTTGAGCTCACAACACCCGGCCAATGTCTTAACATTGCAACCGGGACGCTTGCTTAACACGATCCATTCTACATCCGAATGGGGAGCCAAGTTTCCATGGGGAGACGATCCAACAGAGACAGGTGTTTGTAGATTGGCACTTAGTGATGAGGACAAGAAAGTGAAGGATTGGCTTGTAAAGGAAACAGAGTCACTTGGGTGTAAAGTAACTGTTGACTCCATGGGTAACATCTTTGCATTGTATCCGGGACAAGAAGTTGATGCTAAACCAACAGCCATTGGATCCCATTTGGATACCCAGCCAACTGGTGGTCGTTATGATGGTATCTTGGGAGTGCTCACTGGATTGGAAGTTTTAAGAACTTTGAAAGAGAATAACTATGTACCTCGTTATCCTATTGTCTTGATCAATTGGATGAATGAAGAAGGTGCTCGATTCCCGATGGCATTGATGGCTTCATCTGTTTGGGCTGGTGTTTACAAAGCAGAGGATATTTATAAGATGACATCTATTACCGATGATGTTCCAAAGACCGTTGGTGATGAATTGGAAAGAATTGGATATAAAGGTGATCTTCCATGCTCTTACCTAAACTACCCAATTGCAGCACATTTTGAGATTCACATTGAACAAGGACCTGCTTTAGAACGTGAAGGTAAGAAAATTGGAATTGTGACTAATGTTCAAGGTTATAGTTGGTGGACTATTCATGTCAAGGGAAAAGCTCAACATACAGGAACTACACCAATGGATATGCGTTCAGATACATTACTTGCAGTTGCAAAGATGATTGTTCGTGTTAATGAGATTGCACTTGAACATGGTGGTATGGGTAGTACTGGTACTTTAGACTTATCACCAGGAGTTATGAATGTTATTCCAGGTGAAGTGTCATTTGGTTTAGATTTCCGTCATACTGATGATGTTCAAATGCAAGCACAAATTGATAATGCTAAATTATCATTTGATAAGATTGCTAAAGAAACTGGTGATAAGATCACAGTTGAATTTGAACATATTCATACTCAAAAAGCTACTAAATTTAATGAAACATGTATTCAATGTGTTCGTGAAAGTGCAATTGAACTTTATGGTGAAGAATTGACTCGTGAGATTGTTAGTGGTGCAGCTCATGATTCATGTGCAACTGCACTACATGTACCAACATCAATGATATTCATTCCATCAAAAGACGGTATCTCACATAACCCAGAGGAGTACAGTACTCCGGAGCAAGTCCATGAGGGTTTCCTCACTATGCTTGGTGCTGTGTTGAAGTATGATGCTCTCAGGGAAGATTAGTGTTTTTTTTTTTTCTTCTTCTCGCTATCGTTATCTAATAGAACAGTTGATTTACAAATTATACAATTCTGAAACACATTTTTATCAGTAGAAGATGGATTGATGGTAAATAATGCCCTGATCAAGTGATCAGCGTAACACTAACAGTTTGATACAGATACGATTAAGTACCCACCGGCGAGATGTCACAAGAAACGTATCTGCCCGACTCCGAGTCAGGCTCTTTATTATGAACTTAAATGAGATGTCAGATGCACGCGGGGAATGACTCGGTAACACCAGCTTCCCCCTCCACCCCCCTTCACTGTTATCCCGTGCTCTTTCTTGCCGTTTCCAGAAGACTTTTCGAGCTTATCGCATTCGAGATATCTCCGGATCGGCGTTGCCCCGATTGGGTATAAAGCCGGTTGACAGGCGCGGAGAACTCCGGGGGTTACAGTTTACCTTTTAAACTTATACTAATATCTTTCTCTTTTTCTGTGTGGTTTTCCTTTTTCCTTTCCCTCGAGTTGTAACTTTTAGATGTCTGACATACACGGTATATTCCGGTTTTCCAAAATATCATACCGGCGTCAAGTCGTGTCTTTCTACCAGCAATATTCGTGTTCGCAGGGTTCTCTCGTAGTGCTGGTACCTGCTGCTGTCCGAGGCCCCTCTCCCGCAACCAAGGCACACCCCCTGAAATGCATAACCGCTAGCTATACAAAGTTTTCAAGTGTATAGTAATATAAAAGGGTACACTTATAAAAAAAAATAGTTTTGTATAATCTGTATGAATTAAGAAAAAATTGACTTATCTCCCCGCTTGCATCTGAATGATTGCTGTCTCAGATCGTTTATAGGTCTTAAACACCAGCGTTTTTTTTTTTTTTTCTTATCGACGCCGTACTGCTGCATCACTCTCTAATCATCAAAAACCGTGTGCTCGCAACAAAGAAGCATATTGCAGGTGCGGGATCATCGATCCATCAAATGAAATATATATAAGGAATGGTGCTTCTCTTCCAGATTTTTCTAAACGTTTTTGTAGTCCTTAGAATATAACAACCCAATTAAAGATGTCACATCAGATATCAGAGCTCAATGAGCTACATGAGTCTCCAGGGTCGTACTCTGATGAAAAGAAGACCGAGAACTTTGGTCAGATTGAAGAGCATGACCGTGGTTCAGATGCTTCATTCTTTGAGAAACCTTCAAAGAAACCTGTATGGTTAAGCAAGTTCCTTTATAAGATATCATTGCATAAGGACACACATTTGACTCTTTCCGAACAGTTTTTGGTTAATAGAGATTTGGAACCTATTTTGGATGATAGAAAGAGACCTTGGGTTTGGTGGAACTTTGTTGCCTTTTGGATTGCTGATTCCTTTAACGTTAATACTTGGCAAATTGCTTCAACTGGTGTTCAGAATGGTTTATCATGGTGGGAGACTTGGCTTTCAGTGTGGATTGGTTACACCATTGCAGGTTTCTTTCTCTTTATTACTTCAAGAATTGGCTCTTATTACCACTTGACTTTCCCTGTTGCTTGTAGATTGTCTTGGGGTGTCTATGGATCCATTTGGCCAGTTATCAATAGAGTCGTTATGGCTATCATTTGGTACTCTGTTCAGTCTTGGATTGGTGGTGAATGTGTTGCATTAATGCTGAAAGCTATCTTTGGTTCTGATTTGGATACCAGAATTCCAAATGGTATTGAAAGTTCAGGTACAACTACATTTGCATTTTTGTCTTTCTTCTTGTTCTCTCTTTGTTCTTTACCATTCATTTATACAAGACCACAGACATTACGTCACTTGTTTACAGTGAAGGCCTATGTTTGTTCTGCAGGTGGTATCTCCTTCTTGGTATGGACAATTGTTCGTGCTGGTGGTATTGGACCAGTTGTTCATCAAAAGACTCAATTGACTGGATCTGATCATGCTTGGGCATTTGTCAATTCTACAATGAACTGTTTAGCAAACTTTTGTACTTTAATGATCAATGCTCCAGATTTTTCAAGATTGGCAAAGAAACCTGCAAGTGCAGCTTTACCACAGTTGATTGCAATTCCAACTTGTTTTGCTTTGACTTCCTTGATTGGTATTTTGGCTTCTTCTGCATCAACTGTGATGTATGGTACAACATATTGGTCTCCATTAGAATTATTAACACGTTATGTTGAATCTTATTCTCGTGGTGATCGTGCAGGTGTTTTCCTCATTTCAGCTGCATTTGCCTTGGCACAAGTTGGTACCAATATCTCTGCAAATTCTTTAGCTGCAGGTACTGATGGTTCTGCTTTACTACCACAATATGTTAACATCAGACGTGGTGGATTCATCTGTGCTGCTATTGCCTTTTGTGTTTGTCCATGGAACTTCTTCTCCACATCGGCAAACTTCACCACATATCTCTCTGCTTATTCTGTATTTTTATCTTCAGTTTGTGGTGTTCTTCATAGTGACTATGTTTTAGTGAGAAGAGGATATATCAATATTTGGCACTTGTTTTCCGCTAATCAGAAATTGAACTATACATATAACAAGATTGGTGTTAATTGGAGAGCATATATTGCATACATTTGTGGAATCTTACCAAATGTTGTTGGTTTTGCTGGTGCATGTGGTAATGACGTTCCAATTGGTGCTACATATGTTTACAACTTGTCATTCTTTACAGGATACTTAACTGCCTTTACTACTTATGGTCTCTTAACATATTTCTTCCCAGTACAAGGTGTTCCAGTAAAGAACATCCTTACAGAGAAAGGTTGGTATGAGACTTTTGTCAATGACAATGAAGTTGACTTCTTATCCGAGATCAATGAGAACCATCCAAATGAGTTTGAGCGTGGT